>BSBM01001530.1:48172500-48772500 GCA_027924585.1 Larix kaempferi | reverse complement strand
CTTGTATTCATAGTAATGAAAGGGTGATAAGGAAGAAGTGCCGAAAACCTTTTCCAACGTGTCATGAATGAGGTAGCTTAGTGACTTTTCTTCTAGGGCTCTTTACCCAGGATCCCTTTCAGTAGAGGGATATCCTTCCATTATTGGTCTCTCATTTTGTATTGTTCAACTTGGATTTCATCACCTTGAGAAGGATCCAATTTGTTGAGGTCTCCAGCTCTTAGTTAAGAGGTTTTGCTTGCTATATTGTAGAGGGTCTTTTTCTTTGTAGGGCTGCTTGTTGGCATTCTGGCCATTTTGTTGTACAACTCGCTTATTGTGGCAGCGGCCTCAGTATAGTTTTTTGAGCTTGCTCTTTTGGCCTGTGAGCCTTGTCTTTTCCTAGCTCCCCTTTCGCACGCTCGGTTGCCTGAGGGTTTTTGAGTTCTTTTTAACAAGACTTTGTCCACATCAGTTAGTTTTGTTTCATGGAGAATCTACCTCCATGCACCCAAGCTCCTTCTGGGACTACCAATCAAGAGACCCCTTTTCAAGGGGTACCTTTTGTCTTTCCTCTAGTTGGAGATATTGGTCCTCCCTTCATTACCACGTTAAATCTTCCTGGATTAACCATAGGATTACTGGTGTGGTTATTCAATGCAGTGATTCCGATTGTACCCAATGTTTCAAATGTTAACCCTCCACCACGAGAGTGTCAATCCCAAAATAATCCTTCCCCTTCTTTGTCGAATGAATCTTCTTCCGTTACTTCTTCCTCTCCTGATCAAAGCAATAGTGTTAGTAATTGGGAGGATAAGAAGAAGAAGAAAAGGAAAGTTAAGAAGAAGAAGGATAAGAAAGAGACCAAGCGCAAACCAGTTGCCTCTAATGGCACTCATTCTATGAAAACACCTCGTAAACCCAAGTTCCCTTGCAAAATATGCAAGGGTGATCACCTTCTAAAGGATTTCCCTGGTCTTTCCCGTGTGTCAGAAGTGTGGTCTAAAAATATTAAACCACTTGTATCGTCGACCTCTGATCATCATGTCGATGACACTCCCTCAACCAGTTACCCCTTGGTGAAGGTTCAGAAGGGTAAAGTCCTATATCCCTGTTTGATATGCAAGGGTATGCACCGTACTTTCCATTGTCCAAGCATGGATGAAGCCTCACGATGGTTGGAAGATATTACTAGTTCTCAACTGGTGCTTCCAACAAACGATAGTAAGTTATCCCTCAACCCCCCGCTGGTTGACCAAGTGATCAATTTAGTTTCATCTGCAATTGATCCCACTCTCCCTTCCGAGAGTGAAGTGATTGAGTCACTATCATCTCCACTCGATCCCGCTCTTTCATTGGAGAAAGTCCATACTGAAGCAGTCATCTTGACACAATCTTCGTCTCATTCTTATCTTCCAAGTGAGAGTGAATTGGAAAATGCTGGTGTTTTCCTTATCAGTTCAGAATGTCCTCGGCAAGGGGAAACCCTGTCTGTTTCCGCAAGACCCCCTCCAAGTACTGAGGTTATTTCCTTTGATTGGAATGGTCTAATAGAATCTCATCTTACTTCGAGTGTTCCTTTTCAAATATCTGTAGGAATTTCCGATAAAGAAATTTTTCATACGATAGTTGATGAAGGAGCTTTTGTTAGTATTCTATCCTCAACTGCTTGGAAAGCCTTAGGTTCTCCTCAGATTGTGCCCGTCACTGACCAGATACTGGATTTCAATAGAAGGCCTACTGGACCTTTAGGGTCCCTTCCTCAGCTACCTATCACTTTGGGAGGGAAAATTGTCTGTATTGATGTCATGGTCGTCCAAGGTCTCTTAGATTTTAATCTACTCCTTGTACATGATTACGTCTATGCAATGAAGGCTGTAGTGTCTCACTCTTTCGAGTGATGTATTTTCCCCGTCATGGGAATGTTGTGACCATTGATCATCTTTCCTTTGTGATGCCTACTCATCGCATGAATCCTAGTCACCAGACTTCCCTAAATGTTCCACATGTTTTAGTGGTTTATTCCCTCTAAGGGGGGGACAGTGGAGCAAAGTTCTATTCTGGTGTCAAGCTCGTTAAGAAATGAAACCATTTTCACAAGCATAGTTTATTTTTGGTTTTAAGATTGTGTAAAAATGAAACCAACCATCATTTCAAGCATAGTTTACTTTTGGTTTTAAGCTTGTATAAAAATGAAACCAACCATCATTTCAAGCATAGTTTACTTTTGGTTTTAAGCTTGTGTAAAAATGAAACCAACCATCATCATGAAATAGGTTCCCACGAGCATAGTTTATTCTCTATTTCAAGCTCATTAAAAAATGAAACCGACCCTCAAGCACAATTTACTTTTGGTTTTAAGCTTGTGTCAAAACGAAACCAATCCCAAGCATAGTTTACGCTTGGTTTCAAGCTTGCGTAAAAATGAAACTACCTTCGAGCATAATTTCTTTATGTTTTAAGCTCATTAAAAAATAAAAAGGACCCTTTCAAGCATTGTTATTATCTATTTCAAGCTTGTGTAAAAATGAAATAGATCTCCCTTCCATTTGTTCGAGTCTCAGTTAGGATTTGAACCTTCATTTTATCTTCCTGGGTCACTTGGTCCTGGTTCTCCCTACCCCCCCTGGTGAACACATTCGGATTAGGAGCCAAGATTTTTGGGTAAAGAAGAAGAGTAGTCAGACGAAACGAATCTTGGGGGGCATGTTTCGCCGTTAGCAATCATGCTGGGGGCATTTACCAATCTCTGGTCATCATGTTGGGAAGGAACCCGTCAGTGGGCCTTAACCATGAGCAAAGTTTACCATTGGCTTCAAGCTCATTAAAAAATGAAACCAGTAGTCTGAGCAAAGTTCTACTCCTATGTCAAGCTCGTTAAAAAATGAAACATGTCCTTTCCCTTTGAGTCGAGTCTCCTCGTAGACTTAGTACCTGAACCTTCTTTTCACTCGCTCATACCTCAGGAAAATGAAATGAAGCTTGGGGGCATGTCTTCAACCTCTGGAAGTTACGTTGAAGTCAACTTGATCACCTCTCCACACCACATTGGAGCTAAGTCACTTACTTCTAGCAATCATGCCGGGAGTCATGTACCAACCTTTGGATTTCATGACAGGAAGAAGTTCACCATTGGGAA
The DNA here is from genome assembly GCA_027924585.1 of Larix kaempferi. Lineage (NCBI taxonomy): Eukaryota > Viridiplantae > Streptophyta > Pinopsida > Pinales > Pinaceae > Larix > Larix kaempferi. The sequence goes on along the minus strand of BSBM01001530.1, from coordinate 48,769,382 downwards.
CATTTTCGAGCATACTTTGCTTTTTAGGTTTCGAGCTCATTAAACCATGAAAATTATCCTGTGCATCGTTAATTTTCTGTTCCAAGCTCGTTAAAAAATGAAGCAGAAATCATGAGCATTCTTCCAACCTATCTTTGAGCTCGTTAAAAACAGTAAGATGGTGTTTGAGCTTACTTTTCACTTTTTCATGCTCTAGTTAAAAACATGAAAAGTGGTTTGAGCTTACTTTTTCCTTTTTCATGCTCTGGATCCAAACATGAAAAATATTTCGAGTGATTTTGATACCATTGTCGTGCTCGTTAAAAATTTGAGTAAAAAGGTGTGTCTAACGAGTATAGGTTTATCACTTTATCCGGCCTCGCTAGACTATTTATGGAAAAGAAACTGTGCCGAGTTTACTTTTCCTTTGTTGTACTCGGTCAGCAACCATGACAAAGTTGTACATGGAGTCCTCTTTAAGCTCTTTTAAGACTTCTAAAATAGGAAAAGATGGCCAAGCGAAATTGATTCGTTCATGCTTGTAAAAGGATTTGAATGATCGTCTCCCTAGTGATAGTTTACCCCTTTTTTGGACAAGGGGGCACTACTTACGAAAAGGGAATACTCCAGCCAATCATGACTGGAAGAGTCCTCTCCCATGTTGTTTTACCCTTTTTCGGGCGATGAGGTGAACTTTACGAAAAAGGACCGTTGGAGTCTTCTTTAGTTCTTTTCAGACTCTCTAAACATGAAATGATGACCGAGTTTTCCTTCCTTGGACTCGTTAAAATTCAACATCGAAGGGCCCACTTTGGGTCGAACCCCTCCTCTCTCAGGTTCATAAAACATGTGAGATCGGACTCATCTATGAGATGAGCTATACCGAGCATCTATTATCCTCCTCAAGATCGTAAAAAAACAAAGAGGTACTTGTCCATCATGTCGGCGGAAAAAGGGAAAATGAGTCAAGTTTACCTTGTTGGCAGCTTGTGAGTCGTCACCTTTGAACATGGCATGCATCCTCACCTTGTCTGTATTGGTTATTCAGTCTTCCTGATAGTGTCATCATTATGATCATGCGTCCTCATTATTGCTATGAGTTCACACTTCCTATGGTTCTGTATGTTCAAGTAGTCCCTGCTGCCAAGCTCTGTTTCATGTCGTTATATGTTCAAAGGGTTATTACCTTGAGTCCACCTCTACTTCATGTCAAACCTTCCCTTTGTGTCAATACATATTCTATTGTTTCATAGCTCCATACTATCTCTCATCCTGATTTCGTGTCGATGATGTGGGAATCATTATGGCCCACCTTCGATGAATCTATTCCTGTCGACACCAAATCATTATCCATGAATTAGGCTTAGGAGTCAACCATTAGTACCTTGGTACCTGCATGCCTCAATGGCAGGTTTCCTCGTGTTTGACAGTAGGTTTTCATCATTGACCTCTGATTGAATGATCTCTCGGATGCTCGACATCAACTCCTTTATTCGCATTTCGTTGAGATGTACTATAGATACCTTGGGGATCATTGTCATTATTGGTGATTTCCCTCGCATTTGTTAACGGTTCACATCATTGACCGGTAATCAAATGGTTTCTACCATGTTCAACTTCAACACCTTGTAATCACATGGATAGATTCGTATCGTTTGCGATCGATTAGAAGACCCTGGACACTCTTTTGTATTTTGATTACGTCCAGGTTGCAATGGATATTTTTTTGTATTGTCACACAGATCCACTTATGTATTGGTCGTGGTTGTGTCATCTCTGTCTCATGGATCTACGCTTGTTCATAGTAGCCATGATTTGTCCACAGTCTATATCATCTCAGTACTCATGGATCTGCAATGTATTGGTCGGCAGCCATGCTTTGAGTCATTTGTTTCCAAGCATGGGAATGCCCACCTCGGTGGTATATCTGACATTTTGTTTATGTTTCAGCTCCTTGTTGCTCCCCTCGATGCTATCTCCAAACCGTATTTGTAAAGTCTTTCGGCCATCAGTATCTTCTGACCTCACACTTTAGGGGGCATCTGTTATACCTCAATATTACACATTATGTATTAGTGTCGCATCCTTGCACTAGCAACCTAAACGAAAGTTTCCCTTAAAGATCATATGAACATTCAGAGTGAAAAACACTGACTGAACACTGAAAGCAAAACCTTTTTCTGCCATCTGCCAACCCAACTTAGCCCTGTTTGTGAGCACTATCGCTCCCTGCACATCTACAGGGGCGCGGTAGTCAACACTACCGCGCGTTGCTCCTTCTCTAGGGCGCAGTACTACCGCGTTATGCTCATTTATAGGGGCGTGGTAGTCCGAATTTAGCCTTTTGCCTTGGATCTCAACCTTAGAGGAGATTTTGTTGGGATTACCACCTTTGGTTCGATCCTAACTCCTTCTTTGTTTAGCTGGCCTGATCCACTAAACCCTCCATAGATCCACACTTCTCTCTTGTTGGTTAACCTTCCCATATGCTATAAGAGAGAAGCCTTCCATGATCCAAAGGGAGGACTTTTGGGGCATCAAACCTATGATCTTCATACTTCTGCAGAGATATCTAGAGGAAGCACTTGGAGCTGGAGGATTGGCATAGACATCAAGCAACCTTTGTAAGTGACTTCAAGTTGGTAATAAAACATAAATTGTCTTGTTTCCCAAATCATGTATGTTGATTTTGTTTCAATCATATGATTTGTTTCTACTATAGATTTAGATTCTAACTCATATTTCAAGTTACTAGAGGATTGTGTATGCTTGTATCTTGGTTTCATTTTGACAGGTTTATTCACGAGGACTTGGAGATTGGGGCAACCACTAGGACAAGCAATTGAATCGAAGGTAGATTAGATCTCTTCCATTTCTTTCAGCATTATAATCTTGAGATGTTTGTTAGATATAGGAATTCAAGGTAGCATTTGTTATCTTTTTGTCTTAGTTTAGAGTCAGTTAAAGTCTACTTTAACCTAAGAGAGTTTCTAACTATCCGTAGGGAGAAATTTCTACAACAATATGGCAATCCAAAATCGCAAACGCGGTCCAAGTGACTCAATGCTAGGCCAACTACACCTCTTGATGATGCAATAAAAATAGGGTTCACTAGGTGGTTTATCTGAGGGCTCACTAATCCAAGGGAGAAAAAGCCTAGATGCCTACTATACTCCAACAGTTGGATAATTTAAACAAATAAAACCCTAATCTCAATAAATAAAATGTAAAGGTCATCGTTATGATGGGGAGGCAGAGATTACTCATCTCCTACCTGATAATCTCCACTCATGATGGTTGAATAGAACAATACATCTACAATTGGTGTTTCGGAGGATATGTACTGTGCTAGTAAAGTAGGGGGAATAATTGTTTAACCAGTGGTTTGGTGGGTAAAATCCCTTGCCCAGGCTCTCTGTAAATCAGTTGACATAACGGAAATAACCGAACCAAACACGACGCACTTACCAACCAACCAATCTATACGCATGCCATCCAACCCATTGGCCCATACCATCCTAGCAGGCTTTGCCTTTTCTACTGTCGCCCCCACCTATGTATCCGCATAGGCGTAAACTTGCTATGGAGGGGATCCAGTTGGGAAAATTGAGGGCTCTCCAACATATGATTAAACGAGTTAAACTACTGGGTCAACGGATGGAACTACTGCCTTCCCCGTCCCCACTAATGGTGTCAAAAGTGATGCCTTCACTTATATGGCTGCTTGCTCGGATGGTGATTCACCTGGGCGGTCAATTGGATATTACTATGATGCCTCTGTTGCGGGGTATACTACTATTTTCACTCAAACAGACTCTGCTACTGATGGATCATTTACTACGACTGCTTCAACTTAACCTGTTCCTGAAGCTGCCTCTCTAGTTGCTGCTGACGGTGATTCTTCAACTGCTTGTTCCAACTCCACTATTGAAGTTCGAACAATGCATCCGTCTCTAGTGCATCGTCTATAGAGATAGATGTATGAGCTACCGGATTCATGGACTTCAGATCATCACAGTCAAAATCAATTGATCTCTACGGAAGCCGATGCTCCTTTGTTGTTGAACCAAGTTCTTACATTTATCCTGTCTCTTAACTCTTCTGCTTGCTACTACAGTACTTGCTACTCCATCAATTCCTACTCCAATTAGCCAGTTAATCAATTTCTAAACCATAAATTAAAGAATCAATAGATAAAGATGAAGCCAATTCCCTGGGTCCTGTGCCCCCCCGTCGATTGGTCGCAGTATACCGATGAGTATGACTAGACTAGCTAGTGGCATCTCATTTTTCGTATAACCTTGCAGTGTGAGCCCTTCGCTACGGTATAGCTAAGTCTTTCAGGCCCTTCGCTTTTTAAAATGTATGATCATACACCGTGCAAAATACACAATGTATAATGATCTTATTATACGATGCATTATTCATGTTTGCATTCCTAGATTCTATGGTGTAATATATGATGTATTGCGTGATGCACTCTTCCAACTTTTCATGATGTATTTGATGGTAATATTACGTAATATAAAGCCTAATAAAATGATCCCATTATTCAAGGCAGTTGAATAAAATGATTCCTATATTACTATTATTAAAGAAAAAAAGTAATATAGTCGAGAGATTTAAGTAAATAATAAAGGTCGGCAGTTGAACTCGCTTGCTGTCTATTAGATAATAGTTGAGTCTTATGGTCTTGCTGATTCGTGTTGATTGTAGGGTTGGGGCTAGTTTCGGGACTTTGTTGTGGGTTGGCTAGATACTTTAATCGTTGGGGGGTGGAGCGTAGTGGTGGGTTTGGGCCCTACTATACTGAAAAGGGGTAACTACTATAACAATCAATCGAGATAGAAGAGGGCCTTCTTCAGCAGGTTCACGAAGATTATAATAGTAGGGCGGTCACCCTTTATTTATGAGGTTCTAATAAATAAAGCCATAGTTCAACCCAAGCATAAACCAGTTGTTGGCTGACTTCACCGAAGAATCCATGCTGCGCCGGCCGGTTTAATGGGATAGTGATATGATTCCTTCTCTTTCTCATTAGACAGATGCATGTGCTCGGTTCGTACATTAGCCTATATACCCCACCTATCATTTTCTCCACCATGTCTTTATTCCATCTCCTCGCCTTGCCTTACTAATAAACGCTTTCAAATAGAGAGATAAGAAAAACCAATCGTAATTACATATATAATAGCTGCATTGTCGAAGGATTGACCTTACCAGAAAGGCCAACTCTGAATTTAACACCATTAGAGAAACTAAGAGAATATCTGTTAGATAAGGGGGGAAGGACTTAACCGGGTTGATCAGGACCTTTATTTTTTCCCCTCAAATCGCTATGCTCAGGATTTTAAATTAAATCATCTTATGTTGCTTGCTTTCGGATCGCATCAAATCACGAATCTAGTGTTATTACATAGATAAAGAATGATCGCATCAATCATGAAGTGCATTAAATCTGAGAGAAACCACTGCCCCAAAGACTTCTACGCGAAGTGGGTCTCCAGCGGGAGTAACTAATAGGTGACTACGTTCCTTCGAATCACACTGAATCTAGTTTTATTCCTATTTTATTCCATACCGAATCTAGCATAATTACATATATAAAGAATGACTGGAAGTGAATCAAAAGTCACTGAAAAATAGGGAGCCGCTTGCTTTACCCCCTATCTTAATAAATGGTAAGGGAAAGGAAAATAAAATCACTAAGATTGGTCGTGTGAAACCGGCATCCCAGACACTATATGTGCGTTATTCGGTTACCATCGGGGCCCTGGACATAGCCAGGAGTAACACTTCTCATTTTGGTTCAATTCTACCTCGCTCTCTTTTTGGTAGAGCGAGCACTTCGTTCCTCGCCCTCTTTATGGTTAGGCGAGCTCAAATGAAATCTCTTATTTTCTCAATTATGAAAAGTGTAATGACATATATAAAGAATGAACAGCTTTTTCTACATAAGTAGTTGATCTAAACAGTAAAAATAGGTACAAAGTCATTGTACCGTATCCCCTCTTATTATCTATTCCCACCCAACCGGAACGGAGAGAAACAGAGTGCTCGCCCGACCTAAGAAGGGCAAGGAACGAAGTCGCGAAACCGCATCAGGGAAGGAATTTATTGCTCGCCCGACCATAGAGAGAGTGAGGGCCGCCATCGCCTTTCGATAAATAGAGATAGAGAATAAGGATTTTCATAATTACATATATAAGTTAATTACATATATAAATAATGACTAATGGATACGGCGTCAGTCGAGGGATGAGGATGCACCAGCAGGCTCGACCAAACAGCTCTGAGCATATAAACCCCCCTCCTAGGAAACATTAAGTTGGCTCTAAAGACCCAAGGTAATAAGGATGAGGAGCATTAAGCAGCTCACCCGTTGTGGATGAGGAACAAGTTTACCGAGTCGCCCATTATAAATAGTGTTCAACTGACTTGCACTGCACTAATAGACTCTTATTGAAACTAGGTGCCTCATCTTTCTTTGTTTCCAACTAATCCCTTAAATGTTCAATTCATATGTTACTATCTTTTCGTGAATGCTATTCCAATCTAAATGGTCCTATTATGTGTCCCATGCTGGGGAGCATTATTCCTCTTTCCATTCCAAATTCAAGAATAGGACTGACACAATTCATTGGTCTGTGTGCCTCTCTCCTCACTTTCTCGTACCCCCCTTTTCTCTGGATACAATTTGATTATTCTACGGCCAAATCCCAATTTGTGGGAACCATTCGATGGCTTCCTTATGAAAACATCAATTTGTACATGGGTATAGATGGTATCCCCTCATTATTTGTGGTATTGACCACATTTTTAATCCCTATTTGCATTTCAGTAGGTTGGTCCACTACAGAAAGTTATGGGAAAGAGTATGTTATAGCATTTCTAATTCGCAAATTTCTCATGATCGTCGTGTCTCACATGCCGGATCTTTCACTATTTCATGTTCTTCCTAAAAGCGTGCTAATACCTATGTTGTGCGGAGCTGAGCATCTTATATTCGCTGGGGTACCTACCCTCTGCAGGAGCCTTGTGCAGTAACCCCTCTACGGGTGGATAGTCTGTCGTCAACAAATTGAGTAGTCCCCGCGAAGCTATCGGGAAGAAGGGTAGCCTTGTGCGTAGGCATAGCATTTCCGGTCGAACCCATCAGATGAAAGACATCTATTTATTTCTTGCGATCATGGGGTACTCCGCTCCGATGGGTACCTTGCACGTAAGACCTCAACCTGCCTACTCGAGTATTGTATGGATATGCGGGAAAGGGTGCTCCTAGGTGTAGGGATTGTACCTGGTCGCAAGAATTAATTCCTCGTCAAGCTTGGGGTGCGGATACACTTGCGCGAATTCGGGTGACGGCTACAAGGAAGGGTGGCGAGGGGAACTGTACCCGACCAGGGATGGATGTAAACTCATAAGCTATCAATTGGGTTACAGGGATAATCGTCATGGTCCTCCAAAAAGTGCTCGGGTTGGTTCCTTCCTCTGTCGTGCGTGGGAAGCTCTTGAGGAGGGAGTAGGATGAGTTGCTAAAACAAACGAAATGGAGGATCGACCCATTATGATTACAAAGAAATACTGTTGCATTGGCTAGCCAGCCGAGGGTGGAGCTCATGATTTATAAATATGAGCAAGAAATTTTAATAGATTGGTTCGATAAGAGTATCCCCCAACTTGATCACCTTAATAGAAAGCCCCAACATCCTTTATAATTCACCCAATACCTCAAAAGACACCCACTCCATATAAATAATTACTTTCTCTATTAGATTGGATATTTTCATTGGACAGATAAGGAGGGCGAAGCCTTACATGCAGGTTGACCGATGAGAAGGGAAGGTGCAAACTAACCGATCATGCAGTTAGATTGATTGAAAGGAAATCAAATAAAAATAGATCTTATAAGTTCTAGAATGTGAACAACCACGGTAGCAGAGTCTTTTAACGACTATAAACTAGGTGTCCTAACTAGCTATCAAGGATGGCTTTATAGGGCTATTTAGCTCAAAGTCCCTTTCTATCTTTCTTTCCCTACTAGACCCATACCCCCCTAGCCTTACCAGCGGGAAGAGGGCTTTTCAAATAGGGGTTGGCTGGCAGAGAGGCTTATTGGAAAGAGATCCCGTTGTTATAGCCAAATGGATGCCATGGGTTGGGGAAACAGGGACTACTGATTTAATGTAATGTTGGGGCCTCTTTCCCTTAGTCTGGCCTCCTCCACTGGTATTAAGAAGACTCACCCCAATATGATTTAGTGTCGAAGTAATGGACTAATATCAATCTAGGCAGGATGGGGACTAGTTCCACAAGAGTGGGTGGCATGTAATGATGATGTCGGGCCTTATGTTGATTGGAATGAACTTGGGAATGCTTGGCCTATACTCCCACTCCCCTTATCCTCCTACCCCTTATTCAACTGAGGAAGGAAGTCGTCGATACACTCCAGATTCAATTGATGCCAATCCTGTGTCTGAATCATGATCGTGCTCAGCTGATGATGGAAATTATGGGTTCCGGTTCGAATGATGATGTTGGGGCTACTGCTCCTAGTGCTGCTAGAAATCCTCTTGGAACTTATGTTGGGAATAATAATTCTGCTGATGGTGGAATTTCTGGGCCTACTTATGGTTCAACTGGGGCTGCTTCTGATGGGGATGTTGGTCATTCTTGATGTTGGGTGTTGCTAGAGCGGAGGCGAGTAAATTTACTTTTATCGTGCTAGCTACCACTCTAGAATGAATATCCTCAAGGCCTAAGCTAGATTGAGGCTGACTTAAAGAACTATTTACTTTAAACAACTATTTAGCGGAATGGTAGTTCTAAGCTTACCCCTACCCCAAAAATAACGTAAATAATAGAGAATAGAACATAGGAGATGTAGCGAACTACATAACTCTCTTCATTAATACTAAGGGATACCTTTTTGTTACCTGAGTGAAGCATTCTACTGGAAATTTTTATAGTTTAAGATAGGACCCTCCCACCCCATCTAGATCCATCACCAAAGCCTTCTTACCTGCTTGCCTGTAAGTAAGGATAAACAACAATCCCGTTGAAATACTGGGGGAAAATACCAATTCATTGCTATCAGATCAGTAAGGACCAGTAATACATCAATGATAATTCCCGATAGTAAGCTAAGATGCTAATAGTCCCAGTTCAAACACTAACTAACACTTGTCATTAGGCGTGTACGACCATCGGTGCCTATCATCAGGAGGTATGCCTAGTAATTAACCTGCCTACTTTAGGGAGGGGAGCTAAGAGATTTATTACCTCAAGATCTCATTGTAAGCCCCTAATACTATATAAGCTTCATAGCCAATCCCATTTAAAAGGCTAGGAAATAACCAAACGAACAGACTGAAGTATCAATAAGAAGGTAAAGATGTGTATGTAGATACTTATAGATATTGTGTGATCCATAAGAACCTCATCAATGAGCTCTTACCGAAGATCCCTAAGCTCCCGTCCCAGTAGACGACATGGTCTTAAGTCAATTTGTGTATATCAATGACTTCCATGTGAAGAAACCTAGCCTACGTCCCCGTCTTTGGCTATGCCTTTGCTTTAGCTACTGCTTCTGGATTTCAACCTCTAACTAGTGGTTTTGGAACTACGCCTGTCTCTGTCCCAACCTATGCTCCTGTTGATAGGTAAACTCAGTCAATTGGATCAGCTGTTTACTCTCGAAAGGAATAAACTGTAATGGGATCTTGCATAGGGACTTTATGCGCGCGAGATGGTCGTGGAATTGGAGACTCTACTACTAGTTTTGGATTTGGAACCGAGACTGGTTCTTTCTATGGGCGAGGTAGTGGTTGTGATGTTGTTGGGCAGGGTTCCACAACTTAAACATATGCAATGAGATATGGTTCTAAACCTGGGACTTCTAATAAGGAGGGATTTTAATCTGGAATGGACTATATAATTGCAAGGGATTTTTTGCAAGGTGGTGTCCTCCCGCTCTTGGCTTTGCCTCTGCAACCTTTGCATAAGATCCATTACCATAGAGACGATTAAATAAATCTTTTTGCCCTCGACTCCATGTGCTTTCTTTCTCTGAGTGACGTTTAAATAATGATGGCTTGGATGCGATCTATGCCTCTGCAAGATCTGTTGTTCCTAATTCATCCCTAATAGCAACAAGCTATGTCGAAACATACGTTCTTAATGCACATTTCATGATAGGAATTGGAGGTTATATGCTTTTCAAAGCTTCTAAGAGCATTAGCCAATCCCCTAACACCACTAACAGGATCTGTACCCACCTTTGCCTTTGTTGCCTCTGCTACTTTGACAGCGGGCTGGTAACCTAGCACCAGGTCAACTCCATATCGAACGGTAACTAGAAAGGGTACTTCACTTGATCAATTGGTTCTTCAACAGCCTATGTCTTTGCCTACGTTGTTGCCTCTACATCATAATAAAAGGATTCTCACTGGGATGGGAAAGAAACTGGGGCATTAAGGGATGCTGAGCGAAGTGCTGGTAAATCTGCGTATGGTAGTACATCTAGAGAAAAGGAATCCAATATACCTAGATTCTACATTTCATTATGAAAAGGACTTAGAGAGTAACATAAGGGCCTCATGGATACAACTCAATACAATAGATGACTCCCTTTATAGTATCAATTCCCCTTATAAGGGGAGGGTAGAGGAACTTGAAGTTTCATATATTAGTAAAGAACCTATGGCCTTAGAAGAGGTGACTAAGTTGTTGAATTCTATGGCTAATGATCTTACCAAGATAAAGCTAGGGCGGTCTACCCATTCGTTTTTGGGCCCTACTCCCTGCAAAATAAACTTCTTAGAACTCAACCCTAGTATAGAAGGCCCCTAATGTATTGCAAAGGGAGAATAGGGAAGAAGAACCCAAAGTACCATAGAATTATAGGGTACAAGCCAATATGATAATGCCATCCCCTCCATATGATTAGGAATAATATGAGTAAGGTACAAAGGAGTTGTGGCAGATAAACACATGGATATAAACATGTTATTTTACCTTGATGATACCACCCACAACTGAGCTTTCCAACAACACCAAGGGAGAATGAAAATTTGTGCCATGTCCCCTTTCTCTCCCTTTGGTAAAGCAAGCATTTCATCCAACATGATAATTTTGATAAATAAAGTAAAACCTTTCTTAAATCCAAGTTGTTCCATGCACCCATGCCGTGGTTTCTGTAATCGATCTACTCATTCGCTACCTGTGGTTGTTTATCTCAAAAATAGAACCCTCCCTTTGTATGTCACCCAAGCACTAATTAAGCAAGTGGTTAGGTTAGTAAGGGCATACATCACTCCATGCATTAAGTAGGGTGAAGCAGTAAGTAAGGGATGGTCACAACAAGTGGATAGCATGCATGTACATAAGTTCAGGGAAGTGGGGATCTAAAGGTTCATACAACTGGTCATCGTGCTGACCCCCATAAAATATTATAAGTTCTCGGAGTAATTACTAATTCAAGTAGTTCTGAAGATCTCTGCTAAAGGTTATTTCTGGCTGTATATAAAATCAATCTGGTAGTTCCAACCAGTCGTGTCTCTTAAGTTATGGCTATAGAGAATCCATCAATCTGGAAGTTCCATGATCTCTGCTAAGCAATCCAATAAGTTAACTCGATAAATGCCTCTTCCGGAAGAGCTATGCTCTCCTCCACGCACACATGCGGAAGACCTACCTCTTGAGTAAATGCATACCACCCATAAGACTGTCCAAGTGGGCCCTGTTCTCAGAAGAATAATCCCCTTTTTGTCGCTCCTCCTGGCCAACCTAATTAGCAGCCTAATCAGTTATAAATAAAATAAAATAAAAAAAGTTCAGTGGAACTAAATAGAAATGATCATAAGTAAACAAGCATGCATGTCTCAATCTAAGAGGTCCTTCCTTTTATTTCAGGTATGTCAGTATGGAAAGTACTCCCGGCAAGTACTACTATCTCTCGGCAAAGACCTTATGGCTCTGCCCTTGTGACTATGATCAACTAGAAAAGACTAGAGCTTGTAGCAATGACCTTACCTCTTAGAGCAATGACTCCCGGCTATCATCGGCAATGAGAACCTGCAATGATAACGGCGGACTATGAGTGTCACTGACCTTCAAGTGATTACTCCCGGCAAGTACTCTTGGAACTATTGGCTATTTGCAATGATTACCACCTTCTGGGAATAAGACTGGATATCGTTTACCTCCTAGGAATGTATCGGCTATTGGCTGGATGGACTACTGTTAAGTGTGTCTATGGCAGCACAACTATGTGAAGTCGAGGTATATTTTTAGGTGAAGAGATCAAGGGTAGAGGTTTGAGGTATGACTGCAATGATTGGCCTCTTGGTTGGTCTCCTGTTGAGGTCTCCTAGTTAGTCCTGTGTCCGTGTTACCACCCATCATCTCAGAAGACAGGCTTTGGGTGTACCCCTATAAGAAGACATTCAGTATCAATCAATAAAGGCCTCTCCTGGAAGGCCTCTGCTTTCCTCCATGCACCCCCACGGCATACCTCTACAGTAAATGCACCCGGGCCACCCGTAAGATTGTTAAATGGTCCCTCCTCTTAGAATACATTGAGTATTGATCAACGGATCAATTAAGATCTATCCAAGCTCAACCCACTTCCCTGGCTAGAATTACTTTCCTAGCATGAATGTCCCTCCCTATGTGCCTATCAATAAAGCTAAACAGGTGCATCATCTGTCGAGTAGGTATGGGTGCTATGTTCAGGTCTCCCGGTGGGGTCTCTCGGTTAGTCCTCAATCGTCTATCCGTGGGAACCCATATCGACCTAGTCTATTGGAACCCATCTCGAATATGTTAGCTATCAATCAATATCTCTCTGGGAAATTCCAACCCACCTCCCTTACGGGCACAACCTTCCTAGTGTGAATAAACCCAGGCCATGTGTCTTTTGTTCGATGATCCTCAACAGGTACATTGTAAGTAAGCATTATCATAGCATTCATGTAGGAACTCAGTGTTCTGTATAGGCCCCCGTCCTGGTTACATGTCTGTTGGACCCCTTACCTTCACTTCATCCATCAGGGTTGCTAACTTGCCTTTTCTATACTTTTGACCCAACGAGCTTAGCTTCGATCGGAATAAGCTACAAAACCGATTCGGGAGCTCTACAAATATCTATGTCATCAAATCCGATCCACCCAGACTACTTAGAAAATAACCTCAAATGGGGATCTACTATCTAGCAAAGGCAAATGGATCTTAATAGTAACTAATAACCTTTTGCTTTAAACAAAGGAAAAAGGTCCTACACTGATAGAAAGAGGCCAACCACTACATTAGGATAAGAAAACCAACATTTTAACTATTAGACCCTAAAGTAAACTTATCATAAAGACGCAACTAATGGACAGTAGCTAGTATTTTTTTACTGTGGATATAAATTGACTCAACAGGTAAATCAAACCGCATGAACAAAAGGGAGGATTGAATTAATTAGGGAATTCGCCTTGATGAGCTGCAGTGGTTCGTCTTGGAAATATAGGTTCAAATCCTACTCCTCCCACTTTTTGGTTTAACGCTAGTAGTAATGCTCCCATAGGTTGATAAAATCATTATATATAATTCGCACAGCACCTTTGGACATTTGTTCCCGTAATCATGGGGAACCTAGTACGGGAAATGGGTTGGGAAGAGAGCGTTATCTGCTGGGGACAGGGAATATCATTAAACGCACATCGAATCTATATTAACGTTCTCATAACCCAATTTATCGTAAACTGCTAGAACAGACTCATAATCCTACCAGCCCCAACTGCAAAAATTAATGTAAGGGTATGAGGCCAAAATAGGTCCCATCCCGCAAAGACTAAAAGTGGTTTGGGAGCATAAAATGAATCAAGAGAAAGAAATCATCCTAGAAATGAAAGTAAGCAGTACAGGTAAATAAGTTAGCAGCAGTCTACATAAGTATAAATCAAGCGACATGTATGATCAGTGAATAAGCCCCCTATAGGGTCAATAGTTCAGCAGCCTCTACTATTGGTGAATAGGCGGTCCTAATCATCAATCGATCAGCTAAGACCATAGATAAATAGAAAGCATTCAATAAGGTAGATTCAACAGTAAAAGTAAATAAATAAACAATATGGCGAATCAAAAGATCAGCATATATAATCATGAAATAAGCAGTAGTATAGGATCAATAAATCATTAAGTGTATAATAAATCCATCAAGTTATATGCAATCGTGAATTTCCCTCCCTGAATCCCTTCCTTAGCTCCGAACATCTCCCTGTCTTTAGGTTTATTATGATGAAGTGGTGTTATATTTTTTCCCTCACCGACCTTCCCCCTGTCAGGTGGGGCCATCTATGGCTTTTTATTCTTGCAGTACCAAAAGAAACGACTTTAGGACAGGTAATATGGTGGGATGAAGGTCGTCCATCTACACAATCCAATCGGCGTCAAAGCCATCAAACCCTGCCCTGTGCACCCGACTCGCCCCATGTTGTTCGACCTTTAACAAGGAATAAAAATTGATTATGTGGAAGCATTAGGAATTGGATCTACTTTAGCAACTGGATCAACTAATGAGCCAAGGAGTGGGAATGATCAAAGCCTAAGCTTGAGAACCAACCCCTATTTTTAATGGGGAACAACCTACATTAGAAAGGCAGGAGAACACCTTAAATAGACTGGCACTAACCAAAGACACTAACTAAATGAAGGAAGTAACTGAACTTGAGTGACGAAGTCTTTTTGTTGCTCTTTACTGGGAAGCAGGGGAAGTGGTTCCTTCGATGGCATAACCCTTTTTCTCTCCTTCCGCCACCTTCGTTAAAATCAATATGGTTCCTTCTTAAAACAGTAGGTTGGATAGTAAACAGAAGGAGAGTGGTACCCGCCCTTATCTCAATAAAATTGTCATGTAGAGAGTACAAAATTAAGTCTATTTCTATACTATATGTAAGCTTCGGCTATCCGGGGGAAGACTTATGATATCTATTAGTAAAGTAAGCCTGCCTATTAGGCCAGTAGGACATGGTTCCTTTCGTGGCATCCATGGATCACTGGTTCATTGACTGGCTCACGTTGTAATGATTATTAGGTGAGTGAAGCCTGCCTTCCAGCGTCGTAAAGGAAGGTAGCAGGCACGTATTGGTAAGAATGTAGTTTATTTCTTTGTTAGTGAGTGAGAATAAAAAACTGGTTCCCTTGGCAGTGTGCCCACAGACTGTATCAAGATTTGTAATTTATAAATGGTGTCGTACAGCATAAATAAAGACTATTAGGAAAGTGCGTGTAAGCCTAATGAATATTAAAGTATATAAGGAACTCTTTGCTTCTATTGGTATGACTTAGCTTGTAAAGTAGTAAAGACTATCAGTAAAGTAAAGCGTTCCATCCCCGTAAACTAAGTTAAAGGTAACATAATGACTATTAGTAAAGTGAATCCTGTTACTAAAACTAAAGGAACGTAATCCCCACCAGGTCATTACTAAATTAGTACCGGCTAACCTAATGATCTTGTACTTGCCTTTTTTTAAAGGATGTGAGAATGAACTACTATTTATCTGTATAGGTGGGTTTCTCTGGAAGGCGCGGCTTGTGGTTCCTACCTAGGTTGGTTAAGGTCCTGTGGTGTCGTATGTAAAGAGAGTATCTTATAAACCGCCCGAGTAAGGTCTTTAAACGTTGGTTGGGTTAAAGTGTAAATTATTGGGACTCCTACATCTCCGAACATCTCCTACTGGGACTTCGACGCTGTGATGACTTGGATATGTGCATATAGTCTCTGGGTGAATCTAGTCCCAAAGAGTAGTAAAGAGTGGGTATGGGTGACTGGAGAGAAGGGAGACATAAAATTAGAATGGTGTATCCATTACGGCGTGAGGTAGCCAACTCGAAACTATGGGTGTAGGAGCTATTGAATAGAGTAACTATATGAAGGGTCTCACAATGGCATAGGCATAGGTAGGGGCAAAGGCAGATACAGATGAAACAAAGTAAGTATACCAAGTAGAAACATAGCCATTTTACCTAAAATTTAGGGTTTTATATTCTATTTTAGGTGCGAATACGGATCCACACCCCCCAGTAGAAGAGATACGGGTAGCATAGGCATATTGAGATTGATACCCGGTATAAGTACCAGTTATTTAGCAAGGCACTCGTCGATAGACTAAAACCTTCCCATCCAAATCTTTGCTTTGTGCCGCACATTACCTAGTAGCCGTTTCTGAGTCCATCTATGCAAGTCCAAGTAGCAGTATATTTACCCACCTATTGGAGACAGAACAAGCGCAGTGCAGTTTACAACAAAACGATAAAAAAGATGGGTGAAAGTAAACAGTAAAGGTAAGCAGTTAGGATAGACAATTTAAATGTATGGCAGGTTCTAAAGTAGGCAGCAGAGACAAAGGAAGCCAGAGCCATAGCTTGCATCCCTTCCATATCAATATTTAGAACCTCTAGTAGCATATCTTCCAGATCAATAGGCATAGCCCGCAACCCCCTATTAAAGAAATGAAAAAAGGCGGGGCAGCCCTGAGCGATATTTAAATAATAGAGAGTTTGGCCTTGTGTTATATATTTATATCTAGCGACAGAGGCAGAGGTTCAAGCAAGAGAAATAAAACCAGCACCCGCTTATGGATCCAATTAAAGAGCCAGTTGATCAAGTTGAAGCACTCGTTTCTTTGCAATGATAGAGACATAAGCTGTTGAAGTTTAGAAGGAAACAAAGACAGAGTGAGAGGCAAAGGTTGTAGTTTCATTGGTTGGAAATTGAGTATAAGAGGCGAAGGATTCTTCAGTAGCAGATCCAATTAAAGAGTCCCCAGCAACAGGGCAGCAGGGAAGGAGGAAGCATCTAAGCTAGATCGAGACCCAGATCCCATTGAAGCACCTGTTGAAGCACTCATTTTTTACCCAGTTTCACCGGCCCGGAACCTATTTAAGTTTACCTAGAAGCAACACTTGTTGATTGAGTTTAGTTAGTTGTGGAACCTATTTAAGTTTATCCACAAGCAGTTGAAGCCAAAGTAGTTCTAGTCCCAGTCCTACCATTTTTCATCCAGATCCAGATCCACGTAGGTAGCACGATCCTTGATCCCATCTGCCAAACCATACCAGAGATACAAGTGTATATATCGAGATAGGTTATGCTTGTTAGCACTAGAAAATATACCATCCATTATATATATATATATGTGTGTGTATACGTGATATGAACTATAGTAGAGCCTATGGGCACTAAAGATAGTTTTGTCCCTCAATATAACCGAGGGTCGGGTTATATATGCGATGTGATACCCTTCGCTTCGCTATAGTTTGGTTCCTGTCCGTGTGTTTATAGCTTATATATATATGGCCCTCAATTCGCCCTTACGCACCCCTCTCGAGAGCACACCCTTGGCAAGCAGATGCTAGAGACTACCAAGATAGTCAAGATAGATAATTCCCTTATTCCTTATGAGTGGGTAATCCTCCTCTACTTTCATCTATAGCTTTCATCGTAGGACAAGGGAAAAGAAGGGCAAAATTGATATCGAAAGGGGGGAAGAGCAAACAAAGTGCTTGCCGATGAATTTAGAAAGTGCTTGTCTGCCTAGATCTTGGGATAAGGTAGAAAGGGCTTAGAAAGATGCACAATCAGTAATGTACGATCGGGCTAGTGGGGGAATTGGAGTGAATCGCCTCCTATAGATTTATATAGATAGGTTTTACCTGCAGAGGTTTTATCCTCGACGGGCCACCCTTTAACTAGTTAAATTACCAGCTACGCTGCTTTATTCTAGCCAGCTACTCGATCTAAGGGATAAGGGACATCAGGCTCAAGGATAGGCTAAATGGGTAAGGGGTAGGATATTTAATGAGAAATAATTATACGTATTTATGCCGAAGGTCCTGAATCGGCGACCGTTTCTCTTTGCTGAGGAAGAATATTAATGCACCAAAGAAGTTGCCAGTGAAGTTGCTATTTACTATCCCATAATATATCCGCTGGGCGGGCGACCCATAATATATCTGCTAGGTGGAATAGGCTTTTTTGATAGCTCTTATGTGATTGGTTCCACTTTTCAACTATTCTATCGCCTAAGAACAGATTGGATAAGCTATGGAAAAGAGTAGATATATAAGGGATATGAGTCATATATAATGAAGATAAGACCGCTACTACCATTACTACCTTATCTATCCATTAATACTATTACTACCACTACGATCTTTTAATTACCTTAACTACCTATAGGGAACCTTCAAGTAAAGGAAGGTCTTAGTCGAATTAAGGAAGCATTATCGAAGCTTGTTTTAGTCGAAGCTAGGAGGTGTTCAGTGAAGCTTAGAGGTGTGTGGTATTGGTCTAAGAAAATACCTAAGACACCTGATAATTCACTGATAATAAAATATATAGGAGACATTATTATTTCAGTAATAAGTCTACTTATAAGTAAATAGTATTATCCACATAATAATTATACCTATATGGGTGGGCTCCAAAGAATAGAGAAAAGGGAGGAAAGAAGGAATACTGGGGAGTGGGACTATTCTCTGACTTGCCCCATAACTTCCATAGTAGTGAGGTTATCCAACTTATGACTTGCCTTAGTAGTGGGTACTTGCCTTACTCCAAGGTGGGGATTTATTGCCTTATGAGAGGATACAAAAATTGGAAAAATCCATCCCTGAGAATGAAGCTTCCGAATGTAGTGGAGTGGATCATTGCATTGCTGGGTTTGGGTTCTGATTGCTGCCTTGGCCTACATCCTCTGCTGATTCTATGCTTTTCCAGTGTAATCCTAGTGTTAGTGTCTTGCTTCCTTGGTAGTAGTGTTCTGGGTGGGTACAACTATAGTTGTTGTTAGTTGGGGTAGGTTTGGTTGGGCAGTGTTTTCTTCTACTCATTAAAATCGTTCAAGACTGCCCCGAGGACCCCTGATTGATCATCTTTGCTTACTCGAGTATCAATTCTCTTCTGAAGATGCATCGCTTAATGTAATGTGTGTTCTCTCTTTTATCTTTAATCTTGGTTTATAAGTGATCACTCAATGTTTTCAATCAACTAGTGAGAAGATAAATCAAATGTGTTCTTGCTCTTCAATCCTCGATTCTCATATTATAGAAGTACTTTTTCTGTTCGTTTTAATGGACCACTATCTCAAACTGGTGCTGGAATCAATCATCACTCCTCCATTGAAATAAACCCAGCTCTCTTATTCATGAGCAGATCATTTGAGAGATCATGATATTCGATCTGATAAATGCTCACTCGAGAGAACACATTGAGATCTTTCACTCCTCCATTGGATCATTAAATTACATCTGAAGAAGGTCAGATAGTTTGAATCAATTGAAAATTCTAAGCTCCTCCTCCCTTCTTACCGATGAGCATCGGATCTAGGACAGTCCGATCTATCTTAAAACTCCTTCTTCTCTAACACCAGCCAATAGGAACTGGAAATCGTGATCTAAGATCATGGATTTTAACAGACAGATGTGATCGAAAATGAATGCAGTTGTTGGTTGGGAGAGATGGATCCAACTCATTGATGAATTGGAGGGGGACTGGAGGAAAAACAGTAGTTAGAATTGCTTTTGATCATGCTCAAATTCGAATTCCAGATAGGATCGACATCGGATCTGGATTCTTTAATAGTTGGAATATTTGCGGAAATACTATTCCTACAGTGAGCAGGGATGGAATCATGGGCAAATGGATTAAATAGAGTTTGGCAACTCATTGAACCCCTCCTCCTCCAGGAGCTTCGATGATCAATCATGAGCAAAGATCAATGATCAAAAATAGCATCTGGAGAAAGCACTCAAACAAGAGATCACACTTATTAGATCTTAGATAAGGAAGTAACATTGAGAAGGTGGAGGCAAGATGAACGGTCTTCTTAGGTCTACCCCGCTTCCCCCTCTAACCAATCTTTCATGGTTGGTCAGTCTGCTAGGGTTATTTATTTAGAGTTTGATTGATCACAATAGAAATAAAAAAACAATAGCACTGAGAAAGAAACTAGGTCCCTATCTTCTATGCAATAGACATGGGATATACAGTTGATCGACCGATTGGAACTTACATCACTAGACAATATTTCATTCGACGGGAAAGGATTGGAGAAGTAAAAGTGCCTACATATATAAAAAAACTCAGATCATACAGTTAGGTCACATCGATCCGGGGTACGGATACTATGCAGACGTTCGGTAGGCTAATGGGTTTGTAGGTAGATCAAAAGGTAGGGGGATCTTAGTAGTTTTTGAAATAAAGAAAATGTTTTCGGAATTGACCGGAACAACCGGCATGGATTTTAGATCTTACTTCAGGGAAAGGGACGGGTCATCTTTCTTCTGAAGAATTAAAAGAAAGCGCGGCTCCAAAAGGTTTAAGAAGGCAAGATAGTAAGGATTCTAACTAATTTGGGTTGGTTTCGGTCGATATAAAAAATGTTTCCAAACATGAATTTGATAAAGAAAACCCTCGTTTCTCTGGGGTTCGGCTATTCCCCATCCACCAGGGTCTATAATCCTCATTTTTCTTAATCCATGAATGCATTTCAGGTGATTCCTTCCATTGTCCATTGTTTCCTCACTCAATCGCTTTCTTTCCCTTTGGTCTCACTTGCTTGCGCATATCCATCCTTCCTAATTTCCTTATTTGGTGGGGATTAGCTGGCTCTCTTGACTTGTCTCTACGCGTACCTGCCCTGTAAGTTTTGAGGCTTTAATTTGTAGCCTTACTTAGCCCAGCTCTATTTTTTACGAGGTTATTACTAGTTATATTGTTAATGGGTTATACTTTCAGCAATAGATATTATATATTTGTAAGCAAAAAAATAGATAGTTGGAAGCTTAGAGGTTACTCTTAATACTCGAGAATAGAGTAGAGTAGATCTTAAGCAATTTCCATAAGCCCTCTTATAATGCATATTTTTAACTTTTAATACAAATAGCAATAAATCTACTAAGCTTAGTCGTAACTGGACTAGTTATACTATTAATTAGAGTTGAGGTTATGCTAGTTATACTTACAGACATGAATAGAGTTTAGGTTCAGCTATTACCATGAATAGACATAGAGGAGGGGACAGATCTCTTATGGTTACTCTTAGGAAGCTTATTGGACACTGTTATGACTCATAGAAATATATATTTATTAGCAGCACTGTACTAGACTGGACTGGTGAATGTATGAAGGACCTACCCATAATCATTAAATTATTCTACCTAAGCACTATGTGTATACAAATGCCAATGAAAAGTTGTTACCAATTTTATGAGGAGATCCCACCTTTGACTATGTTTATGCGGGCATTATTTATTTTAAAGTATTTTCCATTCCCATCTAATCTGAGATTGTCATCTTGGCTGTATCCCGACTTGTTCCATCTATAAAGTTTTTTCCAAGTCGCTTACTCTCACTCATCCTCCTTATATGGCATCACCTCTATGGTTCACAGTATGTGTTCAACTGTTTACAGGATTTATCAGTCATTAGGGTCTCTACTTTGATAGAATAGATTGATTCTCTGTACGAGTTCAAGCTGTTAATATGGGAATGAATAAAGTAGCGGGTAAGTTAAAATGAGATAAAAAAGCAAATTGAATATGAGTAATTATGCTATCAGGGTTGGCTTGGTAGAGTTCTTGGTTGAAAGAAAGTTAATTACATTGAAAACTGAAAAAATCCATATGGTGCACTTACCTATTCTTGAGAATAAGGGTTATATACTTTCAAGTTGTTACGCAATATTCAATTTTGATTTAAGTATTCTTCCTATTAAACTCAATCTTCCCATGGTTTATGAGCCTTTACCTTGGAAATATAATAAAGATGTACCTTCAATGGAGGGGTTTGAAGAAGTACCTCGAAAATCAAAGGAAGATGTACCTTTAACTTTTGATGATATGGAAGGGGGTTACTTAAGTGGACTCATGGGAGAAATATATAATAGGTTTCGTCTATTGACTTCTCGTAACTATATCAATTTCTATATCAAGTTGAATTCTCCAAAGCATCTATGCGATGTATTGAATAAACTTCAGTCTCAAGCCTTTGAGATAAACATGAAAGTCTTGTCGTTCATTTTAGATAATCGTCATACCTTAGAAGATGTGGGTCTTCTTGTGAATAGAAAGCTAGCTATGGTGAATCTAAAAGATGCTTCTAACTTATTGAGGTTTTGTTACTTCAATGTCAAAGGTGTAAAGGAGATGTGTAGATGTGATGTTTTATTAACTGAATTAGTTAAGCGGGTGCAGAAAGCTAGGTGTGAGGAATTCGTCTTAATTCTTGCAAGTGCATATGTAGGTTATAAATTTTATCTGCCAGCGTTCATGGACTTCCGTGGTCAAATATACCATGTTGGTGTATTACATTTTCACAAGCATGATTTGGCTCGAAGTTTGATAGTATTTGCCTCTAACGCAATTGCACCAGAAGAAAAATTAAACCAGGATTATATTAGAATGCAATTAGCATGTGCAGCGGCCTTTAAGTATCATAGATTTAGATAGTTAAATAAAGCTTCTTGCTGGTATAACAATAACTGTTAAAAAATGATTGAATCGGACTATAGTTTAATTCACTTTGTACAGCAAGCTAGTGATCCATTTCAGTTCCTAGCAAAGGTTCTGTCTAACGAAAGAGTTAGTGAAATAGAAAGACTTAGTGATTTTAATAGGGTTCCAGTGACTCAAGATGCATCTGCGAGTGCTTATCAAATCATGAGTTTCTTATTGCTTAACACTGAAATGGGTAGGCTAACAAATCTTCTTCCGTCTCCAGACCATGAAATCCAAGACTTGTATTCGTCTTTGAAAAATGAACTTCTTAAGTTCTTGCGTAAATTATTAGATGATAAAAAAAAGTATGCTATCATAGAATCTCAGTTAACAAGAAAGCTCGTAAAACAACTCTTTATGCCATTGATATATGGTAAGACAATTCTAACCATGTCTAGGGATATTCATGATTGTTATGGTTCATTGCTAGGTGTTAAGGATTCCTATAGCCTCGCTAAAGATTGCCATGAGTTTTGGGTATATAAATATATTGAAATAGTCAATTTAATGAAGTTGATTAACCTCATTGGTTGGTTTTTCTCTTTCTTGGATAAACCAGTGCTCTATAGTATACCATTCTTCACAACTGTGCAGGACTATATGTGTTGGGATAAAGCTTTTGTATGGGTATATGATAGGGTGTGCAAGATGAGACATAGGGTTACTCTCCTAGTGCCTACGTCGAATAGGGATAAATGCAAGACTATAGTTGCTACCTGCGTCAACTTAATTCATCAGAAAGATGCTTTTATAGCTATGAAAGTGGTGGAGCAATTGATGTTGAAACAAGCTCTTGTGTACACAGTACACGAAATTTTTTTAACAACATCTGTTTATGCAGAATGGGTTCCCAAATTTTATACACAAGTTTTTATGGAAATGGGTCCTCTACTTAAAATCATAAATGAATTTATTAGAATTAATCTGATCCACCCTATAATAGAAATAGACTCTGGTAGGTTGAATGATTCTATACCTGGTTCTTCTATGAGAATTATAGCAACAATAGACTCTGACAGGTTGAATGATCCTATTCCAGGTGAATATCTGAGAATTCAATTATGCTCTCTGGAGACTAAGGATTTGAGTAAAAAAGATAAGAAAAAATGGAATAAAAAGATTGATGAGATTGTTAGTTGTTACGAGGTTTATGCCAAGAAAGTGGGTGGGATTCATCATGATGAGAAGTGGAATGAATATAAGTCACTTCTCAATAGCTGATATTCTCTCAATTTTAACTACAGCTTGCACTATTGAAAATGAAAAATCAAATTAATAAAATTATTAACAGATTTATGAAATTGAATTTGACATTCAACGCATCTTATAGTACTAGTTCAATGGATCAAAACAAATTGAAGTTCGATGGTTATCTGAGGCGGTTAAAGCTTATGATAAATTCAGACACATACAAGGATTTATACGAGGGATTGAGAACTGCTTCATATGGCTTTAAAGAGCCTTACCTTCGATGTGCTGAGAAGGATGTTATAGCATTGGCTGTCATGCGATTGTTAATGAAGTACGCATACAATAGAGGGGTTGTGTTTGGAAAATTTACAATTATTTATATCATGAAAATACCAACAGGAAATGTTTCCTATACAATTGGTACTGTTATCTAATTAAATGATTCTACCGGTAAGGTTGTGCCTACCCTGGGTGTCTATAAGAAGATTTTAAAATTAGCAAAACAACAAGCTGAAAATTACCCAAAAGGTGTTTTATCTGGTGTATGCATTCGAATTTATTTGGGTGGACCATTTGATAAAGATTTAAGTTTTAGTTACGATGAGATTGATACTCAAATCTGGCAATTAATGAATGCCAACATAGGGGATGGTGGTGAACCACAAGAAGTTCACCCTATGGGTTTTGGGAAGCATCGTTATCCCAATCATGTAACTGCGATCAAACCTACGAGTCAGCTGGAAAGGAAACCTTTCATAGTAGCTGATACAGAGACTGTTATGGTAAATGATGTGCATGTTCCTTATGCTACGGTTTTCTTGGTGGTTCGACCGGGTGATGATATTGGTTCCATGCCGGATTATTCAGTTCAAACATATTTCAGTGAAGATGATTTATTATTTATACCAAAATTTGAAGACAGGAGTAATCAAATGTTGTTTGGCTTTCTAGAGCATTTAGCACTGGTTGCAGATCAGACTAAGGTTAGAATGGTTTACTTCCATAAATTCTCTCGATTCAATCGGATTCTATTACTGATATATTATGCTTGTCATGGGGATAAGTATACCATAAAACCTCTGATGAGAAGCAGTATGCTTTATGAGTTAAAAGTGATTCGGGGCAAGAAGATTGGGTTATGTTTTAGAGATTCATTAACTCTGCTCCCTAGTAGTCTCGCTAAATTGGCAAAGGCATTATGCCCACAATTAGGTGAGAAAGGCTCCATAGCACATGACGATGTGAAAGTGTTGAATCTGGTGGCTCAGCAACAAGAATTATTAGAATACCTTAAACAAGATATTATTCTGTTAGGTGGTGTGATGCAAAAAGCTCAAGAAATTTATTGGACTGAGTACCAAGTGGATATAGTGACTTGTATTACATTGTCATTGCTTGCTATGAAGATCTATCGTATGATCTATTACGATGAGAAGAGGTGGTCTATCCATATACCGAGTAGGAATGAAGATAAATTCATTCAGCATGGTTACTATGGTGGTCATTCGGATGTTTATAAGCCTTATGGAGAAAATTTGTATTACTATGACGTTAACTCCTTATATCCATTTATAATGAAAACCTTTTCTATGCCGAGTGGTGTACCTGTCTGGAATGGGAATTTGGAAGGCCAGAAATTGTCAAACATTTATGGATATATTGAAGCATTTATTATTTTCCCTAATACAATTAATCACCCTTTCTTACCTTACAAGGATCATAATCAGACTTTATTATTCCCCACTGGTAAATGGGTGGGTGTATACTATAGCGAGGAATTGAAATTTGCTGAAGATTTGGGTTACAGGATTATACCACTAAGGGGCTACTTATTTCAAAAGAGGAATAGTCCTTTTGAGGGTTTCCTGTCATCCCTATTTGGTAAAAGACTGGTAGCGAACAAAGCAGGAGATGAGGCCATGTCATATACATACAAGATCCTCATGAACACATTGTATGGTCGATTTGGAATAAATCCAGAAAGTACTACCACATAGGTATGCGATAGGGCAAGATATGACTATTTGATCAAAACAAATGTGAATTTTGTCTCAGGGAACAAGCTAAGTGAGAATAACTATATTGTCAATTATAAAATCAATACATCATATGTTCCCGACTCTCAGTGGAGTCCACCTCAGATCTTGGCTATTCAAATTTTTGTTGTTGTTACAGCTTGCACTCGTATCCATATGTACCAATATATTTCCTGACCAGACTGTTACTACACAGACACTGACTTAGCAATTCTAGGAAGTCCTCTTCCGGAAGAGGAAATCTCTTCCGAATTGGGAAAGCTCAAACTAGAATTCAAAGTAAAGAAAGGGTTCTTCTTAGCTTCAAAGGGTTATCAATTAAAAACTGATTCAGGTGAGGAGATCAATAAATTCAAGGGTCCAGCCAAAAAGTCTGTAACTGGTAAATGGTATGAGTTACAATAACTTAATCCGAGTAAAATTGAGGATATCATTGTGCCATCAAACTTCAGAATTGATTGGGATACACTAAATATTAGCAAAAAGGATACCCATGTACACCTAGGAGTCCAAGTGGGTACTAAAAGGGATCTTGTCTATGATACTAACGGTTTATGGGTAGGCACAACACCAAACGAAGTCATAGACTACGGGGGTCAAGAAAGTCTTTACAGATTGGAACTTAATATCATTGGGAGCAGTTTGACCAGAGCAAGAAAGAACATGCTCAGCGTATTGAGAGACTAGAGTCATTCTTTAAGGAGCAGTTAGACCAGAAAGATCAAAAAACTACTCAGCATATTAATAGACTGGTGTTGTTGAGATAATTGAGAGTCAGCAGGCTGAACTTGTGAAACTACGTGAAGAACTTAAAAATAAAGAAGATACTAAGCATATTGATAGACTGGTTATTGAATCCCCTACTAAGCAGGCTAAGAAGGAGGAAAAGAAGGAGGCCCAGGAGCGGAAGAGAAATCTTCCGCCTAAGGGATCTTGGCCGAAGGGTAATAAGTCGGACACGTAAGTAGAAAAATGTAAGTAGCAAGATACGGTCATTCAGTCATTCAATTAGATAAAGTTGCATCGCATTATGATAATGGGATTCGATCCAGCCGCATATTTCCCTACGACTAACTTTTTATTCTGTATAGGTGCTCTTTTTATATATCAATTTGGTGGGTCATGATTCTCCTGGCGATTCTCTTTCTGATCGTCGGTCGGATCTTTGAGATTATCCTGGGAGTTGTCAGTTGGATTGGAATTGAATTGATTAGCCACAAGTGCAAGGCGTTGCTTTCTTTGGAAAGTAGTACCTCGAATCCATAATTCCTCGCTGTTTACCCCCCATAATAATGGGTTAGGTAAATTAAGGAAATCCGCGCATAGGCTGTTCAGGCATTTATGGAGGCTAATATTTACGGATAGTGGTCCTCCTCCTTCCACACCTCGAAATCATGATATAATAAAATCACGTATCATAGCATAGGTATAGCTATCTCTGATTTCCATTGCTATAACAAAAGATTCTTCTCCCTTTCTAGCAAGCATAACACGTACGTTTCTATCTAACGTTTCCAGGATTTGGACCAAAATGGACTTTAAGGTGGAATCCATTGGCACATTATAGCAGGATATTAGCCAATACGATGAAGGTGGTGCAGAAGTAGTTGTTATACTTTTCGTTCCCATAAATAGTCTATGATTATGCCGAAAAACAAATGAAGTAGAATAGTGAATAGTCCAAATAGAAATAGCTAAAATACCATAATGAACTACCGCATGATTAGAAACACTGATGTTGGTGGGGTGTATTTTATTTATCATATGTATGTTATTATGCCTTCTTTCGCTGAATCCACAATAGATGCACAGAATATATAAAGTTGATGTACAGAATGTCCACAATAGACTTACAGAAGATCTAAAGTCTATGCACTAAAGGTCCATAGTAGACGCATAGAAGGTGTACTGTAAGTATAGAACTGTGAAGCAAAGGTGCATCATAAGTAAGGGCTAGAAGTAGGTACCACTCGAGGTGCTATCGTAGTTCTGAAGGCTCTGTAGGGGGCTGTTGAATTGGGTTCGGGAGATAGGGCCTTCAACCCTAATGTGATCGTAGAAAAATCCGATACTGGATTGTACATTTTGAAATAATATTTGGATTGGATCAGAGCTAAACTATTCATGATTCCAACCGGTAGGATTAGGAAAAATAAATACCTCATGTTCTATATCTTAGGAGCCAAATTATATCCCAATGAACAAGTAAGAATTGCCCCAACCAAAGTTAGGGGAATTGGACCTAAAGAAGCTGGTCAGCTTCATTATCGATTAGGTATAAGTTATAAAATAAAGGTGAGTGATTCAACTAAGTATCAGATCGACAAAATTGAACAAATAATAGGTCAAGATCATGTTGTTCATTGGGATTTGAAGAGGAAAATCAGGGTGGATATCAAACGATTAATCACAATTTCTTGTTATCATGGTATTCGTCATAAAGATTGATTTCCCTTACGTGGTCAACAAACTCACACTAATGCTAGGACTTCTCGCAAAGACTAGATACCTCCTACCAGGACCCAGATGAAAAAAGAGAGGGCCAAAAATAGAAAGAAATAAATAATGAAGGATGAAAGAAAGAAGAAGGAAGTGATGAAAAAGAAAGAATTAAAAGGAGGGCAATCTATTGCAAACAAATACGAAGGTTATCGAGATACGACACATAATAGTACCAGGAATAGTCCCCCCTTCCATTTCCCGTCCCCTATATTTAATAAATGCGAAAAGACGACGATCTCGATCGCAGAGAAGGATCATGATATTAGGCCAGATGGCCCAAAAAGTTTCTACTTTTCCATGATTACCCTATTTGATGTTAAAGGGGTTATCCCTTCTTATTCATTACTTCTGCTTAGAAGCAGATTTTATATGAGAAGGACAAATGGCTCTTATGGTATTGTTTTGGGGATTCTATTTCGGGAAGCTGTAGTATGGGGGTATCACGATTCTTATGGTCCTAAATCATGGGAATCCAAGTACCAGGATGTCTCTGAGGAGATATCCAAACTCATTGGAACTCACCAATTTCTTGGTATTATGTTATGCCATGTGGAAACCTATAACATAGGACTTCAGAGCATATTTGAACGGCTTCAAAGCCTGTTCCAAGCTCGTTCCTATGGGCCAACCGATATAACAACCATCCTTATAGTAGACGACGACGAGAATTCATCGGATGGTGAAGTCCGCTATTATGTTGCGGTCAGGAACAATTCTTCAAGGGGGAAGGTTTCCATGGACGATATCCTAGCAGCTTTATCCGAATTTAATCATTCGGATGTCGATATCCAAATCTATCCAGACTGGGAAGTCTGTTGCTTGGTTGTGACGAGCCATGGAATCATTATAATGTAGTGGAGTGAAGTTGGAATTATTCCACCCTTTTAAGGAAGGGGCATATGGTGCAAAAAGACCCAAATCGATACGTAAGTCTAGACATAATCAGAGCTCTTATCGAGCAACCCAGCCTCCTCAAGAGCCCATCTAATGCCTTATAAGAAGCTCCCTAAGCCTTATAAGAAGCTCAAAAACCCATCTAGAGAGCCTTCAGATCAATGAAATATTGGTCAGAGCTATATCCCTACCTTTACTGAATTTTCCTTCAATCTCTAGGCATAGAATTTCAATACATTATCTGGCTTCATTTATGTATGAGCCATCCCTTCCTTTGGGTGAGTGTGAGTGTGAGTGAGAGTGAGAGGGGAGTAGGATACCCTAATTGGATTAGTGATATTGAGGGTTTGGGGAAACCCAACACAAAGGGAATCTGGCCGAAGGGAAGGTGGGGTTTGGGGAAACCCAACACAAAGGGAATCTGGCCGAAGGGAAGGTGGGGTTTGGGGAAACCCAACACAAAGGGAATCTGGCCGAAGGGAAGGTGGGGTTTGGGGAAACCCAACACAAAGGGAATCTGGCCGAAGGGAAGGTGGGGTTTGGGGAAACCCAACACAAAGGGAATCTGGCCGAAGGGAAGGTGGGGTTTGGGGACACTTCCCCAACACAAAGGGAATGAGAGGTTTGGGGACACTTCCCCAACACAAAGGGAAGGAGGGGTTTGGTAGTCTCTTCTCTCCCCCATAATGGTCAAAATAGATTAGCTTCATTGCTTGATTCAGACCCTACGGTGAATACTGTGGTTAGGCGTAGTACTCTCTATTGAGGGCTCTGTGTGAATAGATAAGTTGTTTTTTAGGCTGGGATGCATCCCTTGTTAAGAGATCTTATCGAGCAACCCTACCTCCTATTGATGTATTACCAATCCCTCCCTTTCCTTGGGCCCCCTTTTTACCCTTACATTGAGTACCCCATATTACCACTTGGGGGCCCATCCCTTCCTTTCCTTGGGGACCCCTTCTTACCTTGGGGGCCCCATCCCTTCCCTTGGGGGCCCCATCTCTTACCTTGGTAACCAATTCCTTCCCTTGGGAAACAATCCCTTCCCTTGGGGGGGCCATCCCATCTAATTCCTTATCAGAAGCTCACCAATCCTTATAAGAAGCTCACAAAGCCCTCTAGATATACTTCATGTCCCTTCTTTGAGATCAAAGCCTTATTGTTCATTCAGATCCTTATCATTCATCACAACCTCATTTCGATAGTATTTTACATTGATAGCTAATATTGATCAACACAGCCTCCTCTAGTGCCCTTCTTGTGTTCACCAGAATATCCTAAAAGCCATCTAGAGAACCTTCAGATCACTTCTTTAGCTCTAAAGCCTTCTAGTGCATTAAGAGCCTTATCGTTCATCACAACTTTATTCCGATTGTATTTATCATTGATAGCTAATATTGATGAACACAGCCTCCTATAGGGCCCTACACGATGCCACCACAATCCATTAAAACCCCTCTAGAGAGCCTTCATATAGTATTTCAGGCAGACTGGACCTAAATAAGAGGGATAGTACTTCAGGGTCAGACCGGAAGAAAGAAGAAGATACGGTTAGTAGGCAGCAGAGATAAGAAGGTGCTAAAAGAAATCGACGGAGATATTTCAGAGTTTCGGTGTTTCTCACCTGTTCCCTTGGGAAAAGTGACGGAGGTTCCCACCTCTTCCTCTCTAGATTGGTCAGTTTTTTCCAAGCTTGTCGGAGTTTCCCGGTTGATAAAAAAAACTTTCCCAAACCCCTTTCTTCATGTTTATATCTGCCATCCCTTTAACTCCATGCCGGTAGGTGATCTACCTGTTGATGCCAGGTGTTGCTCCAATGATAATTGCATATTATCTATGCTTCACTTTGGATTGTGCAATCTTGCATGGAGACGTTTAACTTTGTTTCCACCACTAGTCGTAGGTTTTGATGCACTTGGATCTATACTCAACAACTTGACTCGCCTCTCTTAGGGTGCGCCACAAACACAAAGGAGTAGGAGTGCCAGGATACCTTTATGGAGGGCAGCTATATCTATAATATTTCGTATCCACAGATTTCAATCTGATTCTTTATCTATAACTCTAATTTATTCTAGATGGAAAAGCCCCAGAAGAGAGGCTGGTATCCTCCATAGATAGCTCTCCATGGGAAATGTGACATTTTAAAATAGAAATAAATAAGATACCTTATAAGAGCGGCAAGCGAATAATCTTCTTGTTGTCTCCTTTCAAATACCAAGGAGAAGACCCAGCCGGGAAACCTAAATATGAGCTCGCATCCATACGTGGAACTTTTCCAAGGGGAATACCTAGGAAACCTCACCTGCAAACTTCATAGCAAGACCTATTACTATACAATATCGCATATCTACGTTTCTCCCCCCTGCACCTTACTTGCCAATTGCTTGCATAGTCAACAACTCTAACTCACACTCTGTTGGATCACCTTGATTGAGGCACCTACCGCTTCTCCATGCATTACCTGGTGCAACCAACAACAATCTTAAGATATGGATGTGTCCCGCTGCTCTAGAAAATAATAACAATGGAGGTAAGTCTACTTGGGTCCCTACTAGTGTTAGTATAAAATCTCACCATGGATAAGTCCTTGCAATGACAACAAAGTCCCAGTGAATTCACCTCCTGATGCACCCCTTATTGGATGTCCGCATTGTGCTAGCCTTGTGAAAGCTGGATAAGCAAGTTTCAATCGCATATCTACTTGCCATAGCCACCATTATTGCCCGAAAGAAATAAACTCTAGTCAGCAGGCTCTGGATCCCCGGCTACTTCAACCACCCTTTGGGTACTAAACACAACTCCACAGACATTTCTTCATTTATTGGAGCCATGTACAACCTACCTCTTACTATATGATATGAGCTTGCATAGATAAGTTTTCACATATGATGATCGCATATAGACGTTGAACTTTATTAGCTCAAGTTGATTCACCACATGACATGAAGAAGGCCTATTGAAACTATGCTGCTGTGCCTCCCCTACCGGAGCTACTGCTAGAGCCATACTAGTTACTATATGCAATATCACATAAAGACGTTTCACATAGGATATATCATCATCTCTACATTTTTCCATGATCCCAGGTCCATAACTCTATTTCGCATATGATGTTTCCATATCTATGTCTTGGCTAGGAACAATTGACATCTCTACGTGTTGGCAATTGTTGCTATGGCAGCAGGTTGATCTCGCATGGATAAGTCCTGGCCCATGCTACTACTATGGGGAAATTTTAAAACACATAGAGAAGTTTTGCACATACTTTACTATAATTATGAACTTAGAATCGCATATCTACGTGGCTTCCCGAAAACCCAGATCTAATCACTTCTCTAGGGGCTCCTCTCTACAAGGCTCCTCGATAGGGCTTCTATATCATATCTCTAAAACCTAGGCAGATGAGTTGGAGGGCACCTGACCCGAGCCGTATAAACAATAGGGCTGCGGATCTAGGGGCTCCTCTCTACGGGGATCTCTACAGGGCTTCCGGAGTAAGAGGTGCACAAAACAACATCCATGCATGAGTGCAACAAACAATTTGAAGAAGTTTAGTTGGGTTTTTTCCCCGCTGCTCTAAAGAATAAGAAGGTTGTGTCTGTCCTAGTTCCAAAAGAAATGCGTTGAACAACCAATGCTATGAGGTAGCAGGTTTAAATTTCATGGACAAGTCCAATAAATATCACCAGCCTGTAAGAGCAAGACATTTTAACATAAGATACTAGCATATATATGTTGCTCCTCAACCAAATAGAATTCACTGGGTTTTAACATACTCTACTCGCCATGGATACGTTCTATACCCTCATAGAGACCTCAGAGAACCAGTATTTTTGTTTATGCCCTCCTCCTCTCAACATATGGTTTTAAAGACCTTGTAAGGATCAGAGTATTCCATTACCTTTATAATAATTCCCAACTACATTTTATCAATTGTTTGGTTAATGTAACTTCCAATTGGTTTAATTCACAATACATTGCCTTGACGGTCTCAAGGGCAGATGAACCATATGCGCTTATTTCGTTTGGAGAACTATATGTACAAGTAGCATATGACTTTACTATAAAACTCAATGAGTATAAACCTACCGCACACTTATTTAGGTAAGAGGTAGGGTTGGTACTTTTAACTGTTAACCCTAATTTATGTATATTCCTCAAAAATAGTCACCATAACCTTTAAATAACTCTTTTGTTTATTCTATAATTCCGTTTGGGAACTATCTTGTTAACATGAATCTTGCCATGAATACGAACTTATATTTTACTCGACATCAATTTTTGTGGTATTTGTGTTCCTTACCCTGGGATACCAAAACTGAACAGGGTTCTTTACATAAATTTTATTCTTAACGGTAAAAATACTATATGAGTTCAAAAATAATAATGCATATACAACATAAGAGGCATATAATTTCCTCATTTTTTAATACTTCTCAAATTTACACATTACTTTTTTATGAAGTCACAATATTAAAATATAATGTGGTTTTATTTTTTCTCGTTCATAATATATGCAGTTTATTGGGGAAAATACTGGGTAGTAGGTTTACTATATAGCCTAGCTAATTACCAGGCTATTTGTAGATACATACACATTAGATTGGAGGTTTTATATTTTCTATGCTTTGCAAGTTCACTTTGAGGATTTTCCCTCATTTATCTCGGCATAATTCTGATAATTATTATTGATCCAATCTCTCACATTATCATCTCGATATCTCTTAGTGGGAGAAGGTAAGAATATCATTTTATTAATAGATGTAGATGGGCCACCCAGGATGATAATGCTTTAATCTATTTGAAGAACCTATATTTGTCAAGTAATCTCAACATATCTTTTCATACACCAGTGAATTATCTCCCAACTAAAAATTTTAGTAATTTTAATAACCAAAAATAGCCTCGAGGGTACATAATTGCTTCTTTTATCTTTGCTTCTTTAGAGAGATTAAATAACTCATAGTATAATTGAAGGAAGTGATGCCCTCAAGTGGCCCCATATTCCCTACATGTAGCTTGGGTTATGGCTTAGGCGCCATAGAAAGAGTTAAAGTTTAAAGGCAGGCACACATTTCATAATGTGATTGTTGCATTTTTAAACACATGTCATTTCCCGATTCACCTTTGGCACAAAGGGTAATAGGGCTGTGACCATTATAAAAACTAATAAAAATTTTAAGAAACTACGCAACAGGCTATATAATTTCGGGGTATCTCCCTCTTCAGCAATGAACCTTTATGAAACCCAAGTAGCTTTTAGCTCGAAAGAGTTTAACTGATCATTCATTGCTTGTATAATTCATAATGTAATAATATTAGGGCTACTTCTATACCTAACATGTGGCACAATCTTGCTCACCCACATAGAAAACTACAATTGGTCCACCATATACTTATTTGGCTTGCTAATGTTAGTTAGGGTATGTGCTTGTTGGTCTAGCAGGGCATCAAAAAGATCTAGTACATTGGATTAGCATGAAGCTAGTTGATCTAATCCTCTAACTAAATCATTGGGCAAACCCTCTCCCATTATAGTCATTTTATTTAATGACCATCATCCCATTACCCTACTATAAAAATACTATGATGTTGCATCACCTAGAAAGTTCCAATTATTGGTCCCACTGTTAGGTCAATGGAGTCAGTCAACCCTGCCAGACCATTTAAAGGATGTGTGCTTAGAAACTCAATGCCCCAATAGCTGGATGTCCCAATTATTATGAGGAATAATTAAATCCTACCACATAGACGAATTAAATCATGCCATGACCACACTTCGCTTTAAATTTAATAGGCCACTGAAGCACTAAATTTCAGTAATGTTTGCTGGCTAAATGAGCAAGTGAACCAATATAATCAATTGCTTGCGCCCCACCGACCCCAGAAGATGTTGGCAGTTGTCCTTATGCCCTACCTAAAATATGTTTTCAATCAATCAATATCTCTATGGGAAATCCTAACCCACCTCCTGGGGCTATCGGAAACCTTCTGGCGATTACACCATCTCCTGTCTATCGGTGACCACTGGCTCTGATTGGATATTGGCTATGACCCTATGGGATGACCTCCTGTAAATTATTGTCTCCAGCCGAGCCCGGGATCCAATCCAAGTAGCCCAACCGAGCAGCCAAGCCCAGCTATGACCACCAGCTTACAATGATCGACACCTTGAGGCTATAACGACTCCTGGCTATGATGGCAGCTATGATTGGCTCTAACTGTTACTTATGTGTTGATTGGCTCTAACTATTACTTATGTGCTGGTGCTGTAGGAACTAAGATTAAGGCTCTGTCGTTCGGGGGGGTATGGGTAACTTATCCTCTCAAAAGATGTGGGCAATCAATAAGCCAATACCGGTCAGTGGGAACATGTCATGCCTGGTAGTTTTAATAGGGTTATCACTGCACCTCTTTCATTTATTGGACCACTCTGCTCTGAATATGTGTTGGCAATTAAATATCTATCTATCCAGCAACTTCCACGCTACTAAGTCCGTTGGTGATGACCCGCCTGTGTCTTCTCCCTTTGATTCACTCACACTCCTTCTTCCCATTATACTTCCCCCGTACTATGTGTTGAACCGTGCTGGGGAACATATGCCACTAACAAAATCATCCCATTCAATGAAGTTGTTCATTAACAGTGAGAAGCCATTTACTTAAGCCATTCAATTTCGCTTTTAGCTCACTGGATGAAGCAATGATTCATTATATACGTAATTATCAACCGTGCATATTAAACTTATAGCATGCTTACAAAATCCTCTCCTTGTAAGAATCATATTTGGATTGAAGCAAATAAATATCCTATTTCCTTTCAACGATTGATAAGAACTTTAGCGGGGAGAGCATCTTTCAACCCTAAAAGTAAACGCCTAACCTTGTCGATTCATGTGTATGTCCCTCCTTCTGCTATGCCCCTGCTATGTTTGTTTGCTATGCCTGTTGTGCTGCCTATTGCTTCCTACCTATGTGTGGCTCAATCAATTTGTTCTGGATTGCCTTATAAATAGCTGGATGGAAAGGTAGAGTTATGTCCTCCTCGGGTGTAAAACGTTCTCACTTTTTAGTTCCTTTTTTCACGGTCTCTTAAGCTCGTACTTTTTCCTCTGCTACTTATAGCAATGAGTCTTTTGCCTATGATACTAGTGCTCCTAGTTCAGGTGCTTGCTTTGTTGATGCTGCTAGCTTGGGTGCAGGTCCTGCTTGCTTTGGCGCTTCTATATTATAGTAAGCTATTGGTATAAGTGCTGCTAATGGTGCATCTGGATAAGCTACAGTTACCTTTGCTACTGTTGTGGGTGATGCTTCAACTTATGGAACCGTGCAAAGGGAAGGGTATGCTGCTGGGTATAGATCTGGATATGGGTATGGAACTAGGCGAAGGGAAGCTATTGGAACTGGATATTATACTAAGTATAGGTATGCTGCTAGTGCACCTAGTAAAGATACTAGATTCATATCTGTAAATGAATAAGCTGGTGTTCCTATTGCTACTAGTAACTATAGATCTGTCATTTATTAATATACTACTATTGCTTATGATTCGTTGACTGGATCATTACCAGGGTATTGATCTGGATCTGCACGGTCACTAGAATAACCCTGAAGCCACTCCTGCCTATGTCTATATATATGGAAGAAACTGCTACTGATACTACTGGTTCAACTGGATCATTGGCTTAAACAACTGCTGGTGGGTCTATGTAATTGATGGTGGATCCAATACTGGGTCTCTATCTGGAACTAGATATGCTTCACCGACTTACTAAACATTTGCTTAATCGATATCTAACCGAGCCTAACCATCTTGCTAGGTAGTAGTGTCTTTCTGGCTTGGATGACTATGGCTCTTTTTATGCTACTGATGCCACTGGATCGACTACTAGTGTAGGATATGAACTAACTAGCTCCACTACTGGACCTGGAACTGCTACCTTTGCTACTAGGGTAGGAATAGATGCTGGAAAAGGTGTTGGTGCTGCTTCAATTTCTTCTGGTCAATCAATTGTGAGTCAACTGCTGAAACAACTGCTAAAACATTTGCTTCATCAACTAGATATATTTCCGCTTCATCAACTGAATCAACTCGGTGAATTGCTTATGGCTAATAAGGTTGGGTCTATCTCTTTATACACGCTGGTAGGAATCTGAATCGACTGCTTCATCGGCATCAACAGCTGCTGGAAATAATGGTGAAACTGGTGATGTTTGGAATGTTGCTGGGAATAATGTTCCTGAAACTGATGATGGAAATTCTGCAGGGCTGGGATTCATTGGAAACTTCGAAAACTTATTGATACGCTTATAAAAGGACAATCTACCTATATAGGCTTAGCCATTTAACTCTAAAACGTCTAATTAGTTGAGTGATAATTAGCCATTTAACTAATAAACGTCCAATTAATCCATTTAACTAATAAACGTCCAATACCCTTATTAAGGGATTGAGGGATAGGTATGAAGGGAGGTGGGTAAAGCAAGAGAAGGTAAGGGTCTGATCGTCGTACTCTACTGATATGTCTTTCTTACTTAATAAGAGATTGGGCATGACTCCATCAACCCATCGCAATCCGATCTGGGACTTATTATTCTTTGTCAGGGAGGCGCGGAAGCCCTTGGCCTCATTCAATGCCTTCTTCCTGATTCACTTCCTTTTTTCCCAGATCAGTAACAGTATGTCACACTACTATTATCTATGAGTATCCCTAATGAACTACTAGTATGGGCCTCTCCCTATTGGTTGAGCACATAAATTTCTTCATTAATTACCTTGGTACCACTCCTTCAAGAACCGTAGATAAGGAACCCTACCCTATGCTAAGTAACCTATGCTCACCATATCTCAACTAGCTGACTAACTAACTTACTTATAATCATAGCTAAATAAGCCTGCCGAAGGTTAGGCATGCATGCCAATAGTGCCTATGCCTCTTGCTAGTATGCCCCTGTAGTGTAGCTTGTGCATAGTATGCCCCTGGTATGCAGTATGCCCCTGGATTGGTAGTTGGTATAACAGGGAGGGTAGGCATGTTAGTTTAGTTCAGGTAAGCATGGCAGGGAGCCCTTATCCATCCTTATCTATATGCCCTGGGTGCCAGAGGTAAGGTCAATTTCTCTCATTATCGAAAATTGAAAGTAATAGGTATTTAAGGCCTGGGTTTCCGGTCTAAAGGGGTTCTAAAGGGTTAAGGGTAAATATATCCTTCCTATTGTGGTACCTCCGATTCCCATTCCTGACTAAAGTAAATGGTTGTTGGACAGCACTCCATGTTCTAAAGTTTAAGTAAGTTTGTGAATGAAGCACTTCTCTTTTCCTTTACTTTCTGGCTCAGTTGGGTCGGAGGTAAGTTAAAAAGAAAGGATTGCATTAGGTCCCACTACTGAACACAATGGCTCGGGGCCCCCCATCCCCCCCTATATCCTACGACTAGTATTGGATGCTTAACAAGATAGATAGAACCTGCTTTTAGCTTGGTTTATTCCCTACGTCAGCAGTCTTGCATTAGGTTCCTCTACAGACAACAATGGATCGCTTATGGATGATGGGAGAAATTACCTTAAATGCTCTCATTAATCAACTTGCCTAAATAGAAATGAATTTGAATAATCCAATGGGGATGATTCCTCGACCCATGCCAACAACGCGTTTTATAGCTATATTCTCGCATTTCAAGATGTTTCTTGGATCCACCCCAATCACCCACCTGCTTCAACAACACACCTTGAACTATCTCACTTACCCTACTTGGGGATTTATGCTAATCTAAATTTTATTAGGTACCTACCAATTTTAATTACTCTTGTTGGGACGGGATTATCAACTCGGCCAGCCTCATACAATTTCTTTATTTAAAAAGCAGACAGCCATATGGATGATGCCCACTTGCTCATGTTAGTGCCTTTCCTGTAACCACCTTTATCTACCAGACTTTTACCGAATCCCTAGTTTGGATAGGTTGAAGCTAATATTATCATAAGTCCATAGGGCCTTACCTCCCCCATAGGGCTAAGATACTAATTCCCGAACATGACCTTTTCCTGAATTGTACCTAACATCTCTCTAGATTGCCTAACATCTCTAGATATTGAAATAGAGACATTTATATACATATGATATTGCATATTTACATTTGTTGGTAAGAATGCCACTTCAGGAACTTTACCTAAGATAATTATGCATCCCTTGCATCATAATGGCGGGTTTCAATCACATGGATAAGATTTCACGTACGATATCTTAATGGAAAAAACTAGTTATTGTTGTGTATCTTACCTCGCTCGTTGCAGCCATATCTACCTGTTACTAGACGATATTGCATATCTACTCTAATTGTTTATGATGTTGCTATCTCTACGTTGACACTTGGATTCACATATTTACTTGTCACTAGGGCTAATAACTAGGGCTTCTCTCTAGGGATTCTCTAGCGGAAGGAACCAAAAAAAGGTGGTTCTGTAGTGTAAGTCATGTATCTAGGGTTGATCACTGGGGGCTCTTCTATACGGAGCTTCTCCATAGAGTTGTTCGCCTTACAGAAAGCATTCACAGACCATCACACTTGCTGAAAGATGGATCCTTCTCCCTTATCTCCCTTACTGAAGTGTTTCCTAATTATCCTATACTGGATGAGCGCTTAGGCAAGGGACAGGATAGAGACCTGAGCAGAGGAAATAGTATGGCATAGCTGGAATGAAACAACAACCTACCCCCTTACTTCTTAATGTGGTTACTCCCTATCTATCTTAACAACAACTAGAGACTTATATAACTACTGAATGAAGTGCTTAGCAAATACAACAACGACATGGCATTATACAACGTTCTTTACCCTTAGACCTTACTTCTTAATGTGGTTACTCCTCGTCCACCTTAAGACCTATATGCCCTAGACCACTTACTTCATGAATGCACTTAGGAGGTACAGCTATAGACTTCTCCGAGCTGGCATGGGATGAGGATGGCATGGCAAGTGGTACATCCCATGGCATGGCCAGGGCGTGTTGAAAGAGTAATGAAGGCGTACACAAGCTTATACATTTTAGTTCAATTAGAGCTTGTTTTATTATACGTAATTATGGATTCAACTAAGATCTAGCTATTCGTGAATATCCCCGCTTGGCACATTCTTACGACGGCACGATATTTATTGTGGCGGCATCATGGCGGCATGGGAGGAATTTATATATATACAGCTGGGAACCTACCTGGCATTAACTGCACCAATGGCATTATAACTGCACCAATATATGAGGGATAACTGCACCTTGATATATGGCTCACTTAAATACAAGCTAATGAACTGCTGAAGCATACTCGGATTAAAAATTAAACTGCCTTTTAAAATAAAATGGTAGAAGCATACTGGTTAGAGGATAACTGCCTAGTCTCGGTGAACATACAGCTTAGTAGAAATGGGTTATTAACCTAGTTGAACAGTCAAATTGTCAAACATCCCATCCCAATAGTTGAGTATCACCTAGTAGACCTGACCATGTATGTCCATATTATAAGTTATAAGCACTTGTTATTACATATAATAAAAGTGCTAGTACCTTTGTTCGTTTAGTTGCACTTTATTTATATTCACATCCTGTATTTTTTTATTACCTTAAAAATCGTCTCATACCATCGTAGCATACCTTATTGTCATTCCATATGTACCATATCCTCTTTATCTTCATATATTTACCTTTATATACTGCACATACCCGCTTTATTAGCATGTCCGTACCATTCCGCGTTATTAGTTTATATATATATAAACATTATTGTTGTTTTTAAAATCTCCCATCCCATATAATGTAAGAACCTCCCAAACCGTACATACCAGTCTATACTATAAATTATCATCACAGCCCATCCTATCCAGATTATACTTTTATATGTATACTCCCATCCTGCCTGCTATATGTATCATCCCATATCGTCCGGCATAGCCTATACGTATATTCTATCTGTGCTAGACCTGAATATTTGCTCTATTACTCGAGGATTAGCTCATTGACCTATCGCTGTCACATCCCGTCCCATACATCTGTGAACTATACCCATAAAATCCAATCCATCCTAACCTCACTGCCTTTACGTAACTGCCTATGAACGTACTATTTTCCCTTGTTGTAACAGATTTGTAAACCATTCCATCTGTACTAGACCCGAGGATTTGTCTGCCCTAGATGTAACTTACTGTACTCTCACATCCTCTCCGTACCATTAAATTCGTACCATCCAGATAAGTAGTTAATACTAAGTGGATTGAAGCCATTCCGACTAGAAACTCCAATGAGACAGTTATTATGAATTTTCTGGAAGAAAACATCTTATCAAGATTTGGATGTCACAAAAGAATAGTGACTGACAATGCTCCAGCCTTTAAGTCAAAAAATATGATAAATTCCTTTCATAAGTATCACATTCATCTAAATCATTCCACTGCATACTATCCTCAGGGAAATGGACTAGCAGAATCCTCGAATAAGAGTCTGGTAAGAATTATCAAGAATTTGTTGGAGGAGAATAAAAGAGCATGGCACACCAAGCTCAAATATGCTCTGTGGGAAGATAGAATTAGTACAAAAAGAGCTATTGGTACTTCTCCTTTCCAATCGGTCTATGGCACAGAAGTGATTTTTCCAGTTGCTTTGGGAGTACCAGTTATGAAATTGTTGCAGGAAGTTGTAGAAGAGCCTAATCACATCCAAAGGAGGATTAACCAGATGATAGAAGTGCATGAATTAAGATAAAAGGCATACAACAAAACTCAAGTGCATCAAGAAAAAATGAAGAAAACTTTTGACAGAAAAATTAAAGAAACCAATTTTCAGATGGATGACCTAGTTTTGAAATGGGATGCCAGGAGAGAAGATAAACATGGAAAGTTTGAACATCTATGGAAAGTTCAATACATAATAGCAGGATTGCAGGGAGAAAAAGCATTTTTCCTTCAAGACCAGAATGGATAAATTCTTGCAGGAGAACCAATGAATGGAAGACATCTCAAGCATTACCTGTCTTAAAAGTTCAAAAAGTAAAAATTTTGTACACTATAAATACAATTTTCTTTTAAGGTATTTTTCAGTTTTCAAAAAAAAAATGACAGTTTTCAGATTTCCCAATGGATCAGGAACTTGGTCTACGACGTTCTTTGCTACCTCATAGGGAGGATAGCATCCCCTGTTGGAGCCAGTTGTTAACACTTAGTTTTCACACAGTGAAAAATGATATATTAGTGAAAAAATGTTTTGAAAACTCCTGAGAAGAAATAAAATTGTCTTTGAATTCATGATTATGAGCTAAAGTGTGAAAAGATATGTAAATAAAAGCACTAAGGATGAAAAACCAAAAATATTCCCAAAGAAAATGTGAAAATTCGACCAAAAATGAGCAAAAGACTATAGTCCGAAGGTAAAATATCATAAAGGCTAACTACTGGGCAGGTTGTACCATTGATTGTGTGCGCAAGAGAGATCAACGGTTCTCGTTGATCGTCGCATAGCCAAGATGCACGGGAGAAAAAGGGCACAGGCGGTTGCGATGGGGAAAACCAGATGCTAGATGTCATATGCAGAAGATATCGCGAATGCGGAAAGTGGTATGCAAAACCAGCTAGATGGAGTGCGATACCGCCAAAGTAAATGGATTTCTTGCAGACCACGTGGACCGCTAAGATGAACCAAGGAAGATCCTACGGTTAAAAAGTCAAAGTTTTGAAAAGGCACAATTACAGTGGAGTAAGTGTTGGTCCAGATTATCGTGTGGTTGATCAACAGTTCTTGGTGATCAACGCATCGGGAAGGTGCACGGAGGTTAAGGGACAAGGGTGGTTGCGGAAAATAAAACCACCCGACATGTGTCAACGTTGGGTTTTGTTGCAAGAAGGATAATCGATAATGGAAACCATTTCAGATAAATGCAACACCACATAGATGGTAGATATCAGAGCATAGAAGATCATCGAACGGTTGAAAAAGAACAGATGTCAATTCAA
Source organism: Larix kaempferi (assembly GCA_027924585.1). NCBI lineage: Eukaryota > Viridiplantae > Streptophyta > Pinopsida > Pinales > Pinaceae > Larix > Larix kaempferi. Next base: position 48,726,238 of record BSBM01001530.1, on the reverse strand, counting down.
TAAGAAGACACCAAATCTGACGACCAGGATTAATGCACAAGAGATCGACGGATGAAAAGACAGGTCGCTGGCAAAAAATACTGAAGTATAAGGGAAGGAGAGTTATATATATAATAGTCGGCATGTAAAGTTGACATTTGTTCTGGAACCTATCGGAGTCAAAATATTCTGGATGACTGGAAGACGAAGGCAAGCAACAGGACATTCTCAGACATTACTAGGGACAAGTAGGCCCTTTCAACTGGTTCCATCAGTGATATAAACATGTTTTCCGTAAGAAAATGGAAGAAGATTCAAGTTTAAACACGGTTAGGGTTAAGAGTGACCTGGAAGATAGAGATTTCAATATATTTGATACGGAAATTAGGTTCCTTGTTTCTGAAATTAGAAGAAGATTGAAAAATTTGCTTGCAGAAGGCATAGATGTGCATAAAATGTTTCAGTCATCTTTTATCATGTTTTGCCCCAACCAGATTATGCCCTTTCCCAAATTTGTGTCTTGGTGAGCGTCCAATTATTCTGAACCTCGGCAAGTTATCATGAACGTTGAAAAAACCAGAATTGTATGTTCTATAAATCCCTCTGTTGTAAATACTTCCTTTGAAATTCTCACATCCCAAATTCCTGAGTCTTAATTTTTTTTCGAAGAGTCAGTCGTCGCCCTATATCGTCAAATTTCTCCTGATAGTCGGCAAGCTTTTCTGATTACATGTCTTAAACCTGATCTAGAAATTGAAAACACCCCATACCCTCTCGACATTAATTTCTTCAATGACAATACTCAGTTAGTCCTTTCATTGATAGCCCAATTTTTAGATCTTGATACTGATATGTTGGTAACTGAGCTACAGTTGGGTTTATTGTTCAGAATAAGTGTTGGTTTTCCTGAAGTCGAGTATGAGTCAGTGTCGAGTCTCGAGTTTGAATATTTTTTAGCAGAAAATTTTCATTCGCAGTTAGCAGGTTTCTCCAACACAAGATATTTCAGGTTTCAAGCACAGTTGATGAAAATGGTTATGTTTGGTAGTCGGGAAGAATTACATTTTTCACAAGAAGTCTATGCAGGTACTTTAGAGGATAACATGTTTAATTATATTAATCATATTTTATCTGAGTTGTACAGAATGATTTTTGGAGAAGAATTGCCAAGAGTTTTACCCAAAATGAAATCCATGATGCAGTTGAAAAAGGAGGTAGCAGTAGGAGATTGGTTTTTATTAAAGGATTCTACAGTGATTAGGTTGTATGGTTTTGTACATGAACCTTACATACTACCCGCCTTTTTAACTCTGAGAATTTTCACCTTAGAATTTGTTAGACAAAAGCTGATTTTAGAAGATGAACACTTTTGAAGTTCAAAAAAGGAGCTGACTTAAAGTATCCATGGACAATAGGCCCGTTATTGTGAAAAGCAAGGATGCCCTTTCAGATGTAAAGATATTGTTGGAGTTTATGGAGTTCAAGAAAGATATAGCAATGGAATATGATCCACTTCATATTATTTCTAAAAGAAGGAAGTTGAATAACATTAAAGTTTTTGAACACAAATAAGTAGAAGGATCATTAAAGGGAAGAAATTTGTTGCAATATGAACTAGAAGAAGAAACAATGCCAGATTTACAGGTAGAAGATCTCATTTTGATAGAATCAGCAATAGAGGCTGATATTATACCAAAAGCTGCAGAAATTGGAGAAAAAAGGAGTTTACAAGAAATAATAGATGAGCATGATGAAGATAAAGAGGGAGAGAAGAGGTTTAAGGTTGAAACTCGGGAACTGATTGAGACACAGCACGAGTTGGTTGTTTTGACAAATGAGGAGATTGGAAGAGAAAAAATGTCAATCCCAGAGGTACAGGTACGAGAATATAATTTTCAGGAAACTAAAGATGGTGAAGACACAAGTAAATTTCCGTCTAGAGTTGAAGTGTATAAATAATATGGACTAAATAAACAAGCTTCCTCTCAATTTGTTTATAGTTTGTTACCAAAAGCTAGAGACTTATCAAATTCAGATGTCACTTTATTGGTCAGCAAGGACATCAAAGAAAATACTTTGAACCTGACAGTATCAACTGAGGACAAATTGACTGAGATGAAAGTTAATTTGAAAAAGATAATAGAGCCAGATAAACTCCAATTGCACAAACAGATAAGAGAAGTGATATATGAATATTTTGTACTGGCAGTTTTAAGAGTTGACAAATTGCAAGGTATTATAAGCAAAATGGATAGCCAATTAAAACAAGCAAGATTGGAGAATAAATCCCACCAACAAGAAGTCAAGAAGTTATAATTTGACTTGATCTCAAGTGATGGTGGAAGCAAGGCGAGCAAACAATTGTTGATAGAAAAGGATAACCTGATTCAAAAGTTACAGAAAAAAGATGAAAATTCCAACTACCCAGTTGATTCAAGCCCCTGAAGGAACAAATCTAGAACAGGAAAAAGAAGCTTTGTCTAAAGAAGTCAGTGATAGAAAAGCAGAGTTATTGAAATTGACTGAAAAGGAGGCAGAGTGGCAAAAGGATAAAGTGAGTTTGAAAATCCAAATTGAAGATTTGAAAGCAAAGCTGATGGTGTTAGCTCAACAAGAACCAAGTGTCAGTCAAACAAGTGAAGATACTAATACAGCTGGTATAGTGCAATTTAAGTCTCAAATCAATCTTAAAGATGTAGAAATCAAGGAATTGAAAGAACAAAAGCAGAACTTAGAAGAGCAAAACCAAAAAAAAGAGGAGGAAATAAAAGGACTACTGAACAAAAACAAAGAATTGGTTGACACGAATCAAAGGTTTATTTCTTAGGTAATTGGGTAGGTCCCAATGCAGGGTTGTAAACATATGATCTGGGATATAATTATTGAGAAAGCTAATAATCTCATACCTTATTTGAATTTCTTAAAAGAAAAAGAAAAAACAATAAAGGAAGCCTTGAAAAATTGTACAGCGGTAAGGGAAAATCTAAATAAAAGGCCGAAAGAAACAGCTCGAAATGCTATGGATTGCCTGAGACTTTTATCAGAAGAAGAATTGAATACAATGGATATCATAAATAGAATTTCAATGATTGCTTGGGCAAGAAGGACATTGGGAAAGTACGCTCATGTAGAAAGAGTCGAAACTCGATGTGCAGGGATGAATAGACAAATTACAGATTTTAAAAGAAAGTTTGAAATTTTTTTCCAAAAAGGATTGCCTTCCTTTTGGAATAAAGATGGTGAATTAATCTCCCAGAATGAATACAAAAATTTTCTATTCGCAATAAGGATGAATCATGAAAAATTTCAGAAACTAACTCATGTTCTTACAGGTAAAATTTTATTAGAGAAGCTGGCGGAAAATTTCGAAATCATGAGTATGATGAAGAATCTAAGTGAGGAAGTCTTTCCTATGTCAAGTGAAGAAAGTGTAGAACTGAAAGTCTTGGCTAAAGAAATGGTATTGTATGAGACAATCACGACTGACCAATGGAACTATGTGGAAAAGTACGGGAATATGAAATATACTCTACGTCCTTAAAAGACGTTTGTTGATCAATTTGTTAAGAGATTTGAAGACTTTTGAGAATTTTAAATTTGTAATAATTTTGTATAAATTTTGATTTGAGTGACATTTGGCAGAATTAGTTAAGACTATTCATTTTTAGTTAAAAGAAGCAGTTAGGTATTGCTTCGAAAAGTTTTATATAAAAGACAGTGATAGTCATTTTTGAAAGGGTTGGAAACTTTTTGAGAGACAAGAACTTTGTATCGAGTTGATGTATTTTTTAATAAAGAAGTCGTACAGTGAATGACATATCTTTTACAGAATCAGAGATTCTTGTGTTGATCATTAATACAGTCTGTATTTCTCTCTTATTATATGTGCATTTTTATCTTCTTCATTATACTTCCATTATGTTATGTCTTCTATGCTCAGATGAACGTTAAAATAAATTGGGATTCATATGTTTATGCCTTGATTTATCACATCTGTGTATCCATTTCTTTCTCTAAAGTTAATAGTGGATTCATCTAAAATCTGGTGCCCATTATTGATGGATTGTCTTTCTTTCTTTCTAAATCACCTGCAAAAAGCTTTGACCGTAATATGACAACTACCTTGCCTCTATGAAAACCTTTATCGTTGTTTATCTGTTGGTGCAATAATTCCTAAACTTGACTCCATGCCCTATGTTTCTTGTTTACATTTCAACCAAGCATTCATTTTAAAAACTCAGTCACTTTTCATATATCCTTAGCTATTTATATATTTTTAAGAGAGCCCTCTCTAGTAGGGAAAAAGGCTAATTTCCCTCCTGAAGATTGGTTTGAAATAGTTTCCTTGGGGTTTATCTTTCTACAACCAAAGGGTAAAATCTGAGTGATAACATCGGGAATTTGACTAAGTATGGAATAAATAGTCAAAACTAGTCTAAGAGGGTCTAATAGAATGCCCGCCATAAATTATGGGTTAAAGAAAATGCCCACACCATATGGGCATCTTGTAGCTTGGTATTTGGCCTACCTGACCATGTCTTTAGATTGTCTTGGAAGTGGATGAGGAAGAAGTTATGGACCTACCAAAATAGTGTTTTAGGCAGATTGGACCAACTTAAGAAATTTGCCTAAGTATGGAATTAATGTTAAATCTGTCTAAGTGACCTCAGCGAAATCCCCACCGCATATCATAGGATGATGAGAAAAATATTTTGAGAGCATGGATCTCTAGAGTGTTTTATGGTGCATATTACCATATGATTATCTTGTCCAAAGAGACTCTAAGTAAGAAGATATGGATCTGGCAAAAGTGCTACTTAGCTTGATTTGCACTACTTCAGTAAAATGCCCGCCAAGGAGAGAGAAAGTAGCCTCAGAGGTTGAAACTGGTCTTGTTGGATTCATCTTGTTGTCCTCTACCCATTGGGTATCTCACTTTCCAAGTTTGAAGAAAAAATGAAATCACCTTGGTGACCTAGGGTTTCAAGAAAATTGGTTAAGTGTTCGAAAAGGAGTTTGAGAGACCATTTGGAGATGACCGCAAGGAGGGGTTCTTGTTCTTTGATGAAATGGCTATCCAACCATGGATTCAGTTTCCTTATGGGTGTTCACACATGTGAAATAGGATTTTTCCAAAATGGGAAGATCTGTGTTTAATTTGTGTATCTTGTTGATTTCATGTTTTGATTAAAGTTTAAATAAGTGGTTTAAATGGTAAAAAGTTATCAATACTGATTCACCCCCCCTCTTAGTATTGACCAACTTCCAACAGAGTAGTGCAAATCAAGCTGGGAGGCACTTTTGGCCCATGTGGGCTTAATTAATCCCCTGCGGGCATATGGGCATCTCGTAAGCCCTTGCAGGCTTAACCTCAGCTCCTTGAGCTTTTAACCTCTTTTGCAAGTATTTCATAAGCCTTCTACGGGCATAAATGAGCCCCTTGCGGACATCTTTAGCCCCCTTATGTGGGCATGTTTATAAGCCTTCTGCGGACATATTGCAGGCCCCTTGCGGGCATCCTAGAGCTCCCTTGCAGGCATAACATAGCCCTTACGGGCATCTTCCTAATCCTTTGCAGGAATAATATAAAGTGTCTTTCAACCTTATTTTTCACTGATTTTGGCAGGCCAAAATCTCGCACGTGAGAGCACAAAATAGAAATATGACTCCATGGTTGGATGGCCAGTTCATTAGAGAACAGGACTATGCCATCTAACTAGTTTTATCAACTCATGAACACCTCCTTGCGGGCATTTCCAAATGGCCTCTGAGCCATGTGAGTTTGGCACTTAGACAAATCTGTCTTTAATATGCAAATCACTTTTTTTTCACTTTGGTAGATTGATTTCTTCCTCATGTGATCACCATAGAGAAAAATACAAGCATGACTGGATAGCTACTTCAATGATGAACAATACCATGTCAAAATCTGAACTAAGTAACGCATACATATCATCTGGCGGGCATTTGAAAGTGGCCTTCCAAACTGTTGATTTGCCACTTAGGAAAAATTATCAAACCCTAGGTTAATATAATGAGATTTTTCTTTTCATCAATTTTGAAGTGTGAGACATCCACTGGATAGGGGCCAACTAGGGGATTCTGTCCAAAACATGTCTGAGGAAGAAGTTATGGATCTGTCAAAACAGGGTTTCAGGTAGATTGGACCAGTCTAGGAAAGTGCAAAAATTGTCTGAGTATAAAATCACTCAAACTGCCTAAGTGACCTCAGTAAAATGCCCGCCATCTCTTGTGGTTGATGTCTTAAATAATTTTGAAAGTATGGATCTCTATAATGTTGTTTGGTGCATCCAACCATGGTCTCATATTGTCCAAAGAGTCTCTAAGGAGGAAGATATCAATCTGCCAAAAGTGCCTCCCAGCTTGATTTGCACTACTCCAATAACATGCCCTCCGAGGAGAGAGAAAGAGGCTTCAAGAGGTGAAATTGGTCTGGATGGAATCACCTCGTTGGCCTCTATCCATTGGTTGTCTCACACTTCCAATTTGGTGAAAATAAAAATCTCTCCATACTACAAACCTAGGGTTTGGTCATTTTTCCAAGTGTCAAATCAGCAGTTTGGAAGGCTAAGAGGCCAATTGGAAATGCCCGCAAGGAGGTGTCCTTGTGCTGATAAAATTAATCAGGTGGCATAGGCTTGTTCCTTGATGAACTGGATATCTATCCATAGGATCATACTTGCCTATGGATTTCACTAGATATCTATCCATAGGATCATACTTTCCTATGGATTTCACACGCGTGGTAGACAAGCATGCCAAAATGAGAAGAAGTTTGTTTTGATGTCCAAATAAGGTTTGAAGAGGCATTTGGAAATGCCCGCCAAAGAGTGTCCTTGTGCTAATAAATTGTCCATATGGCATGGACATGTTCCCTGGTGATCTGGCCATCTAGTTGTGGTGTCATTTCTCTCTTTGAGGCTCACATGTGTAAGATTTTGGCCTGCCAAAATTGTGAAAAATAAGGTTAAATGACACCTTATGATATGCCTGCAAGGGCTTATAAAAATGCCCTCAAGGTCTTGTAAAATGCCCATAGGGGCTAAAGGTTATGCCTGTAGGGGCTTAATGAATAAACTCACAAGAGCTTGTGTATGCCTACAAGGGATTATGTATTCCCACAAGGGGGTTAATGTATGAGAGCTAAAGAGATGCCCGCAAGGGCTTGTAAGATGCCCACGGGGGTTTGAAAAATGCCCGCAAGGTCTTGTAAGATGCCCGCAAGGACTTAAATTAAGCCCGCAAGGTGCTTAAGGAAGAAATCCATGAGAGCATGGGCTATGCCCACAACCCAAGGGATATAAGCTCGCGAAAGTTTGTAGTATGCCTGCAGGTGAAAGAGGAGAAGCCCGCTGGCTAAAGATACAGGATAACCAGCAGATGAAGAAGCTCGCAGGCCTGAGATGGAAGAAGCCCATGGATGACCAAAGAGGGTTAATTAATTAAATTAATTAACAATTAAATAATAAACAAAATTCTAAATTAAATGTTAAAAAGAACATAGATTTGAAGATACGGGTCATTTATGCCCAATAATGTTTTTATTTCATCACATTATCTAGTTTGAATGGTGGTATCATTTCATTCATGACAAACATTTTTATCCACCGTCATTGTATGCAAAGTGGTGAAGAACATAACATTCGTAATGAAATGACATTCATATGGTCTTGATATATTAAGAGACCTATTTTGCTGATATTTTGGTGATATTTATGGCCTTAATGTCTTAAGAGACCTGTTTTGTTGAAAATTCCAAAATGATCATAACGCAGCATTTTATGCAAAGTAGTGAAGACCAAAACATTCGTAATGAAGGTGTGGAAATTCTATGGACCTCATGTGCATATAAACTCCATCAAAGAAGGTGAGGAAGCACTTAGCTCGACGAAAAGAAGTGGTCATAGGTGCAAAAATGTAACTATGAAATTGTTGAGAATCATGCCTCACATCACAATAAAGTATAAACCAAAGCATTGACTGTAGAACCACTAAATCCTGGACATTAAGAAGATATCAATACAAAAATTTGGACTTCATAAACATGAATACCATATGGATGAGCACTGAATAAACATGAATACCATACTTCATAATTAGCATTGACTATAGAACCACTAACTCATGGACATAAAAAGTAAGGCAACTAATTAAAGCATTTTCCATTATATGCCGATAAATACAAAACTCCATCATACAAAAAAAAAAATCATTAACTATCGATAAATACATATATACATTGATTTATACATGTCTATCATGTTTCTGAGATGGCTGCAATCCCTCCTCTTGAGCAGAAGACAAATATGAATGGTCTCTCTTGCCTTTAGTAGAAGACTGTAATTGTCCTGGAGCTGTACAAGCTGGCACATTTTGCGGTTTGTTTTCAAGCTCTTTAACTCTCTGTGTAGCTTTTTTTAAATTTGCAAGCAAAACTTTGTTTTCCTCCATCAGTTTGTTCAACATTGCCACATTTTTATTATACTTCGTTTTTCCCATTTTTCATTTTCCTCCAATTTTTGTCTAGTATTTTTCAATTGACCTTTAACTTCAGTCAATTCACATTTCAGATTCTCTATTTCTTTCTCCTGCTCTTTTTTCCTCGACTCGGTCTCGTTGGGAAGGATAGGAATTTAAATCATTGCAACAACTGGCCCTTTTGAACCCTTCTCCAAATCAGCAATTGTGGATTTAAGTTTTTGAATTTCCATATCACCTAGTGCAATGCTTGCTGAGAATATTTCTTGTAGCATCTTCTCTCAATTTGCTACGGACTTCTCTCGCTCTTCTAAGGAAATTGTACCTGTAGGTGTTTTTTTCCTTCTACCCGTACCCTCGTCTCCTTGGGTACCCTTACCTTCACCCTCACCACCTTCTTGACTGGAAATGTTTTCTCCTCTACTTTGGTTTTTAAGTTTTACAGATTCAGAGATCCTTCCAAACCTTGTGGCTATCATATTATCAGCTTGCTTAGAAATGGTTTTTCTCAATTTGGAAATTATTGATTCTAAATCTCCAACTTTTTTTCCATGGCTTTCCTCCCACTCTTTCAAATTCAACTGATATTCTTGTACTACCTGTTCATATTCTTTAATTTTATTCTCCATTACATGTAAAGGACCCATGGTTTTGGGTCATAGGGTTGGGTATGAAGAGGATGAGAGGATCACATCTTCCAAGTTGAACCCTTCCTATACAGTGATGATAAACTTTCAGTTGTTGCATGGCACATATGTAGACCACATATCTTTGAGAGAGAGTCTTGTTATGTTATGTTGAATTTTTGGTTATCCCACTTGTTATGTTATGCTGACTTTGTGGTTAGCCCACTAGTTATGTTATGTTTATGGTTACCCCACTTGTTATGTTATGTTGACTTTGTTGTTATCCCAATTGTTCTGTTATGTTTGTGGTTAGCCATGTTTGTTTGTTGACTTGTGGTTAGCACTCTTGTGGTTAGATTTTTCGTTGACCCTTCATTTAGCTTGATGGACACAATGGCACACTGACCCGAAGGCACCATATGCAAGAGTTTCTAGGACTCTTTCAAGGTTATCATATGACTTTCAATCAAGATGAATCTAGATGTTTTCCATGGACTTCAAGCCCATCGTCAATCGGTATCATGGACCATCACCAAGGGTTCCATGGCCCCATCAAACCACAAATGACCACAAAATGGGTCATTTGATTCATTTGGTGTTCCAATGCCCATATCAATCCATGTCATCAATATTTGTCACTTCTTGTCATATCATCATCCTTTATCTTACATTGATGGAAACCTTTTCAAGCACTCTACCCCTTTGACATTAATGAAAAAGGATCAAAGACTTGTCCATCAAGGACTTCACAATGCCCAAAAAAAAAAAATGAATGCTTTTTTATTTGACTTCTCCCCCTGTCTGATATGCTGCTATACTTGTACTGAAATTGGATTCCCTTTGCTTCTTGGATTTCCCTGATAAATTGCTTCTTACTGTCACAGAAGTACGTTTTGACTAAGTAATATACTCCCCCTGTGTCTGAGCATTTATCAAAAAGTTGTTGCTCAATCAGTGTCCACACCCTTTATCAATTAGCACTCTAGTTCTGGCTACTTTTGTCTTTGTCTGAAGCCTTCTTATTTCTTTGACTATCTTGTCCTTACTTAGAACTGTCCTTTATGAGGGTTTCTATAGCAATTTTGGTTCTCACTCCTTCACGCGTGTGTGTCCATACTGTTGTTTTTTGTGGCTATTTTTTTGTTGTGTTGACTATCTTTGACTATTTTGAGGGATACAATGTGTGCTCGTTGATTTCTTGGGCATGATCTTGACTATGCCTTACCTCTTTGAGTGATTGGTTCTTCTGCCATACTTGTATGTCTTTTTTATCAACATTTATGGTCTCTCTCTCTCTCTCAGGTATGTTTATGCCCTTGACTAAGGGCCAGTTTGTTTCAGTTGTTGACTTGCCTCTGAGAGGTAAGATTTGGAATGAAAGTTAAAATCTTAGTACATTAAGGAAGGTTATTCCCATCATGTAATTCATCAGATGTGATTTTGTCATGTTTGTTCTGCGATTTTGTTATGTTGACTATCTTTGACTGCTTGAGGGATACTTTGGCATGCTAGTGGAAAGCCACATGTTGCTTCCATTGTCCAGGGTGATTGTGGAAGGTCACAATCTATGCCTCGTCAGGTAAATGTTAAATATAGTAAATAAATATGACTACAATAACAAAATGTTTCAATTTTTTCTGTTAACATTCGATTTTCACTATTACAATTCACTTTTTTCGTGCTTATTGTGAATGTTTCCATATGATAACATGCTTATTACACTGTGGCACGGGTCTGCTCATCGCCATGGAGCAGAACATGTATCTTATCCTTCGAAGGTAAAAGTCAATATTATTTCAATGTCTCATTTTTGTTTATGTTACAATTATTGACTCAACTAAATATAGTAACTAAATATGACTACAATAACTAGAAACTCCGACCCCAGAATATTTCCATGTGACAACATGCTTATTACACTATGGCAGGGGTATGCCCATCATCATCATCGAACAGAACGTGTGTCCTCCACTTTCGAGGTAAAAATAAATATTATTGCAATATCTCTTTTTTTATTATGTTACAATTATTTTCATAATGTTTATTTATTCATTTATTGTGTCAGGGTGGCACCAGTGGAAAGGCACCTCCTACTTCCATGGTCCAAGGTAACCGTGGAAGGTCACACTCTGTGCCCCGTCAAGTAAGTGTTAAATATAATAACTAAATGTTTCGATTTTTTCTATTAACATTTGATTTCCACCATTGACATTCGCTTTTTTCGTGCTTATTATGAATATTTTCATGTGATAACATGCTTATTACACTGTTATGCTTATCTCATTTTTGTTTATGTTACAATTATTGAATCAACTTTTATTTATTGATTTATTTTGTCAGGGTGGCGGCAGTGGAAAGCCACGTGCTGCTTCCATAGTCCAGGGTGACCGTGGAAGTTCACAAGCTATGCCTCGTCAGGTAAATGATAAATCTAGTAAATAAATATGACTACAATAACAAAATATTTCAATTTTTTCTATTAACATTCGATTTTCACTGTTACAATTCGCTTTTTTCGTGCTTATTGTGAATATTTCCATATGATAACATGCTTATTACACTGTAGTAGGGGTCTGCTCATTGCCATGGAGCAAAACATGTATCTTATCCTTCGAAGGTAAAAGTAAATATTATTGCAATGTCTCATTTTTGTTTATGTTACAATTATTGACTCAACTAAATATGACTACAATAACTGGAAACTCCCACCCCAGAATATTTCCATGTGACAACATGCTTATTACACTATGGTAGGGGCCTTCCCATGATCGTCATGGAACAGAGCATGTGTCCTCTACTTCTGAGGTAAAAATAAATATTATTGCAATATCTCATTTTTTATTGTGTTACAATTATTTTCATAACATTTATTTATTGATTTATTGTGTCAAGGTGGCGCCAGTGGAAAGGCACCTCCTGCTTCCATGGTCTAGGGTGACTGTGGAAGGTCACACTCTGTGCCCCGTCAGGTAAGTGTTAAATATAATAACTAAATGTTTCAATTTTTTCTGTTAACATTCGATTTCCACTGTTAACATTCACATTTTTCTGTGCTTATGATGAATTATTGACTGATTTATCGTGTCAAGGTGAGGACCGTGGAAAGGCACCTGCTACTTCCACGGTCCAGGATGACCATGGACAGACACCCACTAGAAGTAGATCAGTACGGGGTGACCATGTGTTAGGAACCCATGTCTTTACTTTGTTAGTATATTGTTGTTGGACGCATATGCTTTGTAAGTCATCCCGTAGTATTTGTTGATCAATAGCTTGTGTTATTGTTGTTGGCGCATATGCTTTGTAAGTAGCTCGTAGTATTGTTGATCCATAGTTTGTAGTGGCCCATGGTTTTGACCCATAGTATTGGCGCCTAGACTTAGTATATAAGTGTGTGTTTAGACCTATGAAGGCACCATGAAGTTATTTGTATTGAGCTTTCTCAAAGGAGGTTACCCCCTCGAAGTGGCCTGTGATCAATATAAAATTGATTCTGAGTTCTGTCATTTATGCTATTTCGCATATTATTATTAATTAATTGTTGCAGGTGCTTCACATCTGGTATCAGAGCACTTTCTTGGGCTCGCTGGGTGAAATTTATGCCAAATTTTTTTCGCATCTGTTGCAGGTTCATATTTGGGAATAATCCCTATCCGCTTAACTGTGGGAAGTACTTGGGCATAAGCCCTAAAACTCATTGTGAGGAGTACCACAGGAACCCCGAAGTAGTTGACCCATTGAGAGGACCTGCCAGCGAAAAGGGCAACGACCCCTACCTAATTGACTAGTTCCCACCCGTGAGGTAAACCAAGAGTTGTCGTTTGTGGAAAAGTGGTTATCAGTTTTACCTAAGCCGTGGAGTGAGGGGTACTGCCCCAATACGCAAGCCGTTAGACAGCATTGGTGGCTAAGTGAAACCCTTGAACTGTTAGGAAGCCGCACATACCTGGGGTCCATTTCTATTTTCAGCTGAACTGTTGTTGATCATTGTTGCGCCATTTCATATCCAGCCGTTCAGATCCATTCTGAAAGCCATTCCAGATCCAGTCGTTTTCAATCCATTCGGCACCATTTCAGATCCCTTTGTTTCCACTCACTTTCGGGCCGTTGCAGATCTATCTGTTTCATATCCCTTCCGAGTCGTAGCCGCTCCAGTCTAAAAAAGAAAAAAAGTATAAAATTCATTTTTTTCTCCATATCTCTCTTGTTTTCACTCTGTTTCCCAATTCATTTTTTTCTCCATATCTCCCTTGTTTTCACTCCGTTTCCCTTGAAATTTTCGGGGAACCCCTTTCATCTCATTCTGCATATTTCATTCCCGAGGACCCTATCCCCAATTCCACTTCCCAAAGCCCAAAATCCCACATTTGTCTATTTTTAGGGTTTTCCATAACTTCCTCAGATTTCACCCAATCACCTTCAAATTTTACCATAGAGTTCCTTTCTGAATTCTACTTCTTTGTCCCCCTCTACCAAATTTTCCCATTCTTTCACCCCGCTTCTAAAATCCTCATTTTTTGCTTCCTTGTCTATTCGACAGTGTCCAAAACCTAGTCAAACCCCAATTACCCTTCATATTTTTTCCCAAATCCATATTTTCCTTTACTGAAACAGTTTCTATTTTTGTTTTTCTACAAACAGTCAACCAAAAAAAAAAAAACTCCTGGTTATGGTTGTCACCCACGCAGGAGCAAAAACCATGGAAGAAGCACTTGCAGCCATCCAAGCCAAACTCCAGGATCTTGATGAAAAATTTCTCAACCTCCATCTTAAACATTCAGCTATGAACAACAAACGGCAGTCCGAGTCTTCATCGGACAATGGGTTCTCTTCTTCCAGCAATTCCCGTGGTCCGGAGCTTGATTTTCCTCGCTTCAATGGTACTGATCCAACTGGATGGATCTATCGTGCAGAACAATATTTCAGTCCGCATAATACTTTGGATGTCAATAAAGTTCCGCTTGCATCCTTTCATTTGGAATAAGAAGCTCTTCAATGGTACCATTGGTACATCAAGGCTCATGAAGAGCCAAAATGGCCATACTTTTTCCAACTCCTTTTGCAACGATTTGGTGCTAGTGCTTTTGATGACTTCATAGGAGCCCTCACTAAACTTCGCCAAATTGGCACTGTAAGAGAGTATCAAACCAAATTTGAGAAACTAGCCAACCACACTGAAGGATTGTCTGATGACTTTTACTGGAGTTGTTTTATCAGTGGTCTAAAGGATTCCATCCGCTATGAGGTCAAAATGTTCTATCCCAACACAATGATGGAAGCCCTAGGGTTGGCTAAGTTGGCAGAAGACAATATTGCAGCCCAACATCGCTCCAAGCCCACTTTTGTTCCCTTTCGAAATATGGGTTCTCAACGACCACCCATACCGCAGGCTCCTCGACCAACTCCTATCAAGCGTTTGTCTGAAACAGAGATGCAAGCATGCAAAGAAAAGGGGATTTGCTATAATTGTGATGACAAATTCACTCGGGGACATAGATGTGTTCAACAAAAGCTCTATTTCTTAGATGTGGATTCTCCGCCTACCTCTGAAATTGGTGACAAAGATCCATAAACAATGGATGCTCAGGTCGACATTCAGGAACCACCTATTGAACCTCCATCTCAGGATGACCAGCCAGAGATATCTCTCCATGCTTTAGCTGGAATCACCACCCCCCAAACAATGCGGGTCAGGGGTTACTTCAAGAAGCTTCCTCTTACAATACTCATTGATTCTGGTAGCACTCATAATTTCATTGACCCTCAGATTGCAAAACAAGCTGATTGTTTTATCCATCCTTGCTCCAACTTTGAAGTCATGGTTGCTAATGGGGGCATCTTACCTTGCAAAGGGAAGTGTCGAAATGTGTGTATCTCTATGGGATATTATACCTTGCGCTCTAACATGTTTTCCTTGGCCTTAGGTGGATGTGATGTGGTTTTGGGCGCTCAATGGCTACGCACACTTGGCCCTATCTTACGGGATTTTGCTGAACTTTGGATGCAGTTTTTCCTCAATGGACAAAAACACACATTGACAGGATTACAACCAGGGTCTCTCAGCATCATTAGTTCACATCGCATGGAAAAACTCCTCAAGAAGAATTCACATGGTGTCATCACTCAGATCCATTCCATTCAGATGCAACCATCAGCGGTCTCCACTACTCCTTTAGATCTACAACAAATTATGGATCGATATACAAGTGTCTTTGCTGAACCAGTGGGATTGCCACCTTCAAGGCTAGAAGACCATCGTATTCAGCTCCTTCCTAGAAGAATTCCTCCCAACATCAGGCCCCATCGCTACCCATTTCACCAAAAAATGGAGATTGAAATGCTCGTTCGGGACTTATTGAAGCAAGGTATTATTCACCCAAGCACTTGTTCCTTTTCTTCTCTAGTTCTTCTTGTCCGCAAAAAAGATGGGTCATGGCCCCTCTGCATTGACTTCCGAGCACTTAATCACCTCACCATCAAGGATAAGTTTCCAATTCCTGTTGTTGATGAGCTTCTTGATGAGCTTCATGGGGCTCAATTTTTCTCCAAGTTGGATCTTCGTTCTGGGTATCATCAAATTCGGGTTCATGAGGATGATATCCCTAAAACAACTTTCCGCACACATGATGCTCATTATGAGTTTTTGGTCATGCCCTTTGGCCTCACTAATTCTCCTTCCACATTCCAGGCCTTAATGAATAAAATATTTCGGCACTACTTAGGGAAATTCATTCTGGTATTCTTTGATGATATCCTCATCTACAGTAAAACATGGGATGAACATCTCCAACATCCGGATCTTGTCATGCAACTTTTCTCTGACCATCATCTCCACGCCAAGCAGTCTAAATGTGTTTTTGGACAGAAGGAAGTTGAGTATCTCGGGCACATTATCTCAGCACAAGGGGTTCGCGTCGATCCTGCCAAAATCGATGCCATGAACAATTGGCCGCATCCTCAGACACTCAAGATCCTTCGTGGTTTTTTGGGGTTTACTGGCTACTACCGCAAGTTTATCAAGGATTATGGGAAGATTGCAGCTCCATTAACTGCTCTATTGAAAAAGGATGCTTTTACATGGACACATGTTGTTCAGTGTGCATTTGACAAACTAAAACAAGCTATGTGTACTACACCTATTCTAGCTATGCCTGATTTTCCAAGCCCTTCATTATTGAGAGTGATGCTTGCGGCAATGGACTTGGTGTTGTTCTCCTTCAAGATAAACACCCCATTGCGATCACCAGCAAAGCCCTTTCAGGTAATAATTTAGCTGCCTCTACATATGAGAAGGAAATGATGGCTATTTTGCATGCAGTACATAAGTGGAGACCATACCTATTAGGGAATTATTTCTGCATCAAGGCTGATCACCAAAGTCTGAAATATTTCTTGGAACAGCATGTCTCCTCCCCAGCACAACAGAAATGGGTTAGCAAACTCATGGGTTATGACTATGATATCACTTACAAGAAAGATAAATACAATATTGTGGCAGATGCTCTTTCTCGCACATTTGATGCACAAGGTTCTCTTTCAGTTATTTCTATGCCTGTTCCAAATTGGTTGCAATCTATTCAACAGGGTTATGTCAATGACTCTTTCTTATCTCAAATCATCCAATGCTTGACCAACAACCCTTCTGCTGTACCACATTACTCTTGGGATGGTGCTTCTCTGAGATACAAGGGTCGTTTGGTGCTTCCCCAGAGCACAGATCTTCAACAGGTTGTCTTCTATGAACTCCATGCTTCTCCATCGGCAGGGCACTCTGGGTTCCTCAAAACGTATGAACAGGCACGGCGTAACTTCTTTTGGAAGGGCATGAAAAGGACAATTCAATAGATGGTGGTTAAATGTGATACCTTCCAGCGCAATAAGGGTGAAACAACACTCCTTCCAGGATTGCTCGAACCCTTTCCCATACCTACACGGATTTGGACAGATATTTATATGGATTTCATTGAAGGGATCCCTAAATCTGGCGGGAAGACAGTGATTCTCGTTGTGGTTGATCGCCTCTCCAAATATAGTCATTTTTGTGCTCTCAGCCATCCCTATACAGCCTCCTCAGTCGCTCAAATTTTCCTGGACCATATCTTTCGTCTTCATGGCATCCCTTCTTCCATTGTCTCGGATCATGATGCGACTTTCACCAGTCATTTTTGGACAAAACTATTTCTCCACACTGGCACCAAACTGAAGATGAGTTCAGGGTATCACCCACAAACAGATGGTCAGACTGAAATTATCAATAAATGCTTGGAAACTTATCTTCCTTGCTTCACCTCTGAACAACAATATCAATGGGAAAAGTGGCTCCCTCTCACTGAATGGTGGTACAATACCTCTTACCAAACTACCTCTAAAATGACCCCATATGAAGTAGTCTATGGTCAAGAACCTCCATTTCTTCTTCCATACACCCCCAACAATTCACCAGTTCAGGAAGTTGACACGGTCCTTCGAAACCATGATCAGATTCTTCGCATTTTGCGGGACAATCTTCACATGGCAAGAAATCGCATGAAGCAACAAGCTGATTAGCACCGTTCTGAGCGCACTTTTCAAGTAGACGATATGGTTTTTCTTCATCTCCAGCCGTACAAGCAATCCTCCTTGAAACTCAAAGGGCGTCATAAGCTCGCTCCAAAGTTCTATGGACCATATCGGATTCTTCGGAAGATTGGGTCCGTTGCTTATAAATTGGAACTTCCTCCTTCTTCTCGCATTCATCCAGTATTTCATGTCTCTTGTTTGAAGAAAGTTCTTGGCACCAACATCAGTGGACAAACTATTTTACCCGAACTGGATAATGAAGGATCCATCCTTTTGGAGCCGGAGGCCATCCTCAATCGGCGCACTCATCAGCTTCTCTCTCGCTCTATCACAGAGGTCTTAATTCAGTGGCACGGCATGCAACCAGAGGATGCTACATGGGAACCACTCCTTCAGATTCAACAACAATTTCCACATCTAAAGCTTTGAGGACAAATCTTTTTTTAAGGGGGAGGGGATGTTAGGAACCCATGTCTTTACTTTATTAGTATATTGTTTTTGGACGCATATGCTTTGTAAGTCGCCCCGTAGTATTTGTTGATCAATAGTTTGTGTTATTGTTGTTGGCGCATATGCTTTGTAAGTCACTCGTAGTATTGTTGATCCATAGTTTGTAGTGGCCCATGGTTTTGACCCATAGTATTGGCGCCTAGACTTAGTATATAAGTGTTTGTTGAGACCTATGAAGGCACCATGAAGTTATTTGTATTGAGCTTGCTCAAAGGAGGTTTCCCCCTCGAAGTGGCCTGTGATCAATATAAAAGTGATTTTGAGTTCTGTCATTTCTGCTATTTCGCATATTCTTATTAATTAATTGTTGCGGGTGCTTCACACCATGGGAAGTCACCGGCCACAACACCGCATTAGGTAAGTGTTATTTCTTAACAGTAACTAAATTTCATTACAATAACAATGTTTGAATGATGTTAAAATTATTTTGATTAATTTTATTGTTTGATGAATTTAGTCCAATGCACTTGATCTGGGTGATGAGGAGCTTGAGGATGAAATTGACTATTCCATAGACCCAACGAAAACTATAAAGAAGTCCCTGAAAAGGGAAAACATAGAAATGATTGCCTTCGCTCGCACAAGGCCCATGACACAGGAGATCAGGGCAAGGATTGAAGAGCTGAAAGAAAAAATAAAATCTTATGGGGTAAGTGGCATCTTCACATATTTTTTTAAGCCATGACATGATTTCATATCTGATATTATGTTTTCTATTTTTCCAAGTGATATGATAAAGTAAAGTTTTTCGTTTGTAGGATTTTTTACGACCTGTGACTAGAGAAACTGTCGAGACATGTATAGGTAGCAGTGGTGCTCCAATGTAGCAACAACATTGACAAAGCAATGTACCAATGAGTCTTTTTTACACTCCTGTGGTTAGCCTCGAATCCATTGATGAGGGCACTGATTTTGATCAGCATGACATGTCGGAGCATGATGAGACAGAGCCTGGGACTCCACATGACTCTAGAGATGAACGTACTGTAGATGACTAGGAAACTTTTCCTGGAGCAGCATGAGTTAAAAGCACCGAATCACTAGATCTCACTTTTTTGGTGGATGACGCTTTTGTTCCAATCAAGATTCAAAAGATTGCAAGTATTTATTAATTAATTTATTCATTTTAATCATGAAATTGAAATGGACATACGTTGAAATTATTAAAAAATAATGGATTACACGTTTCTGCAGGAAACAATGTTTTCTACAGGAATTTGAATGACAAAGCATTGGAGCTGTTTGGCCCCACCATTCGCACACGGTGGAATATCCAAGATAACGCAAAGATAGATGAATTGATAGAGCACATGGTAAACTTGTTCGACAATACATTCAACAAGAAAGTGGTTACAAAGTTAGCCAGCGAGAATTTAAAATATACCAAGGCCCAATATAGGGATAAATTGCAACTTGACCTCAAGCATGAGCACCCTCCAATGGTTTCGAAGAAAGAGTGGAAGGCACTCATAGAGGATGCAAAGGAGAACTTGCTAAAAAGACAAGGAAAAAAATCACGGCTTGGAAAAGCAAGGTACAACACATATCAACTTTTTAGTAAAATATGCTCATTTATTTTTTCTTTTTTGTTTTAAGTAATAATTCTGATATCCAACGTTTTTCAAATTTTTCATATATAGGCTACCTGACACCTCCAAAGCAACCAATGCTAGAGTGGAAAAGCATGGGAAACATAGACTAGGCCAGGATGGCTATAGAAAACTAAGATCCTAAATCATAAGAATTAAATGATTAAGGCGAACAAATATCTATTTTTTATGCGTGGAATTTTAAATGTGGTATGCATTGCATGGAAATACATTCCAAGATGCTGTCACGTCCCCACCCTTGGACCCAAATCGAGGAGGGGAACATGATGCCAATCTGTGGGGATTTGACATAAACTCATCCCATCCATTAGATTCACGGCAATAAAATCAAAAGTGTGCAGATGCAAATCAAGCAATTATGCATAGCGGAATTAAAACATCATATGCACCCAATTCATGCTCATCCAACATATCAATTCATGCTCATCCAACATATCAATACAGTCATCAAATAATGAATTGCAGAAGTAAAACACATAGACAGAGAAACACTTATCTTTGTGGTGAAATGGTCCCAAGCAACTAGCTATGTCGCTGCGACGTTCCACCCAACCATACGCCAGTTGTGTTCATCAATTCTCTCAACACAACGGCCACCCCCAAGTTGGGCATGATTCTTACAAGGAAAAGGGGACTTTCAAGCTCATTCACAGCCAATTAATCATTTCATTTGAGCCAAGCCAGTCCACAGCTGGTTTTATCAGGCTACATTTGAACCCTGGATCCTTGCACTCAAGCTCAAGACAAAACAATGGATTTACCAACAGGATGGCCATGGGTTTTCCCCAAATCGTTTCCAGCCAAAAATAGATTGTGGGATGGGAAAAACAATCACAGGGAGGAAAGTAATATCTCCCCAAATATCTAATCATTTAACAACCAAACCGGTCTCTATGGAACCCCAATTCGATTCCCCTTCTTCCCCACTAGTATACAACACAAAAACACCCTTCTCCCAGCTGAGAATGAAGGAAAACATAGACAAACGTGGATGGAAAATGCCCAGGTAGCTCCAAAACTCCTGAGGGAGAGAAACCGGTTGATGGATAATGGCTTGGGGGGGAATCCATGGTTATTTTCTTGCCCAAGAAGCAAAACACATTTTTCCATGAAGGGTGGCTTTCCCATACTCGAATTTGGACAGCCATACCTCTCCATTCCCAAGGCATTAACTACCTCAACCAACTCTTGGGAGAAATGAATGATTGGGTACAAAATTCAACATGGGTAGTTGAGGATTTGATGGGTTCTCTCATTGACACTTGGCTTGACTTGATTGGCTCCAAGGGTTTGAATGTTTTCCCTCCCAATTCCTTGTAAAATCATGCCCCCGTCTCTTGTTGCATTGCATAGCTAGTTGTGGGAATTTACATTAAAATGCATATTTACAATCCCCATGGTTCGCTAGCACATGGGTAGCATAATATCCAATACTTGCCTCTTCAAGGTCGAGCGTTCACTAGCGGGGCCTTGGCCTTGATATCCACGCTAGGAATCATACATAATATGCATACAATATTTACATTATAGCCCAAAATATTACAAGGGTCAAAATGGGGACATGACAAATGCTGCCACCAAGGAAGACCTAAAGCTTGGTTTCAAGTATGGTTTTAAAAGTGTGATTGAATATTGGATAAGATTGGGGAAGACTCCAATCTCTCCAATGACATAGATGCAGGTAAATAAAATGAATAAGGACATCATTGTAGTATAAATATTAAAGTATATTCAATTTTGATTATATCACCCATAACTAAATATTTATGTTTTCTTTTAAGCAACAGTGCAACCGCAGCAGTGAATCTAGCGCTACTCAGCACATACCAGCTAATGTTGGGGTGTGCATGTCCCATGATAGTGGAGAGCAAAGTAGCCATTCTGGTATATGTTCTTTGGAAATAGAAATATCTACTGTGATTATAGATATTTATTTCCTGACGTAAACTTATAATTTTTCTTCTCAGGAGGGTGAACCGCAAGAGGAATTAGCAAGTAGAGAAACAATTAACACACCATCTATCACAGCTACACAAATAGGTAAAGAGCACTATTGTAATTTTAATCAAAATAATGAATTGTTAATTTCAATAATATTTTAACATATCGATATGCCCATTTTCGTTGTTGCAGTTCACGCCCCTTCAAAACTTCCTCCACACCCTACTCAATGACCTACAAGAAGTATGATACATGAGGGTATGGAAACACAAACACTAGAAGGACATGGCTCTATAGATATTCCACCAAATGATGATGATAATACCCCAATCGTCAATTTTTACAATGCAAAAAAACAGAAATCAAAGAAAACATAGATGTATAAATTCATGACTTGTATTTGGATGTATATCGATGTTGTTAGTCTGTAACATTCTTTGTATGAATTACCTCAATATGATTCAATCCTTTTATGTTTATATGTTTTTATGACTAGCCTAGTTATGCATGAATGTTTATATGTTTTCTATGTAAACAACATCATTTATTGGGTAAGGGGAATTGAGAGCGATGTGAGGGGGTGGAGGGGCCAATTGAGATTCCACCTTCACGTGGTTGGCCCTGTTCAATAGAGAGTATAAAACTATTCTCGAAACATAGAGGAGCTCAATAAGGTATAAATACTCTTTTATTACTATGTATTAAAGATAGTTGTAAATTTTTAAATGCATGTCTATTTCTTAAAATATTGTTAATAAATTTAACATTTCACGGTTCATTGATTTCTACAGGAATTTGTAGTAGGATTTAAATGACTGTTTATTTTCTTATATATTATTTACTCATATAAAAATTCCGTCTTTGATGATTTATGCGGGTCTTGGTGATGGAAATGCATCTCGTGGACAACTCTTATCAAGTTCTATGGGCGAATGGATCTGGAGAAAGGACAATGATAAGGTAAGGGTTTTGACGTGTTCTTTATCCTTAATGTGTTTGTATTTATCCTTAAATTCTATTTCATTCTATTAAGATACAAGAGATCCAACCAATAGTAAATAACTTCTTTTAGACTATCATCCAAACTAGGAGACAACCTTCTACATAAAACAAAAATGCTTCTTAGTAACGTAAGAATATGTTTGATAATGGGAAATATGGGGTATCTTAGGCCACCTACCGAGGTTACAAATCTTAGTAACATCTTAGCCAAAGGAAATTGCTTGCATTATGTGGTTTCTCTTCTTCCTTTAAATTTGATTTAAACTAGAAAAGTATTATATTTAGCTTAAGTTCAACACCACAAGAAGCCATCAAATCAACCTACTTCTAAAATTATAAAAAATGGGAACACTAGGAGAGTATCATCAAGTCTGTTGTTTCTATTTCTCATCAAGTCTAGTGTTACCAGATGATGTATAATATCTCACTAAGCACAACACAACTTATTTCACCTTCAAACTTTTCTTCTTTTTCCCTAGGCGAGCATTGTACTGAAGTGGTGCAAATATGGTTGGGAGGCACTTTTGGCAAGTTGATATCTTTCTCCTCAAATACCTTTTGGAGAAACTAAGACCATGGCTAGATGATCCAACAAACACTCTAGAGGTCCACGCTCTCAAAATATTTTTCGCATCATCCTATGAGGCATGGTGGGCATTTCCTTAAGCCCACTTAGGAAAATTTACACTTAGACAATTTTTGCTCACTCCAAAACATAGTCCAATTTTACTAAAACACTGATTTGGCAGGTCCATAACTTCCCCCTCAGGCACTTCAAGATAATCTGAAGACATGGTCAAGTAGAAAAAAAACCAGACTACAGGACCCCCATGTGGTTCGGGAATTTTCTTCAACACACCATTTGTGGCGGGCATTTTCCCAAGGCCTCCTGAAACTGTTTTCCAACACTTAGTTATTTGCAGGATTTTCTCCAAAATCTATTCTGGAACCCCATTTTGGCAAATCCATAACTTTCACCTCAAGAATGATTAGGGCAGACTGAGACCATGAAAAGATAAACATTCCTTTTTTTTCTTTTGGGCATATTTGGTACTATGACAAAGGACAATGACATGGCATAAGGCTAAACATGAAGGACAAAGACATGTGGTAAGCATGGAAAGCAAGTATGGAGGACAAGAACAAAGGAAATGACATGGAAATGGAAAAATGACAAAGAGAGGACAAGCAATTGACATGGAAACCATGAGATGATGACAAGGACATTGATGACATGACAGACGAAAAGGAGCATTTGATGACAAGGCATTTTGGAGAGTTGTGGGCATCTTAGTGCTCTTGCGGGCATCTTAGTGCTCTTACGGGCATCTAAGAAAATGTCTTTGCGAGCATTTGAAAGATCTTGTTGTGGGCATTTGAAGGACCTTGTTGTGGGAATTATTGAAGCACCTGCGGGCATGTTGATAAGGAGCCGCGGGCATATTTAAAAAGGAAGTTGCGGGCATTTTTGAAGATCCATGCGGGCATCTTGGATGGCCCCATTGCGGGCATTGGTTGGAAGGTATTATTGGCCCATTGCGGACATCTCCACGAGGGTGTGTGGGAATTTATTGAAGGCTTGTGGGCATTTTTAAATATCCCATTACGGGCATTTTCAGAGTGACCATGAAGAGCCCCGGATGCGGGTTTGAGCATGACTCATGGGGCCATGTGCAGGTAACAAGGAGGGAACGTGGGGAAGGATTCTCGTCCCAAGAGCCCATAATTTTGGCACGCGCACCCCTGCCCTCACACCTACCTTCCCAAGCTCCTGCATGCCATCACACCTGTATGCCCACCCATCTGTCTTCCCTCCCACCTGTCCGTCCTCACATTTGGCTACCCTCACACCCGCATCTTTATGGCTCCCTCCCAATCCTCTGCATGCAAGTCCCTTCAAATATTATCTAGTTTCCATGCCAGTACTGCTCGACCTCACCTCATCCCTCTACGCATTCAAGACGGCCCTCACCTCGACTCTTGACTCCATCAATTCGGCTCCTTGCAATTAACTATGGCCCGTGCGAACTTGTATCAATGTTCTTTAAATGGGCCAGTGGACAGCCTAGACGGCATCATGTTTGCTTCTCCTCGACGTTGGTTTGGATCAGTGCACCCTCGTGCTCAATTGTATTTTTGGTTGTGGACTCTCATGGTGCTATCTGCCATGACCAAGCCACATGCTCTTTCTCGTCAAGGTAGTGGGAGCCACTGTAAATCCCAAAGTACTCCTATTTCAGGCGATGGCTTTGACACTGGCATCTCCTTTTCCAGTCGCAACTTGATTGACGAGTGGGAAGGGCAGCTGGTTGCAGATCACTTGGCCTCTGGCACTAATGGAGGCAATGTTAATCACTTTTGGATCATAAAAAACATGCTTGGCAAGCTTCTGTATGACATGCTGGGAAACTGGGGTTCTGCTAGGAATCAAATGCTGGCCACCAGGGCCAAACTCATAGAGATGGACGAATGTCTCGCTAACCTTGACGCCACCTTCTCGTGGAGCCATCATGCTCATGTGAGTCGTATCCCAGTCATGGTCAATTCTGGTGGCAAGGGTGATGGTGGTAGTGTCTATGGCATCCCAATTGCCAGCATTTTTCCCTCTGAAGGGTCGGCAACTGCTGGTGCAACTGATACCACGGACTCCTTCCTGGTCGTTTTTGCTCCTGCTTCACCAAAGGCTCCTCCTTTGCACTTTTTGGTCCCTTCCACGATTGGATCCCCGCCCTGCAAAACGATGTGCAGCCATGTAGAGCCTGATCTCCTCGCTGCTCGAAAAACTGAGCCGCTTCCTGTGAAGTTGTCGGAGGAGGAATTTTCGGGGAGTTTCCCCATTCTGGAGGATTTCCCTCATGCTTAACTTTTTACATTTCTTTTCGGGAGCTCGTAGAGAAGACCGTGTCTCTCCTCTCCACTCTGGTTTTTGTAAGAGATGTTTAATGTCGTTTCTAAAATATTTCGCTCAGACAGTCTTTTGTTTTTTGGCCTTTCCATTGGAGGCAACTTTCTGTATAAGCTGGTATGTAATACTCTTGCTACTTCTACTTTTTTTGCTACGCCGGGATTGGGTTATTGAATTATAATTATATATTTTATGTATGTCACACTCTTTCAATTAGAGGTATGATATGAAGATTTTGAGATTTTTGGCGTACCATGGAAAGTTTGTATAACTAGATTTATGATTCCTTGTTTTATTTTTGGATTTAGATTGCTTGAGCGCAACAATGTTGCACAAGTTTCCAAAACACGGGAATGCCCACTAGAAGATTCATTTTTATTATACTACTTTTGCTTGCAGTTATTGAGATTCATCTATGGCTGGATGCAGTTTTCAACATTTTTTCTTTAGTTGTGACCATCAATGTTGCAATGGTCACATTGGTTGTTAAGTCCCTGTTAGCACTCAAAAAAAATTGTGGTGATCTGCGACAAAACCACCAAGGAAATATTAGGTGTAAAAACATAAAACTAGTCCAATGTCACCTCAGCTAGCTTTCTCTCACTTTGGGTTAGTGCCTTCTACCTTTGGAGAGGGAGGGGAGTGTATCCCTATAAAAGCTTATAATTAAACTTAGGTAAAAAGTGACCAGTGCCTTAGTCAATTGGGAGAATGGAAAAGGAATAACAAAATCTGCAAGATAGACTGGTTAAATCCCAATCTTACTGATTAGGAGAAATGCCACAATGGAACATTAAAAAGCGAGAAACCCATATAATTGATCGAACATTCCACAAATAATAGTTTTGGCCTTGCCATTGGAGGCAACTTTCTTTATGAGTTGGTCTGCAATACTCTTGCTACTTCTTCTTTTTTTGCTACATCGGGATTGCCCCACTATCCCTGTCCGCTATGTAATTTTATCCTTTTTCTTAATTAAATACTGTTTTTTTGCTACGCTTGGATTTCCCCACTATCCATGGCCGCTATGTAATTTTATCCTTTTTCTTAATTAAATACTGTGCAGACTTACAAAAAAAAAAGAGTGACCATGAAGAGAAGTGCGGGCATTTTGTAATGACCCTTGCAGGCATAATAGTGGGGTCCATGCATGGTTGTAAATTTTTAAATGCATGTCTATTTCTTAAAATATTGTTAATAAATTTAACATTTTACGGTTCATTGATTTCTACAGGACTTTGTAGGGACATTGCTATGTTTGTGTTTATTTGTATATAATTGTTATTTGTATCATGGCACTTGTTATGTTTGTGTTTATTTGGATATAATTGTTATTTGTATAATCAGTGATTTAAATGATTTTGTATTGATATATAATTGTAATTTGTATAATTAATTATTTAAATGAGATTTTTTGTATGTACATATTTTAAACTTGTATTTTGAAAATAAGTAAAATAAATTTAATGAGGGAGTACTCTACAATTCTTCAATCTCAAAATTAATCAAATATGTTTTTTTTTCAAAACTTTTATCCAATTTCTTAGCTTTAAATTTTCATGTTGTATAGAAATATTGTTAATAAATTTAACATTTCATGGTTCATTGATTTCTTTGGGAATTTGTAGTAGGATCTAAATGACTGTTTATTTGCTTCTATATTATTTACTCATATAAAAATTCTGCCTTTGATGATTTATGTGTCCATCTTGGTGATGGACATGCATCTCGTGGACAACTCTTATCAAGTTGTATGGAATTCTTCATTCTCAAAATTAATCAAATACGGTTTTTTTTCAAAGGTTATAGTATTATCCAATTTCTTAGTTTTAAATTTTCATGTTGTATAGAAATATTGTTAATAAATTTAACATTTCATGGTTCATTGATTTCTACACGACTTTGTAGTAGGATTTAAATGACTGTTTATTCGCTTATATATTATTTACTCATATAAAAATTCTGTCTTTGATGATTTATGTGTCCATCTTGGTGATGAACATGCATCTCGTGGACAACTCTTATCAAGTTGTATGGAATTCTTCAATCTCAAAATTAATCAAATATGTTTTTTTTCGAAACTTATAGTATTATCCAATTTCTTAGTTTTAAATTTTCATGTTGTATAGAATTATTGTTTATAAATTTAACATTTCATGGTTCATTGATTTCTACAGGACTTTGTAGTAGGATTTAAATGATTGTTTATTTGCTTATATATTATTTACTCATATAAAAATTCTATCTTTGATGATTTATGTGTCCATCTTGGTGATGGACATGCATCTCGTGGACAACTCTTATCAAGTTGTATGGAATTCTTCAATCTCAAAATTAATCAAATGTGTTTTTTTTTCAAAACTTATAATAGTATCCAATTTCTTAGTTTTAAATTTTCATGTTGCATAGAAATATTGTTAACAAATTTAACATTTCATGGTTCATTGATTTCTACAGGACTTTGTAGTCGGATTTAAATGATTGTTTATTTGGTTATATATTATTTACTCATATAAAAATTATGTCTTTGATGATTTATGTGTCCATATTGGTGATGGACATGCATCTCGTGGACAACTCTTATCAAGTTGTATGGGCGAATGGATCTTGAGAAAGGACAATGATAAGGTAAGGGTTTTGACGTGTTTTTTAAAGTGGGTTTTGACATGATTTTCTCCTTCTGCTTTCCAAGTTCTCCGGTTATTGTAGTGTTTAGAAGATCCATCTTGAAATGCATCAAATATATAATTATTTTATGTTTGGGGATCATAATCAACATTTTGAATTTTGGTTTCTATTTTTTAATTGATGCTTACTAGTGAAGGATAATAGGCATCCATTGTGTTGAAATACCACTCTTAGGTCAAGACCATAGTCATCACACACTAATACAAAAGTCTGAGTGAAATATGACATGGTGAAAATTAGTTGTACCACTATGGAGAAATGGTTCTCTGGGAACCAATATTTTGCTAGTGAAAGGAGTAATCAACTCAATAAGATGTTTTATTAACAAGAATGGCTTAGCAATTTCATGGCCTAGCACAGCCAAGGACTCCATACTCTGAATTGTGGAACCCTCCCTCGGAGAATAAGATGAAATGGAATGAATCCCTTGGAAACCCAAGGTTGTTTCCCATAACAATGTTGCAGAAGGACATTCAAGTACTATGTAGCAGGGTGAGGCCTAATGGGAAGGGAATCCTCCTCGTGTATTTTAGTCTTAGTGTAAACTCACACGTCTCTTTCAAAGTTGCGATGATCAAGTATGAATGTAACTACAATGCCCACGATTATCACCCATTTCCCATGGTCTTTTCTCATGCGAAGGATGTACATGTAAGGGACCCAGAAGGTCACAAATACTTGGATTTCCTTTCTTCTTCCTCAAAATATGGCCATGAGAATATTTTGAATAAATTAGCCCAACAAGCATATAAACTGACACTCAACTCTAGATATTTCTACAATTACAAATTTCCTATCTTTGCATAGCATCTAACAAGGTTGTTTGGCTATGAAATGATGATAGAAACTAGAAGGAAAAACTATAAAGCAAGAACAAAAATAATAAAAATAAAGAATCCAAATAGAGAATGTTGCTACTAAGTTAGTTAATGGCATTTATCGCTCAAATAACCCTAGTACATTCAATTTCATAAGATATTAAGCATAGAAATCCCAACTATTTATCATATAAACATAGATCATGACTGGTAGTTATCATGTTTATTCATGAACAATATATCATTAACATTTAACTTATCTCATTAATAATACTAAAACACAAGAAGTAGAAAAAAATATTGAAATAAAACCCCAACTCATCACAAAAACAACATGATTTACCATTGAAACATAATATGACTCAGTATAATTTAGTATGACATGTGAAAGATAATCTAGAATAAACATTATAAACAGGTTGAGTCATCCACTATCTGGGCGATCTTCCTCTACAACCTGTAGTGCATGGAAGCCCTCTATTTCAATTTCGGTCGAGCTTTCAAGATCGACCATCCTAAATAATACATTCATTGTTGGAGATTCGCCTCACTACTTCTTTGCTATCTCCCGATCTAATTTATCTGTTGATCTTGGTTGGGAAAATGGAGTCATGTAGCTTTCTAGATTATGGTTTTAGGAAAAACTAATTGAAATGGTGGCTTGGCTAGCAATCACACACCATAATGGATGAGATTACTTGAGAGGAATTAGGGTTTGGTCAAGGGATAGACCAAACTAGGGTACATCAAAATAGAGTTTCAATTTAGTATTTTAGCTTTGAAGAGGAGGAGGGTAGGATATGGACCCACAGAGGTTCCAGCTTGCTGGTAATAAGCATTGGCGGTCATTATTTTTTTTTTGAACTTCCAAATATCGTTGCTATAGCGACACACATTCACTGCAAGTATAGAAAAATCGTCAGACTTTCTACCTTCGTTTGGTCTCTTTGACGAATGGTCGTCGATTCTTGCGACGGAACATCATTGCAAGTATAGAAAAATCATCGCAGGGTCTTCCCTCTTTTGGTCTGTTCATCGAACGTGTGTCGATACTTGCGACAGAAAATCGTTGCAAGTATAGCAAAACTTTCTCTATGTTCGACACAAATCCGTCGCTAGAGAGACAATTTTGCATGGAAGCAAATTATTAAAACCATCGGACATTCTAACTCCGTTTGTTCTATTCGACGAATGTTCATTGCTACTTGCGACGGAACATCGTTGCAATTATAGAAAAACCGTTGCAGGGTCTTCCTTCTTTTGGTTTGTTCACCGAACGTGCATCGATACTTGCGACGAAAAATCGTCGCAAGTATAGCAAAACTCTCTCTATGTTCGACACAAATCCCTCGCTAGAGAGACAGTTTACGTGGAAGCAAATTATTAAAACCGTTGAACGTTCTACCTCCATTTGTTCTGTTCAATGAACGTTCGTCACTACTTGCGACGGAACATCGCCGCAAGTATAGAAAAACCCTCTCTTTGTTCGACGAAAAACCGTCGATATAGGGACTCGGTTTCGTCGATATAGGGACGATTTTCTTAAAAAAATAAATTTCAACACCACCCTATAGAAGACACGTGGAGAACAATTTTTGTCTCTACTGCGACGGCTTTCCAAGTGCATCGTTCGATCCATGAAATAGGTTCCACGAAAAATGGAGACAATGATCGTCGAAATTGAGATGAAAAAACGTGGAAATAACAACAAAAAATTGTGGCAAATTTTCTCATATGTATTAGTGTGTGGTACCTTTCCTTTTACCTTTTAGGTCGTTTACTCATCTTGAGTTATCTTTTGATTTGTACCACCTTTTATGTTTTTGGTCTTATGGGTACTATGGTAGTTTGTCCACATTTGAGGTACACCCCCTTAGTCCAGATGGTTATGAGTATTTATACCCACTTCGTACCACCCTCCAGACCTTAGTTAGGAATATTACTTGCTATCATACCTTTTAGAGGTCCTATTTGAGTTACAAGAGGTAGTTACAAGGAGTTATTGCATATAAGAGGTAGTTACTGTTAGTTTTTAGCATTTAATTCAATCTAACCCAGGATCTTAACTGAGAGAACAACATGTACAACATATCAAACACAAGAGACAAGAGACACAAAGCATTTCACTAGGGAAAACCATGAACGTGAAAAACCCCACAACTTCCTCAGAGATAGAATAAGCACCAATACATCTCCATTGGGGATACAATAAAGTACAAATGTAATACATACAGTATACAAGTGAATATCTTCCGAAGTTACAAATACATCAACACTCCCTCTTAACTAGGAAGGTATTCTCTTGACATAGGTCATCAATACATATAGGCACAAGTCTTCAATTCTAAAGCTGGATCATCTTCACTGGATCACGGAGCATCATCGTCACTGTTGTTATACTCATCATCTAGATCACTGGGCTATCTCTCAATTATTCTCATCATAGGAATTTCTACAAAGCCAACCCTTTTTCATGATGGTTGTATGCCTAGCCTCCTGTAGGTCTTCATCATCTCTGTGAGCTATCCATCCTGTGGAATCCCCAGGACTGATTATGTGCATCAACAAAACCTCGAAAGAGCATCCCAGGACCGATTACAAGCTTACTACTCAACCTATCGGATATCCCAGGGAGCTATTACATGTGACCACCACAAAACCTTAAAAGAGTGTCCCAAGAACATTTATGTGCATAGCACGACCGACAAGAACTCTAAAGAGCATCCCAAGACTTTTACCTACCTAGCACAACCTATCGGATCTCCAGGACTCATTACATGTGGTCTCGAAAAACCTTGAAAGATCGTCCTAGGACTGATTACGAGCTTACTACTCAACCTATCGGATCTCCCAGGGAAATATTATATGCCACATGACAAAACCTCGAAAGAGAATTTGCCATATCTCCCAGGGAGCTATTATATGCCATAGGAAAAACCTCGTAAGAGTATCTGCAAATCTCCCAGGGCAAGATTATATGTCCTCCCAAGCAAAACCTCAAAAGAGCATTTTCCAGATCTCCCAGGGAGCTATTATATGCCATAGGTAAAAACTCGCAAGAGAATCTGCAAATCTCCCAGGGAAAGATTATATGCTTATCGCACAACTTATCCACGGCCACGGAGTATCATATTGATACTCATGATCCACTTGATAATCCTCGCACGAAGAATCATCCTGATGCTCATGATCATACTGATCATCATCACATGATCATCCTGATCATCTTCATAGCATCGTCCTGATGCATATCATCATTGCATGATCATCCTGATCATCGTCACAGCATTGTCCTGATGCATATCACACAGCGCTTACATCCATAGCCATGGGAAGGATCCTTCTACCACCATGCTTGGAATGGCTCCTACAAATGTGTCCCATCACTTCCTCCTCAAAGTATCTTCTATCTGAAGAACACCAAGCCTCTCTCTGAAGTACTCGAATTTCACTCTGGCTAGTGGTTTAGTCAACACATCTGCAATCTTCTCATCCGTCGCAACATATTGGAGCTTCACTGCTCCTCTCTGCACCATATCCCTGATATAGTGATATGTGATCTTGATTGCTTTGACCTGTCATGGAACACCGGGTTCTCTGACAACTTCACACAACTCTGGTTGTCACAATAGATACAGGTAGCATCCAACTAGAGATCAAATAAATCAGACAGTAGCTTCCTTAGCCATACTGCCTCACAACTAGCCGAACAAGTTGTGACATACTCTACTTCGACTGTACTCAGTGCTACGCAGTATTGCTTCCTGCTAAACCAAGAGATCACACCTGATCCCATATTGAAGCAGCACCTCGAAGTGCTCTTCCTATCTGTATCACTACCTTCCCAATCTGAATCAACATAACCCTCCAGGTTAAACTTTTGATTCGCATCATACTTGAGCCCATAATCAACCGTACCCTTCAGGTACCTCAGAATATGCTTTACAGCAATCAGGTGAACATGTCTAGGATCTGTTAGAAACTGGCTCAAGGTGTTCACCGCAAATCAAATATATGGTCTCGTGTTCGTTAAGTACATCAAGGACCCAATCATCTGACGATACATCATGGCATCAATTGACTCTGATGAAGCATCACTCAATACATTCAGGTTCGATGCCATAGGTGTGGCCATGGCCTTGAAGTCCATCATCTTGAACCGCTTCAAGATCTCTACTGCATACTTCCCTTGTCCAAGGAAGATTCCATCTACACTCTGCCACACTTCCATACCTAGAAAGTAATGCATCATTCCCAACTCCTTCATCTCGAACTCAGCAATAATCTTTCTCTTCATGTCGATAATCAATTTATCCTCACTTGTCACAAATAGGTCATCCACATACAATATGAGTATCACTGGATTTCCTTCCTCAACCTTGTAGTAAAGGTTGGAATCCTCTTTACTCTTGGTAAATCCCAAACTAGACAGGAAGTTGTCTATCCTGTCATACCATGTCCTAGGTGCTTTCTTCAAACCATACAAGGATTTCTTCAATCTACACACATGTGACTCCTTTTCATGTGTCTCAAAACCAAGTGGCTGCTCCACATACACTTCCTCTTCGACTACACCATTCAAGAAAGTTGTCTTAACATCCATCTGGTGTATCTTCCATTTCATCACTGCAGTCAAAGCAAGTATTGTTCTAATGGAAGTGTATGTGGATACAGGTGCAAAAATCTCTTCATAATCTATCCCTTCTTTCTGGGAGAAGCCATGAGCCACAAACCTTGCCTTGTATTTCTCTATGCTGACATCTGCAGCATGCTTGATCTTGTAGATCCACTTGGAAGTCACAACATACTTCCCTACTGGTCTTGGGACCACATCCCAAACATCATTCTTCATGATCGACTGGTACTCCTCGATCATGTCATCCTTCCATTACTGCATCCCGGATCCTGGGAACTTCAGATTCTTCAATATCTTTAATAGATAGTTTTCTTGAACTTTGTTGCTGGAACAAATGTTGTAGTTGAGTCTTGGTCGCTTGTTCTTCGAAACAAGTCTCTCTTTTAGGTGATGATACATGGTCTTTCCTACAAGACAAGTTCAATTGCATGATTAGAAACATCTCATAGATTTCAGAACAAATTCTTACACATAAAGACATATGTCATACAGTCATGCAATTATCTTAGCTAATGCTTCAATACAACATTTATCCATATCTCGTAGATTTCTAGATGCCTTCCATCTCTACCAGAACATTGTTAAGAGTGTGCACAACTCCCAACATGTCAGCAAAGATGTTTCCTTCTAGATAAGTAGCAATGGAATGTTGTACAGTACCATAGGCCACTTACCCATTACTATATTAGTAGTATCTTGTTCATTACTGCAACCTTTTCTAAAATGCATAATATACATCCTAAATCTAGGAACATAAGTATGTACATGACTGAACAAAATCATATGTACAAGAAATGACAATTTAAATACTTATCTTTGTTTGCTTGTTGTGTGGACTCCCTCTCAATCTTTGCTTCCTTGCAGGAACTACTGGAGTGAGCTCCCTCTCAATCTTTGCTTCCTTGTAAGAAATACTGGAGTGAGCTCCCTCTTGATCTTTGCTTCCTGGATTATATGTCCTTGAACTTATATCTATCATGGACCACTATGCATGCTTAAGTGTGCACTAGTGTCATCATTGTGTCATCCTCAAGATCTCATACATAATCATACATACATTAGTATAATCTCAATACTATCAAAACATTATGATTCTAAATATGTATGGTCATGATCATTTCATACATAGGTAATTTTTCACAAGCGTTAGTATTCAAGGTTTCAGGGAGTACTTCTTTTAGTCATTCATATTCTTATTTGACCATAGGACTTTTCTAGTTTTTCATATCATCAATCAAAGTAAGAAGCATAATATGCATAAACCCATGATTACTCAAACCTATAACTTCGTGAATAATCATTATCAATCATAAAAAAAATATACTTATATAAGATCCTAACACAAGGTAGGATTCTAACAGACCTGGAAAAACATACTCGGATTATCATGTTTGCTAGTTATGTCTAACATACCCAAACAATGTCTTCTTTGTTCTTTTCAATGCTTTAGAGACCTTGTGCTAGTAACCTGCATATCTCATAAGTTAAGCATTGTAGAACCAAATTATACATACCTCGTAAGTAGAGCTTCTATGTGATCAATGACTATGGATGAGTCTTTGTCTTCATGTCACCATGGTCATGTGTTCTTGATCTAGAACTTGATTTGTCTTTCTTGATGTACCCTTCATGTTAGTGGACAACATCATCCTCATACAACACCACAGTGTATTAGTAAAATCATAAGTGTCATACCCCTAATCAATGAATGTCTTCTATCATTCACATGCATTCATACTTTTACTAGGGTGATAAGACAAGTCTAAAATTAATCAAGATTGTACTAACCTCAATAATATGAAGACAAACATATCATAAACTTAATCATGAACAGATTTCAAAACATACCTGTATCTCCTCAAGTCATACCTGTCGAGATCGCTTGTAGTCTTCTTATGTAAGGCCTTAGCCAAATCTTCCTCTGGAACTGGAATCTCTTCACTTATGTAGGTGTCCAAATCATTCTCTTCTAGGATTAACCCAATCCACTTTGATTTGATGAAGCTGGATCTGGAGCTAGCTAGGGTTTGACAGAGAAACCCTAAAAATACAAAATTTGAATTTAAAGCTTCTTAATGGATGAAAAGATGCACCTTGCTGAGATGATCAAACTAGTATACTTCAATTTTGAAATCTGCAAAATTTGAACCCTCAAAATTGCCTTTGAAACTTTCGAATCTGCAATTTCTGGTTTTCTGGTCAAAATCCTGAACTAGGGTTTGATAATGCTCGGGGTTCTTCCCATCCAAAATGTTAGAACATTATTACACCTATGTACATTAATCATTTATTAATTGATGGTTAATTAGTACCAAACAGCTTAATTAATGCATCCCCAAGTTGGTTAGTGAGTAAATTGTCATTTAGCTTGAACCAGTTGGCAATGTGAACAAACTGAGCATTGTACCAAGTCAAACTAGCTGTTGGGTGTGCCCTCCCAGTCATTTATTGCTTCCTGCATGCCTAGGGAACTCTTGCTCCTTGTTTTGTGGGATTCTCTTTGACCAAGGGCGCACATGCTCAGAATGTGGACAAACTTGCCTCCTTTGCCCATTTATTAGCCAATTCTAGCTGCCTAACCTCTAACCAACCAGATTCTCCACATGTGTGAGGTCACATGGGCCTATCCAGTCATTCCCAGCATTCACATAGCAGTTTCGAACCAGTTTGGGATTGTTTGGGATATTTTGGTCAACCTAGGGGGGTTTGAGCTATTTCTAAGCTAGATCAGTGTGAACACTCCAGATGGATTCGAATTGTTCCAGATTTGTATATATGGATGTTCTTAACCCATTTTGGGGTTGGACAGTTAATAATATTTACATTATTCACCCATTTCATGTGCATTGTTCTTCATTTTTACAGATTTATGCTAATGCTTGTAAATGTGTTGCAATCTTTTCACTAGTGAGGAATCCATAGTAGCTAGGTTCTGCTGTGATTCATATTTTACATGGTATCAGAGCTCTTGGAGCTAGAATTCGAACCAACAAGACTGTTTTAGTGGATTGCCAGAAGCAGTGGAGAAACCACAGAATTCCTGAGGCCATTGCATTGAGTCATTGGAGAAATATAGTGGCTCTTCTCAGGTGTGACGCTCTCCCGAATGCACCCACTATCAAACAGGGTTTGAATCTGTTAGTGTAGATCCCTCCAGAGTGATTTGAGAGTTGTTTGCAGGTATTGAAGATTAACATTGTCAGCAAGTGCATGAGCAGCAGAGAAGAATGGAGCCATCTCACCCAAATGTGCTCACTCCCTTCAACTATTTCGATTGGAAGGCAGAAATGGTGATTTTGTTGAGATCTAAGGGTCTCTAAAGAATTACGATGGGCACTGAGGTTGAGCCAAACTCAGCTGTGGAGAAATCCAATTTTTTTAACATAATGGATGAGGCATTTGGCCTCCTTTGTCTCAACATTTCAAGAGACCTCCTATTTCATGTAGAAAGTCTAGCTACTCCAAATGAAGTGTGGCTCAATCTTGAGACCTTGTTTGGAAATACTGATGAGATGAGAGGCCACCAGCTCGAAAATGAGCTTGTTTCACTGAGCCCAGGGAATTTCGATTCCATCCAGGACTTCTTCACCAAGTTCAAGAACTTGGTCTTGCAGATCAGACAATGTGGCATAGAGAAGAAAGAAGAACAGTTGGTGTTGTCCATTCTTTCTAAACTGGGTTCTGAATACTCAGTTTTTGTGTCTTCCTTCAACTCCACAAGGCTCACAGTTAGAGGTTGGAAGATGTCATCTTTGGCTGACTTCATGGAGATGCTAAATCAAGAGCAAGACAAGCTGGTCTTGATGGGATCCATCAATCAAAAAGACCAAGTTCTTGCAGCTGGAGATTCGAAATATGGAAGAGGCAAGCAAAAACTCAAGGGGCCGAAACCTCAAGAGAAGAAGAGAAAGGATGAGAGGCCCAAAACCTCTGAGGGGGTTTTGAATCCTATCAAGAATAAGGGAAAGAAGGCTGAGAAGACAAAATGCAGCTACTGTCAAAGGGGTTTCCACCCAGAGATTTCATGCATGAAGAAAACCATAGACATCATGACCCATCTCCTACAGAAAAATAATATTCCTCTTCCTGAAAGTTCCAAGAAGAAGGAGTGCATTTCTAAAGACAATGAGAGTTTCCATGCTTTGGTGGCTTGTTCATCTCATTCAACCTTTTTCATCATTGATTCAGGTGCCTCAAGGCACATGGCTTCTTCAAGAGATTCATTTTCTGAACTTGCACCCTACAGTGGTCTCTCCATTCGAATGGGAGATGACTCAGAAATACCTGCTCATGGAATTGGGAAAATCTCTATGGAGAATGGGTTCTTCTCTAATGTGTTGTATGTACCAAATATTGCAGCAAAATTGCTCTTTGTATATCAAATGACACATACTGGAGGAGCAAATAAAGTTGGCTTCACTCAGGATGATGTGGAGATATCAGAAATTTCCACCAGAAAAATTATTGCAATGGGTGTTGCAAATCATGATATGAAGATGTACAATTTCTCCCACTTTCTCAAGTTCTCTTCACCAAGTGTACTTCTGTCACATGGGAATGAGACCATCAAGCTATGGCATCAAAGGTATGGTCACCTAAACTACAGATATCTTCAAGCTTTGAGCAAAGGAGAGATGGTAGAAGGGCTGCCACAAATCAGTTTTTCCAATGGAACATGCAAGGGTTGCATGGTTGGGAAGCATCCTGAAAAGAAGTATGACAAAGAGAAGGCAAGGAGGGCTGATCAGCCACTTGGGATAGTGCATTCTGATCTGATATGTCCACTCCCCACTCCCTCCTATGGCTGCAGCAAATATGTGCTCACCTTCATCGATGACTACTCAAGGTACTACTGGTTATTTTTCCTTAAGCAAAAATCTGAAGTCTTTGAATGTTTCAAAATTTTCAAGAGTATGGTTGAGAACTTCAGTGGGAAGGCCATGAAGGTTTTGAGTACTGATAATGGCAGAGAGTATGTCAATAAGAATCTGCAGCAGCTCTATCAAGAGCATGGCATTCATATGCAACACTCAGTGCCCTACACACCACAGCAAAATGGTGTTGCAGAGCACAAAAATAGAGCACTGAAAGAGATGGCAACTTGCATGTTGCAAGCAAGGGATTTGTCTCCTAAATTATGGGATGAAGCTATGAATTGTGCAGAATATGTTCAGAATAGAGCACCACACAAAGCATTGCAAGGAATTACTCCATTTGAAGCATGGATGGGACACAAACCCAATGTTTCACATTTCAGAATTTTTGGCTCAAGGGCTTGGGACAGAATTCCACCGGATAAGAGAAAGGCCTTGCAGCCCCAAAGAAAGGATTCAATCATGGTTGGGTATGAAGAGGATTCCAAGGGCTACAAGCTCTTTGATCCATCCACTCTCAAAAATTTCATCGAAAGAAGTGTCAAATTCGAAGAAGAAGAGTTTTTGCAAGCTAGTGAACAAGGTGATGGGGAATGCTCATTTCCTCGTCTTGATGATGAAGTAAGTAGTGATTCTTCTTCTGATATTTCTGATTCTTATATTGCTGAAGATGATGTTGATATGGATTCTAAACATATCCCTCCCTCAAGTCCCAAGTGGGCAGAGAAAACAATTCAAAGTGCCGGAGAGCTTGTGGGAGATCCCCAAGATGCTAGGAAAACTAGATCTCAATTTCACAATTCCTTTGCATGTGATAATTCTGATCTGAGTGAGGCATGTTATTTGATATTTGGATCTGATCCAATGTCATATTTAGAAGCATGTACAGACCCAAGGTGGCAATCAGCCATGCAAGAAGAGATGAACTCACTCCATGAGAACAAAACTTGGGATTTGGTCCCTCTTCCTCCCAAGAGGAAACTAGTGCAATGCAAATGGATTTATAGAACCAAAGTTGGATCTGATGGCTATGATCTGAAGTATAAGGACAGTTTGGTGGCTAAGGGTTACTCTCAGGTCCAAGTAGTGGACTATACAGAGACATTTGCACCGGTGGCAAAGATGGACTCCGTAAGACTAGTTTTGGCCATTGGGGCTTCCAAGCGATGGGAGGTTCATCACATGGATGTAAAAAGTGTCTTTATTCATGGGGATATGAATGAGGAGATATATATGCAGCAGCATGAAGGTTTTATTTCTGATCATACACTTGTTTTCAGGTTGAACAAGTCACTCTATGGGCTCAAGCAAGTTCCTAGAGCATGGTATGCAAAAATGGACAATTTTCTGCTATCTTTGGGGTTTGAGAGGTGTAAGTCTGATCCAAATGTTTATATGCAGCATGTTAGTGATATGATATTGATTATTGTACTGTATGTTGATGATATTTTGATCACTGGTAGCTGCACCAAATAACTTGATTCAGTTAAGAGAGCATTGCATAGTGCATTCTCCATGACCGATCTCGGATTGCTAAAACAATTTCTGGGTTTGGAGATAGACCAAACTGTGAATGGAATTTCTATATTTCAGTCAAGGTATGCTTCAAATTTGCTGCAGAAATTTAAGATGGCTGAATGTAAGTCTGCAAAATTTCCATTTCTTTCAGGAGTTAAGCTAAATGAGTGGGGTTCTTCTCCACTAGTTGACAGCTCGTTGTATAGGCAACTTGTTGGAAGCTTGCTATACCTTACTCATTCTAGACCAGATTTGTCATATGTTGTTGGGGCTATTGCTAGGAACATGCAAGAACCTCATGAGATCCATTGGAAGGAAGCCAAGAGGATCCTTCATTATGTTCAGGGTACTAAGTCCTTTGGTATCCATTATGCTGCTAGTTCATCCCTTGAACTAGTAGGATTTACAGATTCTGATCGGGCTGGTGATTGTATCGATCGGAAATCAACTTCCGGTTATGTTTTTATGCTTGCACATGGACCTATTTGCTGGTCAAGCAAGAAACAAAATACTATTTCCTTATCTTCAGCTGAGGTCGAGTACAAGGGAGCAGTTAATGCAGCCACACAATGTGTTTGGTTGCAAGGTATTCTTGCAGAGTTCGGGATTGTTTTTTATTCACCCACTATTCTTTGGTGTGATAATCAAAGTACAATCAAAATTTCTACTGATCCAGTTCAGAGGCAAAGGACCAAGCACGTAGAGATACACATGCATTACATTTGGGGTTTGGTGCATGACCGGACCATAGCATTGCAGTATTGCCCTTCCAGTGAGCAAACTGCTGATATCTTCACCAAGTGTTTTACCGAGAAGACCTTCACTCACCTTAGATCTTTGCTTGGGGTGAGTGATGCATGGTGATGATTGGTGTATTCTGATATATGCCGCATGTCCATTTTAGAGGGGAGGTTTTATTTCCCATGTGGTTTTCCTCCTTACCTTGGTTACATGGACAAATAAATTTTTATGATGTAAAAGGTGACTTGAGCCTAGTTGCCAAGGCCTTATTTTTGATATTTCACTAAGTCTAGCTTAAGGGGGGGTGTTAGAACATTATTACACATATGTACATTAATCATTTATTAATTGATGGTTAATTAGTACCAAACAGCTTAATTAATGCATCCCCGAGTTGGTTAGTGAGTAAATGGTCATTTAGCTTGAACCAGTTGGCAATGTGAACAAACTGAGCATTGTGCTAAGTCAAACTAGCTGTTGGGTGCACCCTCCCAGTCATTTATTGCTTCCTACATGCCTAGGGCACTCTTGCTCCTTGTTTTATGGGATTCTCTTTGACCAAGGGCGCACATGCTCAAAATGTGGACAAACTTGCCTCCTTTGCCCATTTATTATCCAATTCTAGCTGCCTAACCTCTAACCAACCAGATTCTCCACATGTGTGAGGTCACATGGGCCTGTCCAGTCATTCCCAGCATTCACACAGCAGTTTCGAACTAGTTTGGGATGGTTTGGGATATTTTGGTCAACCTAGGGGGGTTTGAGCTATTTCTAAGTTAGATCAGTGTGAACACTCTAGATGGATTCAAATTGTTCCAGATTTGTATATATGGATGTTCTTAACCCATTTTGAGGTTGGACAGTTAATAATATTTACATTATTCACCCATTTCATGTGTATTGTTCTTCATTTTTACAGATTTATGCTAATGCTTGTAAATGTGTTGCAATCTTTTCACTAGTGAGGAATCCATAGTAGCTAGGTTCTGCTGTGATTCATATTTTACACAAAAAAATTTATCTTGTGCTCTAAACTTCTATTTTTCTGAGGATCATCCAACCATGGTATCAGATTCCAAAAATTCCAACTTTTGCGAAAACCCTAATTTTCCACCTTTTTGATCAAAATCCCGAACTAGAGTCTGATGATGCTCTGGGTTCTGCCCAACCAAAAAAATTGATCTTGGTCTCTAAAATTCAATTTTCTAGATGAGCAGCCATTCGCCATCTCGGATTCCAAAAATTCCAACTTTCTCCGAAACCCTAATTTCCTGCAGCCGTGACAAACCAAAAATGAAAGTGCTCAGAATCCAATTCTGTTTGGACAGAAATATATGACATATTGTTTCTGATGTATCTCTGAAATTTCAGATCCTCAGGGTATGAAACTTCGGCCTGTAGTAGACTAACCTGTCATCTTTCCAACCCCACAAATATGAGCTTAAATGGATTCTTTGAGAGAGAGAGATATGCCAAGTGTCCCAACATGACCTATTTATGGGATGAAATAGTATAGCGGACTTGTATGGTGTGCCACGTGTCACTGTTTCAACTTCGACCTCTGAAACCCGGACCTATGAAATTACAGTCCATTCCCTAACTGTTGCTTTTTACAAAATTCCATTTGGAGCTTCCTATCCCA
The DNA here is from genome assembly GCA_027924585.1 of Larix kaempferi. Classification (NCBI taxonomy): domain Eukaryota; kingdom Viridiplantae; phylum Streptophyta; class Pinopsida; order Pinales; family Pinaceae; genus Larix; species Larix kaempferi. Next base: position 48,683,690 of record BSBM01001530.1, on the reverse strand, counting down.
AGATATGACATTTTATCCTAGGTCACCTATTTAGGACTGCATTCTGGAAGAGGCATAAACCCTAACTTGTACGGATCATATCTCACAAAGTACAACCAATCTGAGGCTTTCCTTTGGACACAAGGTACATGGACATTTCATATTCAACTTGTAAAATTTTTAGATCCTGAACCTTCACCAAAACTGAGTTATAGTGAAAGTTCCACGGTGACTGGTTTTTACTATACCAAGCCCTAGCTTCCAATTTGTTTCAAGTGCAACAAGTGTCATAAATGCCATACCATGTCTTCCTTCAGGATAGCTCCGATACCATGTTATTTTTTAGCATTTAATTCTATCTGACCTAGTATCTTAACTTATAGAACAACATGTACAGCATACCAAACACAAGAGACAAGAGTCACAAAGCATTTCACCGGGGAAAACCATGAAGGTGAAAAACCCCGCAACTTCCTGTTGGTAGAATTTTTCCCTACGGATAAGTAAAAATTCTCTTAGATTAAAGTAGATTTTAACTGACTTTAAACTAAGACAAAACTATACAAATGCTACCTTGAATTCCTAGATCTAAACAGACATCTCAAGATTAAAGCGCTAGAAGAAGTAAAAGAATTCTAACTGACCTTCAATCCAATCGCTTGTCTTTATGGTTGCTCCAATCTCCAAGTCCTCGCGAATGAACCTGTCAAAATGAAACCAAGATACAAGCATATACAATTCTCTAGCAACTTGAAATATGAGTTAGGATCTAAATCTTATAATAGATACAAATCATATCATTGAAACAAAATCAATACATGTGATTTGGGAAACAAGACAAGTTATATTCTATTATCAACTTGAAGTCACTTACAATGGTTGTTTGATATCCAAGCCAACTTCCAGCTCCAAGTTCTTTCTCCTTTAGCTATCTCCACAAAGCTTCAAGATCATAAGTTTGATGTCTCCAAGAGTCCTCGCCCTTTTCTCATGGAATCCCTTTCTCTTATAGTGTGTGGTAGGGTTAACCAACAAGAGAGAAGGGTGGATCTTGGGAGAGTTTAGTGGATCAGGCCTACTAATCACAGAAAGTGAGTTAGGATCGAATCAGGGACACCAATCCTCCAAAATCTCTCAAAAATCAAAATCCCACAAGCCATGGAAAAAAGGCTAAAAAAGGTGTATCGCACCTCTAGAACAGAGCATAACGCGGTAGTACCGCGTGGCAGAGAAAGAGCATAGCACGGTAGTACGGACTACCGCGCACCTAAAACTGAGCAAGGCGTGCTAGTGTAGGTAAATGAAGTCTTGGCTAGGTTGATTCTTGACAGGGTAGGTTTTCCTTCAAGGATCACTCATCATTTTTCTCTTCTGGGTGTTTTAAGCAGTAGGGGAAGTGTCGTCAACTCTTTTTGTGGTGAAGATGCGACACTGTGAAATATGGAGGTATAACAGATGCCCCCTAAAGTGTGAGGTTAGAAGGGACTGATGGCCGAAAGAATTTACAAATACTGTACGGAGATAGCATCGAGGAGAGTGACAAGGAGATGAAACAGAAACAAAATGTTAGATATACCACCGAGGCAGGCATCCCCATGCTCGGAAAAAATTGACTCAAAGCATGGTTGCCGACCAATACATTGCAGATCCATGAGTACTGAGATGATATAGACTGTAGACAAATCATGGCTACTATGAACAAGCGTAGATCCATGAGATAGTAATGACACAGCCATGAACAATACAAAAAGTGGAACTATGTGACAATACAAAGGACATCTCCATCGCAACCTGGACGCAATCAATATACAAAGGTGCACCCAGGGTCTTCTACCCAATCGCAAATGACACGAATCTAGCCATGTGATTACAAAGTGTTGAAGTCGAACATGGTAGAAACCATTTGATTACCGGTCAATGATGTGAACCATTAACAAATGCGAGGGAAATCACCAATGATGACGATGATCCCCAAGGTATCTAAAGTACATCTCAAGGAAATGTGAATAGATGAGTTGATGTCGAGCATTCGAGAGATCGTTCGATCAGAGGTCAGTGATGTAAACCTACTGTCGAAAACGAGGAAACCTGCCATTGAGGCATGCAGGTACCAAGGTACTAATGGTTGATCCCTAAGTCCTATTCCCGGATAGTGATTTAGCGTCGACGGGAATAGACTCGTCGAAGGTGGGCCATAATGATTCCCACATCATCGACACGAAATCGGAACGAAAGATAGTATAGGATGACGAAAAAATGGAGTATGTACTAAAACAGTGGAGGTCTGACATAATGAATGACTCTGAACAATGCAACCCTTTGAACATATAACGGCATGTAACAGGACTTGGCAGCAGGGATTATTGATAGCAGAGGATAGACACCGAACGAGTAGGCTCGTGGCCAGAGAGATGACTCAAGATGATGACTATGACTCAGTGAGAATAAATACCCAAAATAGACAAGGGACAGACGCATGCCATGTTCAAAGGTAATGACTGCCAAGCTGCCAAAACAAACTTGACTTGTTCCCCATATTCCCCCGACATGATAGACGAGTACCTCTTTGTTGTTTTTCAAGCTTGAAGAGGATAACAGATGCTTTGTATAGCTCATCTCATAGATGAGTCCAATCTCACATGTTTTACGAACCTGAGAAATGAGGGGTTCGTCCCAAAGTGGGTCCTTCGATGTTAAACTTTAACGAGCCCAAGGAAGGAAAACACGGTAGTTTTTCACATTTAGAGAGCCTGAAAAACTTAAAGAAGGCTCCGAAGTGTACTTTTTCATAAATTTAGTCCCTCGATCCCGAAAAGTGTAAAACAATTCCCGAGAGAACTCTCCCAGCCAAAAATTGACCGAGGTATACCTTTCTCGTAAATAGTCTAGACGGGCCGAAAATGGGGTAACCTATCCCCGAATAGATGACCTTTCAAATACTTTTACAAGTGTGAAAGAGTCAAGATCACTTGGCAATATTTTCAATTTTAGGGAGTCTGAAAATAGCTTAACTATGGACTCCAATGGTCTTTTTCGTAATTTTTAATTATTCTGGTCCGAAAAGAGAATAAAATACAACCAGGATAATACTTTCCTCGTCGTTTAGCGAGCATGAGTAAAGCTGACCAAACTCAACACCATTTACTTGAGTTTGACAAGCACGACATGGGTGTAAAAGCGCTTGGAATCTTTTTCAAGTTTTAAACCAGAGCACGAAAAAGATAAAGTAGGCTCAAAATGAAGGTCAAACAATAGACGAATGCCAGTGTGAACATTTTTTTAAAGGAGATCCTGTCAACAAATGCTCATGAAACCGGATATTAGTAATGTGAAATGAGTTTTATTTTAACCAAATAAAATAATGAGTAAAAAATAAGTGAAAAATCTATATAAAGGATGGGTAAATATGGAAAGTTACCATTTCACTTGTGCATTTACCAAAAGAGGAGATTTTACCCATTTGAGGAGCAAAACTTCAAGAGTTCACATCTGGAGATTCAGGGCACCGTTTCAATAGCCGTCTGCGCCAGGTAAGAGCTTTCAAGCCCCTCTTTCATCTCATGTAGGAATAACTTGTTTTCAGTAGGAAAACATAATTTTTTGGGCAAGCCCTATTGGGAAAAAATTTCCCTCCATAGTACCGCGTTGGGGACGTATCGGGAAGCGCGGTACTATGCAACAATACCGCGCTGTAAGGTTAAACAGAGGCGCAGTATTGTGCAGTACCGCGTAGTAAAGTTTTTTCCATGCGCGATAGAAGAAAAAATTAAGATGAAAAAAATATTTTTTCTCAAATTTCTAGCTGAGATCAAGTTGTTAAATAATTACTGAATGTTTCCTATGACCTTTTGCAGGTGTTTGAAACTTGTTTGGAGAAAAATGGTCCATTGGAAAGAAAGAGAGCATGAAACGGATGATTTGCTGGCTGAAAATGACCAAAGGACTGTGACTGCACTGCGGGAATGTGGTTTGTTAAAATTCTTCAAGGCCAAAGGTATTCGCAAGCAGGAAAAACTTCTCACCCACATCATTCAAATGTAGGACCCTGACATTCAAGCTTTTCGAGTGGGAGAACACACCCTCAAGATTGAACTCGAGGATATTTACTTCCTCACGAGCCTCTCAAAAAGAGGAGCCCGGGTGAGTTTTACTGGGTACACAGCTTCGGAGGCGAGCATGGATGCTTTGATTGATCGTTATTGCTGTCAAGGTTCGGGGAAGAAAAGTGGCAAGGTGGTCATTAAAGACATTATAGAACTTCCTATAAAAACTGTGTTGTTCACCATCACACGTGTAGTAGGGAGCACGGGTCCCCATCAAGCGTCCCGTACACAGATGAATCTTGCAGTGGATTGTATGGCAGGAACAGTATTCAACTGGTGTGAGGCAGTGTTGACCAACCTCAAAGAGCAAGTGAACAAGTGTAGGCTTGGAGAGAATTCTCAATTCGGGTATGGGAGCATCTTAGTCACCTTCTTTTTGGCGAGGGTGCCTTTGTTGTGCCCACAGATAGCCATGCCCCCCCGTCCACCTACCGAGCCATCGATGGCTCGATGGAGTGAATATGCAGGACGACTTGGGGGGCCACAACGTTTGGCTTTCGGTGAGGATTTCTTCTCGTGGCTCGAGGAATAGATAGTGATGATCGATGACTACCCCTATGCAGGGGTGGATTTCCGCGAGGACATAGACTTGGCACTGCCGGAAGATGAGGATTGGGACAACTCAGGTATGACCTTCATGGATATATTTTTTCTTTTTTGAATATATAATTTTTATTGTTTTTTAGAATGTGTAAAAGACTTTAATATATGTACGTGTGCATGTCACAGATCGTGGACCACAAAGACCGGTAGGGTACTCGCCACTATGCCGAGGTGGTGTTGATCACCAAGCCGCCCCAGACGAAGAAGAAGACGAAGATGAATCGGGAGGGGTCCAGGAAATAGAGAGGAATTTGCAGGGTTTAACCCACGGTATCCCTACTATGAGGGTGGATGACATCCCTTTGCATCTCCAGCGGCATATTGTAGGTGTGCCTAGGCGTATTGGCCGACTCCTTCGCAGGGTGGTTCGAGCTATAGTGTGCTATCATCAGCAGCGTGAGGAATCTGATGAGGGACATGATAGATCTCCCATATCTCCTTAGATAGTAGCTTTTATCTTTTTACGGCATGTATACAATATGTAGGCTTTGAGAGCCAAATTTTTGTATGGGATTTGGTCCCAAATTTTGTCTTTAAACACAAATTTTATGTATTTGGAAAAACACTTTTATATACAATGATATACATGTGGACCTATTTTTATGATCTATTTATTTACAATGACTTGTTGTTGGCCCGGTTTTGCAACCAGGCTTAGTGCTATGGGCACCTGCTAACTAGTAGCAGCAGTTTCAATGGAAATAAATAACAATAAACTAATTAAACAAGACTATTCATGGATCTAAGCAAAGATATTAAGCAAATAACAAAGATAATTTAAAATCAAGAACAAGAACATATAAGAATAATAAATTTGTATTGAAAGAATGGGGCAAGCAAGTGCTTGCGGAATCAATACCTCTAATGGTGAGGTTGAATGGCTCCAAGGATGAGCAACTCCAATCTCCAATGGTCTCTTCTCCAATGTGGTTTGCAATGGCTAAAATGCTCAGGGGAGATTTCAGCAGCATAAGGATGAGATAATGGATGGATGTGAAATGAGGAGCCCCTACCACCTTTTTATAGGTTTTGGTGGTGGGAAATACCATTTGTGGTTTTGTGGAAACCAAATGGTATTGACCAACATGGTTCAGGTACTTTTCCCTCCTTTTTCCTTTTTTGAATAAAAATAATATTTTAATTCCCTTTTTAATATTTTTGGGAATTTGGACCCTTTTTTAGGGTTTTTTATGATTTTCTTGGAAAAATAATCTTTTTTAATGGAAAAAGGGGTGTACTAAGGTCTTTTGGTGACCTTTTGTTGGTTTCAGAGGCTCAGATGGTGGAAAAGTGGACAAATGGGTCATGTGAGTAAGGGAATGAGCTAGTGAGCACTTTTTAGGTGTTAACACTTGTGTATTTATTTTTGTGATGTGTTCTCATGTATGGGCAAGATGCCAATCCAAAATGTAATTAGCTAATGAATCAGCTATACAATTGAATTCCCTTGGTATGTGTTGATATGAAATGAAATTAAAAGATCATTCCAAGAGGCGTACCCTCCAAAATAAACGAAGTAGGATAGGATCATGAACTGTGTGAACACGATTCAGATGAGAAACCACGAGTTGGGAGTCTAAAAAGATTGATAAGGAGTCAATTCCGAGTGAAGCAACCTCCGTCAAGAGTCCGATGACTGCATGGTACTCTGCGATATTTTTGGTTGCAGGACCCAAACAATTGGCTCCTGAAGATATCAACTCGCCAATGGGAGAATAGATTACCCATGCTGCGGAAGCGAGATTCCGGGTATGCCGGCTTGCACCATCGGCGAATCCGAAGTAGGCAGACATCTGCGCATAAAATCACGAGTCAAAGTAAGAATGGATACATGAGTTCTATGCGCACACCAAAAAGATGAGTGAAAACAAGCTAAGCACATTATGTACAAAAAGTAACCCGCGTAGGGAAACCTTACGCGTAGAAGCGTTTGAGGTATAGCCCATTGCGGGGCCGTTCCAATGGAGTGCCATCACAATCAACGAGTTCATAGGCTCCTTTCTCCAAGACATGTTTTACAACAAAGGGGTCGTACCACATAGATTTTAGTTTTCCTTTTCTGAGTTTATCGTGCATTTGATCATATGTGAGTACGAGGTCACCTTCATTGAAAACCCGAGGTTGAACGGATTTGTCATACTGAGCTTTGACGCATTTTTTATGAGCTTTGTTGGCTGAAGCAGTGTCGCGGTGGGTTTCATCTAGCTTGGCTAGGTATAGAAACCGTTCCTCTTCGGAAGTGGTGTGGGGAAGTAGCTCTATGGCTATCTTAAGTGATGGAATTTCACATTCAATCGGTAAAATGGCTTCTAGGCCATACACTAGTTGGAATGGTGTAAACCCAGTAGCACTTTTTACTGAGGTTCGGTATTCCCATAGTGCTGAAAATAGAGCTGAGTGCCAGTTGGATTTCTGAGTACCCACAATACGTTGAATCATTCGTTTCAGAACTTTTTTAATGGCTTCAACTTGGCCATTAGCTTGTGGGTAGTATGGGGTTGAGTTTTCATAGCGAAAACCTAACTTGGCACTTAGTTCCTCAATCATATGGTTCCTAAAGTGGGAGCCATGATCGGTCACAATGGATTGTGGGACACCAAATCTAGCTATAATGTGATTGAATATGAATTGTGCTGCTGTTTTTCTGTCCTCAGCATAAGTAGGCATCGCTTCAGCCCATTTCTTGAAATAGTCGACAGCTACTATGACATAGCTATGCCCCCCGGCTGAAGTGGGCTTATAGTGCATGAAATCTATGCCCCATTTGGAAAAGGGGCCGATGGCAATAACAGGATGGAGTGGAGCAGGGTGTGAGCGTGTTTAACTATGAAATAATTGACATGGTGGACATTTCTTGACCGTTTCAATGCAGTCTTGAAAATCAAGGGCCAGAAATATCCTGCTCGCGGTATTTTCTGGGCCGTAGCCATCCCAGAAAGATGACCACCACATGCTCCAGCGTGGCAGTCATTAAGAACGCGTTCCGCCTCATCTATGGTCAAACAACGTCGAAGAACGATGTCGACACCACATCGATAAAGAGTATCATTGACTATGAGGTAGTACTTGGCGTGTTGTCGGATGTGTCAATGTTCATCGCGAGTGAGGTCGAGGCGAAAGCGTTGGGTTTGGAGATATAATAAAATATCCCCGTACCACGGATCAGACGTGCTAATGAGGAACAATGATTCATCAGGAAGAGAATCGATGGGCTCGGATTGCTCAGTAGCATGGGGCAAAGTTCAAATCAACTCAGCAAAGACCAAAGACTTCTTGGACTTGGCTTTGACAAATTCCAAGTCAAACTCTTGGAGGATGACGATCCAACGAGAATATTTTCCCCCAAGCACTTGACATGTGAGGATATAATACATTGGATTAAAATCGGCTATAACAGTGGTTCGGCGGAGTAGAATGTAATGACAGAATCTCTGGACAGCGAAAACTATTGCCAGAGCCAGTTTTTCAACATATGAATAACGAGTTTTGGAGTCGAGAAGACTCTTACTAAGATAGTATATCACATGTTCTATGTCGTTTTGGTCTTCCTGGACTAGTACCATACCGATGGTGGAAGTCGAAGCTGGGAGATAAAGAATGTAATCCCATGTGTAATCGGGGGGTTGGATCACAGGATCTTTAGTTAAGGCTGCCTTTAGATTGTCAAAGGAACGTTGGGCTTCATCATCCCAGATGAAGGGAGTATTCTTCTTGAGAAGCCTCATATAGCCTTTTGTTATCTCGGAAAGATTACAGATACAACAGCGTAGAAAGTTTGCATGCCCTTGCAAACTTTGAAGTTATGGAATGTTTGTGGGGGAAGGCAGGGCTAAGATAGCTTCTACCTTCACAGGATCTAAGCGTATCCCGCTTTTGGAGATTATGAATCCCAAAAGTTTTTCGGCTTCCACGCAAAAGACGCACTTATGTGGATTCAAACGGATATTGTAGTGACGACACCTTTCGAAAATGACACCTAAGTGATCAGGATGGTCATCCCGGGTCTGAGAGTGAGCGGGAAGATCATGAAGATATGGTTCTACAATATGTTTGATGTCGTGAAATGCGTATGACATTGCCCGTTGGAAATTTCCCTCGGCATTTTTAAGGCAAAAAGGTAACTTTCGATATGTGAAAATCCCCCAAGGGCAGATAAAGGTTTTTTTGTGTTGGTCGGCTGGGAGGATATCGATCTGATTATAGCCAGAAAAGCCATCCATAAATGAAAAGATGACACTCCCGACACAGTTATCGATGATCTGGTCGATGAACGGAGTTGGGTAGTTGTCCTTTGGACAAGCTTTGTTCAAGTCGCGGTAATCGACACAGACTCTAATCATTCCATGTTTCTTGGCTACGAGAACGATGTTAGATACCCATTCTGTCAATGGGACAAGATAGATAAAACCAACACGCAAAAGTTTTTCAACTTCTGCTTTAATAGCGGCTGCCTTACGAGGATGGACGGGTCGAATTTTCTGCCGAACAGGTCGGGTGCCAGGGAAGGTTGGAATTTCATAGACCACAATCGAGGGGTCTATTCCTGGCATTTCTTCATAACTCCAAGCAAAAACATCGCGGAAGGTTTTGAAGTAGGCACTCTAGAACTCCATTTCGAGGGGAGTACATGTTTTGCCAATATGTATGTTTTCCACGATACCTGGCTTCACTGAAATATCTATGGGAGTGGTTGCCATAAGGTTAGCCAAGTTTCCTTCGGAAAATACTTCATCGAGGGAAGTGGGAAACTTGGTTTGAACCATCCCTAGTGAAGTTTTGGTTTTTGTATCAGTCTCAAGCGTCTGAATGGTGGGGAATGAAGATCGATGATGAAAATCTCCCCATGGTGGCTCATCACCGCACATAACCTCCATAATTGATTCGTCAGTGGGAAAAATCAAATTGAGAGGATCGATAAGTGGTGGGTATGAATGAGTCTCAGACGAGAGTTGTGCCACAGTGTGATGGGTAGAACAGTCGACCCAATCGGTGGTTGATTGGATCGCTTCGTACGCTGCGAGGTTTCTATTCAAAGGCATGGATTTTCCGTAGTCTTTAATCTTAGCGGGACTCGGAATCACCCATGAATCATTGGAAGGGGTGACATTTGATGAAATCATGTTGACAGGTTGAACATGGGTCCCCAGCTCTGGAAAAACTCCAATAAGGGAAGAATCCTTCATGAGACCAACACTAATGTCTTGGAACCGGTACCGAGGTTGATCCAATAATGAGAAGGTGCTGGTGGAGTTCGGATGAGAGTCTGGGATACAGTAATCAAGTTGATCAATGGTGACAATTTTCCCTTCATGAGGAAATTGCACAATCCGGAAGACGATAGATGCTATGGCGGTCATGGCATAAAACATTTCCAACCAAGTAGAAGATTGTAATCTAATGGTGCATCTACGACTTCAATGTGTAAGGATGCTGTTTTTCCCCCCAGTTCAACACCAATTGAGGGAATGAGTCCATAAGGTTGAAAACCATGTCCATCAAATGCCCTCAGAGTAGTGGGAGAGGTCATGACTTCAGGTGAGCCTAAGGCTCTCCAGCAATTCAAAGACATGATCGATGTGGAGGCACCTTCATCTAAAACAGTACGATGGATTCTATTTCCACAAATTTTTGTATGAACCTGGAAGGCTAACTGGTGAGAAAGCCGAGGTTTGGCGTGCTCCAAGTTAAACATAATAGAGTTTGAAGTATCTGGGTCCATTGTCCCTAGTGCTGAAAGTAAGGTTCTACGCTGCGTGGGGTAGTGTTGAAGAACCTCAAGAGTCGACATGGCGCAAGGTGATTGAGCTAAATCCTCAACAATGTTGTAATTTTGGGCAGCTTGCGCATTGGGATTGAATGTCGCCTTTCGTTTGGTTCCCTTGGGTGGGCGTAGCACTTTGTCCGTAAGCGGTCTCTCGATATGGAGATGGCCGGTAGGCGGAGGGATAGGAGTCGGATCTTCAACAAGAGATTTTCCTTTGGCTATCTCTGATTGTTTGTTTGAACTTGGAGGGTTCTCATATGTCTTTGAAAGAGTGGTTATATGAATCTCCTCATTACTTGTCATCAAGATTTCGCGATTTGTGGATGTCTCTCTGTGAGTTGGGTTGGTCGAGTTGCCCCCCTATGGGGTTTCTTGGGAAACCATCTGCTGTTGCTGTTGAGGGAAAGGGTCAGTTAACACTGCTGGGTGAGAGGATCCTTTAACGAACTTGTTGACTTCGTCCTTGTAGGGACAGTCATGTGTGTAGTGAGCGTCTTGACAAATTAGGCAGGGAAATTTATCCTTTCGACGTGGTTTCTGGTCGTTGTGGGTGGGTTGTGGCTTGGGGTTCTCCTGTTGGTTCTTCTTGGATTTACCACAATTGTTTTTCTTCTTTCCTCCGGATGGTTGTGACGTAGATTGTACTGCGTTCACTTCGGAGGAGATAGCAGGAGAAGTAGTAGATTTTGAAGCAGCCTGAGGTAGAGCGGGGCAAGCAGAAGCTTGTTTCCCCTTCGAGTTGGAAGTAGGCTGGGCCTTGACTGAATCGACAATACCATCAATGGGGGGTTCAGTGACAGGTTTCATTGGATTAGTGGTAACACGGGCGGCATGGGGAAGAAGTTCATGTAAAGTGTCGGATTGGGTGTATACCAAATCCATGTACTGAGCTGCCGAGATGGCTTGTTCTTCTATGACCGACCTGCGCATGGCAATATCCCTAGCTATGGGAGGCAAAAAGGATTTCATGAACCAATCAGCGAGTAGCTGATCCGGAATGGGTGCCTTGATTAGCCTGCGGCATCGATGCCACTCATGGATGTGATCCGAAATGTGCGTAGAAGTGGTTTGACACAGTGAGGTTAACAGTTCTGTTCCAGTCTCGTACCGGATGGGGAGCTGGAAATCGGTCAGAAACTGCATAGCCAAAGTGTTGAAATCGTGGAAAGAGTGTTGTGGCAGCTCAATGTACCATTTTGCTGTCGTGCTGGTAAGCGTACGCTGGAAGAGCCGTAGTCGAATGGAATCGTCCATCAAGGAGTTGGATGAACACCAAAGATGGAAGGTCATTACGTGATTCTTGGGGTCTTCCCCAGGCTTAGCATCGAACTTAGGAATGTTCGATGGAAGTTTGGTTGGAATGGGTGGCCAGTGAGGTTCATGCCATATGGGATCGTTAATGAGCCTCAACAAATCGGGTAAGTCTAGCATGGCTAAAAAGGGAAGTTGACGATTAGTCTGTGGGTATGAGTAATAACCGTATGGTGCAGAGAAACCTGGGGGGGCCTGCATAGCATACTATTGCGTGTTATACCCATATGTGTTTCCCGGCGGGTACTGGTAGAAGTTCTGTGGGTAGTAAGCCATCTGGTTAACCGGTTGAGTGTTGGTAATCGGTTGGTGGATGTGTTCTGCTGAGTGGGGATGGTAGGTATGGTACCCTGGGGTTGCTGAAACCCAGGAATGGTTGCTACTCCTGGTTGGAAAAAATTTCCTTGGAGTTGTTGTGTTCCAGGAATGTTACCACTATATTGAGTAAGTGGAGGGTTTCCCATAGCAGGGTTGGGGGGTGGCTGCGACAGTGGTGTCCATGGAAGGTTCGTTCCTCCTTGAGGAATGTGTGAAAATTGAAGGGATGGGTTCCATGGAGTTGTAGCAGCTGAAGGATAAGGGAAGCTAGAGTTTAGGTTGGGGGGTATCTGAGATTGCCCCGCAGCTGGGTTCCAATTTCCAAATAGTGAGTACCCCCCACTCTATGGGATTTGAGGTTCCCAAGGAGGAAGCATACCTGACGGGGGATGTTGAGGATGAGGCCCAGGTTGAAAACTGGTATAAGGTTGTCCGCTGCCAGGTGTGTTGTACATACCATATTGAGCTATTGTTGCTGGTTGGGAGGGCTGTTGGATGGAGCCAATGGGTTGTCCTCCAGCAGATGGATTGGATGGCCCTATAGGAGGAGGTTTTTGACTAGGAACAGGGTTCCCAACAAAGGATTGTCCTCCAACTGGTTGGGTTGATGGCCCACCAGGAGGGGTTTGGTTGTTGGATTTGGGGACCATGGCATTCGGTTGTCCAACTCCTAAGATAGTGTAGATAGTGGCCGAAGGTGAAGCTCTGGTCAAAATGGAAGATCCGGCAGTATGACTTGGTGTTCTTCCGCCACTAGCCAAATACGATAGTGTCGATTCGCCAACAGCGCCAAAAGTGCTGATTTGTGGAGGGGGTCTTCCATATCTGGCAGGCGAGGACGGAGAAAAAATTGGGTTATCCCTCATAGAATGTGCGCCAAACATGGGTGATGGAAACAAATGTGGGGAATTTAACCGAGGGGTATCGGGGGTATCGTCCATAGCGTGTTCAACGATAGGAGGACCATCGAAGACTGGGTCCGATTTCATGTCCTGGAAAGGGTTTTTGGGGTCCAGCAGGAACCTAGGTATAGTAACGTCTGAAGGTCCGGAGCCGTCTACATAGGAGTGATGAAACTCTGAGCTAGACGGGATGTTGGGATCCCGATAGTCAGGAGGACGAGTAACAGGGGGATATCTGGAGGCTGTCGAGAGCATTTTCTCTGTGTCACGTTTAAACTGTGCCAATGCTAACATGGAATTTGCTGGACTAACCATACTAGACTGAATGGAAGCCATGATCTCATGTTCCGGAGGAAGGTTGGGGAGAGATATGGTACGAGGTACGTTGCTGGAAGAACTGGTTTCTTGTAGATGAACACTAGATGGCGTGGTGATAACAGGCGGAAGTTCCGCCTGGGAATTGATAAAGCCATAATCGGGTTCAAAAGGTGTGTCAAGAAGTCGAGTATCTTCAATAATTTTGACGTACCCGCCCGGGACAGATATCAATCTAGGTATATCCTGGTCGGACCCTTCGGTGGTGCCAACAGATCCATCTGTGTCATCATGAAAAGTTTATGGTGGAAGGGAGGTGTTGACATCAAGTAGGAGGATGACCTCTGGTCTAGTATTTTGGGCTATACTAGATTCAGCCGCTGTAATGTTGTCCACTGTGGTAGATATATCTGGAATAACAGTGGGTGAAGTGACAGTGGGAATCTCAAATATGCTAGTGGTTGCAGAAGCTGCAAGAGATTCTGAGACTGTGCTGTGAGTAACGGTTACAGACGGAACTAAAGATGTAGTATGTATTGGCGGTGGAATGTTCCCTCGACCAGCACCGCGGCCAGGAGGAGCAGGAATGTGTGATGCAGGTGGACCGGAGGTACGTGGCGGTGGTGGTGCTGGAGGGAATTTTCCCTGTACTCGTCGTGATCTCCATGGTGGTTCTGACATGATGGCAGGAAAATGAAATCCGAGGGCAGTTTCGTAACAAAGAACTCAAAAAACTCTAATGCAGCCGAGTGTGCAGAAGAGGAGCTAGAAAAAGCAAGGCTCGCAGGCCAAAAAAAGCAAGCTCTAAAATCTATACTGAGACTGGTGTCTCAGTAAGCGAGCTGAGAAAAATAATGGCCAGAATGCCAACAAGCGATCACTAAAAAGAAAAAAGACCCTCTATAAAGATGAGATAACAAGCAAACTCATAACTAAGAGCTAGAGACCTCAACAAGTTGTATCCTTCGCAAGGTGATGAAATCCAAGTCGAACAATACAACATGAGAGACCAATATGAGAAGGATATCCCTCTACCGAAAGCGATCCTGGGTAAAAGAGCCCTAGGAGAAAAGTCACTAAGCTACCTCGTTCATGACACATTGGAAAAGGTTTTGGGCGCTTCTGCCTTATCACCCTTGCATTACTATGAATTACAAGGAAGACAATGATCGATGTTGCCTTAGGGCTAAGTGTAGTGCATCATTCCATAGAGTCTGTCCGGTTCTCAATCTCGCGGCCGTTTAACCCATGAAAGTTACAAACAGTCAGGAGGCCCCTCCATAAACTAGTTGTGACCGTGTCAATAAATACTAGAGGATTTTAGTTCCCTAGAGGAAAACAACTATGTCTCAGATGAAAATGACGAGGGGGAATTATTTTGATGCCTATCCCTGGTGTCCTACCTAACTACCAAATTCTTTTGATTTCCTCAAGTGAGGTTAATGTTGGTTTAGTTAGGGAGATTAATTTTAGTGGTTGTATTACTCAATCAGGTAAATGGACGTGAAACTTGGTGGTGTTGTGATGACCCAAACCATGCAAGTGAGAATGAATCAAAATAAGCCTTGTATTCGATGAAAACTAGCTATGGAAGAGAGAGAGTTCTTCGATCATAAATGCATGAAACTTTCACAAGCAATTAAAAACCAAAACAAAACAAAAAATTGTTTTCTTTTTGTAAATAGAGCCAAACTGAAATAAACACTTCTTTCCAATTCACTGATCTTACAACTAAGATGCTTCAAAAAATGAGAATTTTTGTGGCAAATTTCAATGGTTCACTTCCTAATGCACAATAATACTGCTAGACCATTTTAATCAAAAGAACACAAATGTTTTCCAATGATAATTTTCAATATGGATTTTAATGATAACAATGGAAACAATGTGACTATGAAAGCTACACAATTCAGTAACAGAGAATAGTAGTAATGGTCTGGTTGTGATGAGAAGATCAAGCCAATGCAATCAAAATGAAGGGGTGACCCAATGTGCAAATAATGCCACTAACTCACAAAATAATCAAGCTCACAAAAAAATAAACACACTGCAAAGACTGTGTAATGAACAGGATAGTAACAGGCAACAGAAAACACCAACTAAGGTAGAGAAAGATGAAAAATGACTCAGGAAACCAAGCAGGGGGGAAAAAAAAATAATAGTATGCAGACACTACCGCGTGGTAGGATAAAACTAGAGCACGGTACTGTTACAGTACCGCTCTGGTAAGAATGCAGGATACGCAGTACTACCGCGTTGTGGTCAATGCTGAGGGCGCGATACTGTTGCAAAGTATGGAAAAGCACAACTTTTGAAAAGAAAGATGAATTTTTCAGGGTTGCTGCAGACCCAGAGGACTCACTGATCACACAGGGAGGAAAATTACAGAGAGGAGGGGTGAATAAAGGTCAAAGAGACCAAAATTCAAAACTGGTTTGAAGAGAAAGAAAAAAAATCACAATCAAAAAATGGCTGAAAGTGAAATTAATCAATCAAATGGGTTTCAAACCAACGGAGTCGCAATTCTTGTTGGTAGAATTTTTCCCTACGGATAAGTAAAAATTCTAGTAGATTAAAGTATATTTTAACTGACTTTAAACTAAGACAAAACTAAACAAATGCTACCTTGAATTCCTAGATCTAAACAGACATCTCAAGATTAAAGCGCTAGAAGAAGTAGAAGAAGTCTAACTGACCTTCAATCCAATCGCTTGTCTTTATGGTTGCTCCAATCTCCAAGTCCTTGCGAATGAACCTGTCAAAATGAAACCAAGATACAAGCATATACAATTCTCTAGCAACTTGAAATATGAGTTAGGATCTAAATCTTATAATAGATACAAATCATATCATTGAAACAAAATCAATACATGTGATTTGGGAAACAAGACAAGTTATATTCTATTATCAACTTGAAGTCACTTACAATGGTTGTTTGATATCCAAGCCAACTTCCAGCTCCAAGTGCTTCCTCCTCTAGCTATCTCCACAAAGCTTCAAGATCATAAGTTTGATGTCTCCAAGAGTCCTCCCCCTTTGCTCATGGAATCCCTTTCTCTTATAGTATGTGGTAGGGTTAACCAACAAGTGAGAAGGGTGGATCTTGGGAGAGTTTAGTGGATCATGCCTACTAATCACATAAAGTGAGTTAGGATCGAATCAGGGACACCAATCCTCCAAAATCTCTCGAAAATCAAAATCCCACAAGCCATGGAAAAAAGGCTAAAAAAGGTGTACCGCGCCTCTAGAACAGAGCATAATGCGGTAGTACCGCGTGGCAGAGAAAGAGCATAGCGTTGTAGTACGGACTACCGCGCACCTAAAAATGAACAAGACGTGGTAGTGTAGGTAAATGAAGTCTTGGCTAGGTTGATTCTTGACAGGGTAGGTTTGCCTTCAAGGATCACTCATCATTTTTCTCTTCTGGGTGTTTTAAGCAGTAGGGGAAGTGTCGTCAACTCTTTTTGTGGTGAAGATGCGACACTATGAAATATGGAGGTATAACACTTCCTCAGAGATAGAATAAGTACCAATACAAAGATCACCAAGATGAAACCCCAAAACAAGATATAGTCTCCTAACAGCATCTCCTCCTCCACTTGTGTGCACTCCTCCTCTCTCTCACTAATGTGAAGTGAGTGAGTGAGTGAGTGAATGAATAAATGAGAGAGTCACACTCTCTATTTATACTTTACTTCACTTGTCTTTTAACTCTAACTAGGTCGGCCCCAACTTAACCACTTAACATAATGTTGACAGGTCTGACCCCACTAGGGGACTTAAACACCCCGTCACAACTGACTCTGGGAAACCTCCCGTAGGAGAGTATAATAAGCCACTACCACTTGACACTGGGCCAACCCCACTAGGGTGGTCTAATAACCTATCAAATATAAGTTACGACACTTACAATATAACTTGCGACACTTGCAAGTACAAATGACGACACTTCCAATCGGAGGAATAATACATCTCCATTGGGGATACAATAAAGTACAAATGTAATACATACAGTATACAAGTGAATATCTTTCGAAGTTACAAATACATCAACAGTTACAAGGAGTTATTGCATATATTTGACCTTCCATCTCTTTAGCATGTCAAATAACAAGTAGTTACAAGGAGCTATTACAATATATATTTGACCTTATTTGTACCTTCCCCACAATGGTTGATTTACTTTTGATCCTTACACCCTGTTGTTTATTGGTCTTGTGGTACCTTGTCCTTTCATTTTGGTCCTTTCATTTTGTTGATAATTTTTTTGTGGTACCTTGCCTCTTATCTTTTGGGTCTTTTACTCATCTTGAGTTATCTTTTGATTTGTACCACCTTTTATGTTTTTGGTCTTATGGGTATAACTATGGTAGTTTGTCCACATTTGAGGTAGTACACCCCCTTAGTCCTAAGGGTTACGAGTATTTATACCCACTCTTTTCTTTTTGAATTGTACCTTATTGGTTGGTCTTTGTACCCTTTGGTTGGTCCTTGTACCTTATTGGAGGTTGTGAGTCTCTTTGGCCTCAGTCTGTTGGCTATCAACTCATCTATGCGGGCCAAAATCTTGTATGTATAGATTGGACTAAGATTTTAAGTTATTTTGTTTTTTTTTACTGACCTTTGTTTTATATGCTCATATTTTGTGTGTAGTTCTTGATCTGTGGTTATATATATTTGTTAATTTTTATTTGTGATGTTGAGACTTATTAAGGGATGATATTTATTGTGATTGTACTGAGCCTTTTGACTGTCATTGAATTTATTTGATTGAATGTACCATAGCCCAGTCATCTCTCTCTCTGGTTTGTACTAACCCTCTAATAGGGTCACTTGGTTCCTAGAGTTGACTGGTCTCTAAGAGGCATAGTCATTTCTGAAATTAACTCTTCTGAGTATATTACAGGAAACATCTACACCCAAGTAAGTATCTTCACGTATTTATTTTCTTGTAAATTAAAACAGTTTATTATTACATGTTACTGAAGATTACTTAAACATAGTGACCATCTGGTAGTGTTAAAGGTGAGAAGTTGAATTTTATTTTTATTTTTTATTTTGTATTAAGTAGTTAAGACTTGTCCTGTCAGACAAAATTGTTGGTGATCAGATATGTGTTGGTAAATATTTTTAAGAGGGGTGGAATTCATCGATTGAACTTGTGAGGGAAATTATTTTGGAGAATAAGTGTCCTGACTATGGGACAACAACAAATATCTATTCAACAACATATGAGATATTCTTGGCACTAGGTGGGAAAATAATTATACACCTTCAATTACCAAGTACTATAGTGATGAGTGACTTAATTAAAAGCATGCAAATTTCATCATTTAATAGGATATATTTGGTCAAAGCCATCCTTGAGAGGTGGAGAATGGATTTGTAGAGTTTTCCACTAAAATTGAGAGATTTAGATGTTACAACATGATAGGGACATTGGATTAAGAATTTATATGATTAATGGGAAACACATGGGGTAGCATACACTCTTTTACAATAATTCATCACAAGGTTCCTTTCTTAGGTTAGATCATCCTTTTTTTACAAGAGGAATTGGTGCACATATGAGAACGTGAACACTTTGAAAAACAACCATCTTGAATAGTCAAGAGAAGAGAGAAGAGGTATTCACGTATGTTCATAGAAACCTTTATCTTATATATAGGACAAGGGAAGAGTGGTCAAAAGGAGGACATAAATGGAGGTATTTCCTATCGATATGGGTTTGGATAGTGTAATTGAGTTGGATTTGGGAAAATTGGATCTTACTACACCATTCCTATAACCAATCACTTTTGATGGTGGTGATCTGATTGGGGATCCCTTAGAATAGTTATATGCAAATATTGGACTGGATACAAGGAGGTAAAGGAGGAGGAAGGAGAGCACTATGGTAGTGCTAGTGGTGGTGATCCAAATGAATTCGATTATGAGATGTATAGGAGGATCATGGACCATCCTAGATCCAAATCCTGGGCTCTATCAAGCGTCGAGAGGGATCAAATCTCTCGAGGTGCAAACCTCTCCTTGAAAAGCTCCTTGAGTGCAATACCTGAGAAGAGGTTTGCACCTCGGGAGATTTGATCCCTCTCGGCGCTTGATAGAACCTAGGATTTGGATCTAGGCTGGTTTCAATCATGGGCGGTGACACAAAACTGGAGTTTGATCAGCATTGTAAAGAACAAGTTAAGTTGAAAACACAGATACATAGGCTAAGTTGATCAGCATTGATGCATCAGTCCATAGGTGTGATGTGAGCATTACGCTTGCTCCTATTTCTATAAGTAATTCAAGTTACAACCTTTCTTCATGTCCTTCCATAGAATAGTTTCTTCTTACATATGTAGCAATACTGGTCGCAGTGGGAGAATTTAGGATTCTTATTAAACGCTTGTTATGACAGTTTACACTGTCATTTGTTGCAAACAAATGTATCACCTTATCGAAGGAATTTTTCATTGAAGCATGTAAGGAAGTATCTGTATCACCTTATCAAAGGAATTTTTCTTTGTTCTTCTCGTTCTTCTACTGTAAATTCGTCTAACTTTCTTTTTCGATATTCTTTCTGTCAATTTGCGTTTCCTTTTCGTCGTTCTTCTGCTGTCATTTCATCCAACTTTCTTTTTATGTATTCTTCTCATTCTTCTGCTATCAATTCGTCTAACTTTCTTTTTCGATATTCTTTTTGTCAATCTGTGTTTTGTTTTCGTCGTTCTTCTCATTATTCTACTGCCATTTCGTCTAACTTTATTTTTCGATATTATTTTTGTTGATCTGCTTTTCATTTCCTTTATTCTTCTTGTTCTTTCGTTGTCATTTATGCATCTATGAAATCTACACTAAAATTTATGCATCCATGAAATCTACACTAAAATCTATGCGTCCATGCATTAATAGCTACACTGAAATTTATGCAAGAATAAAACACCATATACTGAAATCTATGCAAGGATAAAACTCACTGTACATGATAATGCTCTTTTTTGGTCAATGTTTTGTTTGCTTTGTTCTTCTCGTTCTTATGTTGTCATTTCGTCCAACTTTCTTTTTCGATATTCTTTTTGTTGTTTTTCTTTTCGTTCCAAGTCTTCTTCTCATTCTTTTTCTGTCATTTTGTTAGATTTTCTTTGTTGAGCATCTCCCAAAGTTGGTTCTACGGGTATATTGGTCGAAGATTGTCTTTGTTGTTCTACATTGTGATTTCCCTGTTCTTTTGACTACTTCAACTTTCTCTTTCGATATGCTCTTTACCATTCTGCGTTTTGTTTTCTTAGGTCTTCTCATTCTTCTGCTGTCATTTCGTCCAACTTTCTTTTTTGATATTCTTTTTGTCGACGTTCTGTATTTTTTTTCTTCTCCTCTTTGTCTCATAGCATCTTCTGTATGCACATCTTCCATTTCTTGTTCAGACTCTATTTCATAAATGTCAAGCATTAACATATACACTGAAATCTATGCAAGGATAAAACACAATACACTGAAATCTATGCAAGTATAAAACTCACTTTACATGATTATGAAATTCACTAAATTTTCAAAATTCAATATATTTAAAAAAAATTCAATATATTTTCAAAAAAATTAGGTCATCTAGGAGGATGGAACCTTCGACCTCACACCCATTATTCCAGCAACCTTACCACTATACCACAGATGGTTCTTATTACACATAGTAAAGAACTTATATATATACAGGAATATTATTGAATTTGGCGAAAATGGAAGAATGGTGAATCAAGAGGGTTTGACCCCGTGACCTACCTATAAAGACCACAATGTGTTACCAATGGGTTACACCCAATTGTTTGGAAGTTAAATGATATAATACACTGAAATCTATGCAACCATATAAATATAAATTTAAAAGATATAAATCATTGAAATCTATGCAAGGAAGTTAAATGATATTTATATTTAATATAAATATTATTTAAATTTAATATAAATATTAAATTTATAGTTAATATAAATATTAAATTTCAATTTCAATTCAAAATAAAAAAAATTAATATAAAATTTATATTATTTAAATTTAATATAAATATTAAATTGATATTTAATATAAATATTGAATTTGAATTAAAAATAAATAGTTTTAATATAAATTTAAAGGTTATATTAAAATTTTAAATTTTAATTTCAATTAAAATATAATATAATATTTAAAATTAATTTGAAATATAATTTTGTTTTAATGTTTGGGTGCAAGCACCGTGGACGAAGGACGGCTGCCTAGGGAGGAGGATAGTGCAGCGAGCATGGAGCGAGGAGGGAGGAGGGATGCGTAGGGAGGAGGAGGGTGCAGCCAGCATGGAGGGAGGGTGCAGTCAGCATGGAGGGAGGGAGTTGCGCAGGTAGGGAGGGAGTTGTGCAGGGAGGGAGGAGGCAGGGTGCAGGGAGGGAGGGAGGGAGGAGGCAGCGTGCAGGGAGGGAGGAGGGCTGAGCAGGGTAGTGAGGAGGGTGCAGCCAGCATGGAGGGAGGGTGCATCCAACATGGAGGGAGGAGGGAGGGAGATGCGCAGGGAGGGATGAGGCAGCGTGCAGGGAGGGAGGGAGGAGGCAGCATGCAGGGAGGGAGGAGGGAGGAGGCAGCGTGCAGGGAGGGAGGAGGGCAACACAGGGTAGCGTGGAGGGCTATGAAGGGAGGAGGAGGGTGCAGCCAGCGTGGAGGGAGGAGGGAGGGAGCTGCGTAGGGAGGGAGGAGGCAACATGCAGAGAGGGAGGGAGGAGGCAACGTGCAGAGAGGGAGGGAGGAGGTAGATTCTTGACCCCAAATATTTTTTTTTATAATTTTGTATAATAGCTTGCCTATTTATATAGTCAATGATTTCATTTCAGAAATATTTCGAAAATACACGTCTTTTTGTTTTTATTAATGGTTGACGAAACAATATTTTAAATTATATTTTGTTATGTTAGTCGACAAACTCGACAAAGACACATGTTACAACATCTCCCTCATACTACATTCGAAAAACCTTCACATGTTACAACATCTCCCTCATACTGGGTTGTAGAGCACCTCTCGATGCAATCATCTATGAGTTTCTTCTACATTTTTTTTCATTGGAATTCCCATCCATTGTATCAATGTATCTATTACTCAATACAATGCATTTTGATGACATCGAATGAGAAAATACAGTTTATGGTTCTCTTATCACTCAAAACTGTCCTTGACAAATTTAGTCCCAAGGGGATCGAACGAACAATTTTTCTAAAGTGACAATATCACCTCACATAGTCCCATAGCATTGGGTTTTGGCCATTTGTAACTTAGGGAATGAATCTTTACATAATATTTGCATACAATCCACAATATCATCATTTTTTTTCTTCTAGTATGGTAAAAAAGGATTCATTAGCAAAACACCCATTCTCAATATGGACAACCTTAGGTCTAGGAGTACGATTGAAAGCTACCATTTTTCAAAACAACTTACATGTTTACATGTCCGTCGTTGCTTGATTCAATTACTTTCAATCCTCTAAGAATACCATGCTTGATTACAAAACTACCCATGTGTTACCAATATTCAATGAGTTCATCCTTTTCCTTGAGAATATTTCAGTTTAAATTTTGAATAAGATTATACAAGTTTCACAACATTATAAAATATTGTTTTTGAAGATTTGTGAACACTTATTAACCACCTCAAAGATCTTAGTTTTGAAAGGCATGAAAACTTTTAGAAGTTTTCCATAATGGTTAATTATTTTTATTTTATATTATTATTGCTAAATATAAATATCTTACTAAATGTGAGTGTAATTCAATGATTGAGGTGATGAACCCAAACTGATGGGATGAGAGAGACTTTAGGGACATGATGAAAAAGTTAGTTAGATGGTGTGATATGGGACTCAAGACCCAAAGGAGCAATAAAATACAGCTCATGAATTTCTACTCCTAAGAAGATAAAGCGATCCTCTTCCTCATCACTTGAATGCCTACATTTTGAGAAAGGGAATGCAATACAAGTCACCTTATAAAAGGTGATACATGACACCTTTTAAGAGGCGTTGTGGCTTGATGTCCTATCTAAAAAAGTTTCCCATGGTGCAGAGAGAACCAAATGGGTATTTGTCAGATCTGTCATCCTCGAGTGAGGGGATTTTAGGAAGTCCAGAGGAAAGTGAGACATCCAGTAGGTCTACAAGAGTTTTATCAACTAGATGTCAAAACATCAGAAGAAAATTCCATAAACGCATGGAATTGTTTCTCGCTGAAGGGGGTTCATGTTCCTATGATGATGAGACAATAGGCGACATCAAGGTGCCCTTGAGGTACATACATATAGTGAAACAATGGGTACCCAAGGATCTTCCTCAACTGAACACAAATTTTTATGTGAACGAGAGGATATATCGAATTGTACCATCATCATTACATGGTTTGGGGTTGTTTTGCATGGATGGCATAAAGGTCGGTTACGGAAGATGTACAGAATTGATGGAGTATGTTGGACCTTGTTACAACTACAAATATTGGATGCGCCTGGTACAATATACATGAAGTATGCATAGATATGGATTGTCAGCAAACTATTTACAGTTGAAAGTGAAGATCAAAATAAAGGAGCAACATTGTACATTGATAGAAGGCCAAAGGCCACAGGGAATATTGCGGGGTTTATAAACAGTACACAGCTAGGGTCTACAATTAAGCAACCCAACTACGAATTTGAGGGGGGTGAAGGAAATCGTGTTTTTTTATGTGCCATTAAATCAATATCTGCAGGGGAATAGTTTCTTATTAATTACAATTTGAATCGAGTAGATACATACACAGTTACTATGGGAGTGGTAAATCTAACAATTTACCCAACCTTTTCTTAATGAATTTAACATCTTAAGGATTTTTTGTTAGTTTCTTTCGTTTAAATTTTCTATATTTACTTCACAGGCTAGTGATTGGGGAAAATCCCTGCCAACAGATGGTCAGAGGAGTACAACTTCTTCGAGGGAGCAGGTATACATCTTTGTAATAGTAAAAATATAATAAGAAAAAAGAGTTTTTTTTTGCTTTGTTTTTTCATTAGTAGATTAGTTTGGTTTATATAATGTTATCTATATTTGATTCAAAACATTGATTGGGGAAGCAACCCAACTGTTAGTCAGATGACAGTAGCCTCGGGGCAACAGGTAAACCCGATTATAATTGTACAATTTAAATTATACGTCAAAATGTTTTGTTATTATATTCTTTCATTGAGTATTTTGGATTCGTTTAGGTAATTTTCTCTATGTTTTTTATTTAGGGTTTTGTAAGGGGAACCTCACTATTAGTAGATTGACGTAGGTCACTTATGACCATTGATCCAATGAGTGGACCACGATCCTCGAGGCAGCAGGTATAATTCATTGGAATTGTACCGATATAATACGTAGCATAATGTTTATTTTGTTATGTATTTTTTGTGTGTATACTGGTTTCATTATGATAATGTTTTCTACTTATTTTTTGCACTAGGGGCCAGATGATCGGGGCAAGTCCACAGATGTGGATCAGACGACACCATCATCCAGGCATCAGGTAAACCTAGTTGTAATTTTAGGAATCTATCATGATAGATATTTTTCTTAATATAATT
Source organism: Larix kaempferi (assembly GCA_027924585.1). NCBI lineage: Eukaryota > Viridiplantae > Streptophyta > Pinopsida > Pinales > Pinaceae > Larix > Larix kaempferi. The sequence goes on along the minus strand of BSBM01001530.1, from coordinate 48,658,798 downwards.
TTAGGAATCTATCATGATAGAACTCAATATTGTTTTATATATTTTTGTTGCAGACCAATGAATCATTGTATGAAATAGCATCAAAGCAATCAATAGATTTTGAAGTGGCCGAGATTTTTTCTGATGCTGATATAATTGGTTCAGCTACAAACCTGGTTAAGATGATACATAACATCTTGGAAAAAATTAGTGCAGAGCTTGTTTGTCTGTTATTCCAAATTCTGCAGACATACGCAATTCAAGCCAGGATTGCATTGTTGAATCAAAGAACTGAAACCTTGCAAGTAAGTTGCAGAATCTTGAATCATAATATAATTCATTTATAAATTTATAATTTTCACTTTTATATGATAGTGAACTTATAAAATGTGGTTTGTATTTACAGAATTTTCTAAGACCACACACTAGTCGTCAAGGCGGTGTTGGCCCCAGTGATGCTCATGGAGAGAGGTCGCATCATCAGAAAAAGACTCCACGTGCATCGACTCATTTTCCATTATTGTCGACTGAACAGTTGACAACACATTCTGCAACACCCAGGACCCCAGCTGTGAGCGCACCAGCCGCTAGTGACCGACGCACACCAGATCGTCCAGAAGAAGGGGTCGACATTGAGCCTTCTAGTATTGATATTGCCAAAGCTGCATTTCTTGGATCTTCCTGTGTCACTAGCACGGGAACAATAGAGACAACATTTTTGGTGGACGAAGATCTCGTCCCAATAAATATAGAGAAGATCCCAGGTAAATATATGTTGATTAATTTAGTGTTTATAATTTGATTGTAATATATCGATAAAACATTTTTTCAACTAATTATGATCATGGCACGATCATTTTGCAGGAAATGATGTTTTTTTATAAAAATCTGAATGATTTGTCCTTGGATATCTTCGGGCCCACCATCCGCATAAGGTGGGATAGACAACCGAAAAATGTAAAAGATGAGCTCACTAATCGGTTGGTTGGCATGTTCGGAAACGAGACCTTCGATCGAGCCGCAGTCTTGAAAAAGGATGGACAACATATGAATATTGTCCGAGACCAATATAGGGTTCACCTAGAAAGGAACCCTAGGTATGAGCGCCCTCCGATGATTCTAGCAAGAGAGTGGAGAGCTCTAGTGGATGATGGAAAGGAGAGAGGTCTGAGAAAAGAAGGAAATATAACACTAGGCACAGGGAGGTATGCAATACTTTCCACAATGTAATTTTAAACCTTATTATTATTGATTTTTATATCGAATTTGGAACATCTAACGTATTTCAACACTTGCATAGGTTGTCAGACACATCAAAGGCCACAAAGGAAAGACTGGAAAAAATTGGTCAGCATAAGCTTGGGCCTGGAAGTTATTCCAATTTGGTGGCACGAATTGTAAGTTTCGAAAAACCAATAATGCATCCAAATAATAAATGGCAAATTATTTTTCCTTGTATTGCACCGCAAAATGTAAATTAACGACTTTATGCAAATATGCAGGCCGACCGATTCAAAGAAGTGCCCATTGAGTAAGACTTGAAGCTTGGCTTGCAGCACGGCTTTGGAGCTGTTGTTGAACGCCGAAAAAGCTTGTCTAGGAAAACAAATTCTTCTAGTACTGATCCATCTGGTGCATAGGTATATAAAATATATATAGTTTAATGAATATTTATTACTTGTGAAATCTATTCGTTATAAATAATTGACATAAAATATTGGCTCTGTTTTGAGCAGGAAAGCAATGATCCCCTTAATGTCGAGGAGGGACAACAACAAATCGAACATCATGCTTTGAATCCTGGTAATGAATTTATTCATATGCTACGATTTTATATATAGCATTGCATATGGTGAACATTAATTGTACTTCTCCATATTTCAACTGCAGAGCATGTAGAGGGTCACACTGTACAGGTTGAGCCTGGACAGGAAAATGAAGAACATGATGTGGCCACAGCACGTTTGTAATGTTTTTTTTAAATGAAATACTTTTCATTACAATAGAAAAATATATCTATGCAACATTTTCACATTGTTGCACCAAATCTGAACCCCTTGCCACAAAATCCATGTAGCAAGCACTCTAGGATACAGACATCACTACAAGTTGATGAAGAACCAAGAAATGGAGGAGAAGTTCCAGAAGATTATTTTCTTAGAGATTTTGTAAAGAGAAGAAGAATTAAAAAGAAGTGACTGAAAAAATATTGTCTAATTATATTTGATAATAATATGTTGTCCATGTTTTTTGGCCTCACGAATGAATGAATGGTTTAATGGTTTAATGATTCAGTGTAGTAAATTGTTACCTTTGTTGAATGTAAGATTTTATTAAATGAATGTGTTCACTGAATGAATGAATGGTTTATTGAATGTTATATTTTATTAAATGAATGTGTTGACTGAATGAAACAATGGTTTAATGAATGTTATCCTTTATTGAATGAATGGTAGATGTTTGTTTATGATGAATTATGCATGAATTTGCACGTAATTTTTTTTCAAGTACATGCATTAGGTATGGGTAATTGAGAGTGATGTGAGGGGGGAGAGGGGCCATAAGAGCTTCCACCTTTACGTGGTTGGCCCTGTTCAGTAGAGAATATTAAATTATTCTCAAAACAGAGAGCATCTCAATGAATGGATACGGTGCTGCCTTTCTACAACCCACTCACATGTCATCTAAATTTTGACAATTTCTTGGAGCTTGTTGTGATGTTTGGTTGCTCCTCATAACCAATTTTGAGTTTCCACAAATTCAAAGGCTGAGTAAATGATGCACTGGAACCAATATCCTTACCCTTCTCTTTAATTTCCTTGGAATCTCCTTGAGAATATTTGAATGAGATATGTCTCAAATCCTCTAGATCATTTGCATCCTCTCCATTATGTCCAATCGTCCTGCAACAGAGAAGATATCTCATCTCTTTTGTGGGGGAGAATAATGTGGAGAGTGAATCTTAAAGAGGATGAGATGTTGTTTGCATCCCTAACCCAAGGATAAGAAATTGTCTAGACAGTTATAAGAAAACTAAAGGTCAACACTGTCAACGAGGTGGACATAAGTTGATGCTGACATATGGTAAAGGAACTTGATGCAATGGGGACCATTGGTACTCATGGGGGAAGCATTGATCCAAGTGGTCATCCAATCATATCTCAAAAATTATCCTAATATTTGTTTTTTGATCAATATTTTACGATGCATTTGTAGTGCGTTCCCATCTATTTTTTAAGCTAGTGGCACCCTACAACTAGGGATCCAACTCAATTTGTGAATATACTTTCCAACGAGCTAAAGAAGACCCAAAATAGAGGACAGAGTGAAAAATAATGATATCAACAATGCTCCCATTTTTTGGATATCTCTCACTTAGTCTTAACCAAGTCAAGGTTAGAGTTCTTTCATTTTAGGGTTTTTTAATCTTGGGTTTTCTATTATTACTATAAAATGTAGTTTCAACATATCATTATGAGATTCTTGCAAATGTATGTACCATCACATATCTTATCAGAGATATGCTACCACAAATTCATTTTCCTCATCGGGACCTACCCCTTTAACATACTTCACTTCATTTTGGGGAAGATAATGGATAAAATCCTTACTAAGATTTTATATGTTGTATACTTCGCAATGTTCAAACATTAAATGAATACGGATCCTTACAATTTCCTCAATCGTGGCTCAAAACCATATGCATTCATTGCTATGATTCCCTCAAATAAACAAGCCAATTCTCGGATGTATTTTTCCTTCACAAAAATGGTCTTCTTGTTCATGGACTTTTCCTCTCTTCCATTCAAAGCTAAGCCTTCATGCTTGTTCCTTTGCTCATCTACAAGGGGGATTAGGATGCCTTGTCTCCTCTTATCTATCCCTTTTCCTCCATATCCCATATGCCTTAGTATCTTGGAACATATACCACTTGTATTTGTTTCAAAATCACCAAAAGGTTCATGAGAATGGATTGAACCAAATAAACTTACATGTTGGTCTTTTTCATGGTATTAGCCTTCACAATGGTACCAGAAGATCATCGGTCTTTTTGGTGATCTTGAACATTCACTGGTAGCTTTTCTAATGCCTTCTCTTTCTATTCCAACTCCTGTTGTAGATAAGTCTGCATGTAAATCAACTTGTCTTCTTGCTAGCTATCCATTTGAATGAGCTTATTTCCCAACTGCACAAGTTTCATTCTATGCTTGTTAGTGTTCATTGAATTTGTTTTGTAGCAAAGGAAACGAATTTATCAAGGTCTCAAGCATATTCTTCATCTTTTCTATCCATTTATCATATATATGGACCTTCTCCTTTAATTTTGTGTTGACTTTCTGAAGTTGAGCATTGTTGGCCTACAAGTCTTCTAGCCTTCCTTTGTTTCCTTTACCTATAGTAGGTATGAAATTTTTCTTCAAGTTATGTAAGTTTTGTCATGGTCAACAATTCAACCACTTTGATAACATATTATTCGTAAACAAGGGACCGATAGCCCACTCACTTCACTAACACGAACACTAATCGGAAATAATATCTATCCTATGTTGTTAACACTATAGAGAGAGCTATATCTTATGATTGATTCTTAGGCCTTTGTGTACTTCGATAGGAATTCATACTTCTTGTGTTAGGTTCAGGTTTGAACCCAAACTATAGCCTATGTTATATGAATTAGTTGACCAGATGTAATATATTATCCTCTATTAGCTTGTGCTTAGATTGTTTGGTTTGCACTAGTTAGAGACAACCTTTGAGTTTAATAAACCAACACTCAGATCTCTCTTGGTTTGTATTCAAGTTTCCTCTGGAGCTTGCTCACTTGGCACTTGAGTATATAAAAGTCTCATTCACTCTACATCAACTTAATGAGCATGTGGGCTATGAATCATTTAGTGATTTCCAAGTTGATAACCAAGAGAAAAACTGTGTGTGAATCTTTAGTGGATGAGAGGCTAAATGCATTACCATAGGGTGAGAGAGAGTTTTCTTATTGTTGTTGAGTCTTAAGGAAACTCTCCCATTGATTTCTAAACAAGCCAGCATTGTGCGTGATCTCTTGAGGTAGTGTGCACTTATCCTAATCCCATGAACATGATGTTCAACTACATGAAGATAACAAGCACTTGAAGGAGAAAGTCTAGATATTTGAACAAAGGATAGTAAAGATGGAGAAGAACCTTGAGGCCTCAGCAAGATTATTGCACATCATGTTGGGTATGCTTATTATAAAAATATGGAAGTTTTTGTTTTTTTAAATACAAAATCTCTGTCGAATATCCGACCATCACCCCCAAACAATCTGACGCCTTTTCCATACCACCGATGGCTAAAGTATTAGGATATTGGTATTTTTTCTATGCAAAGGATGTCGGATATCCAACGTATCCTTACAAACAATCTGACGCCTTTTCCATACCACCGGTGGCTAAAGGCGTCGCATATTGGACTTTTTTCTATGCAAAGTTCATCAGATATCTGACGTATCCTTACAAACAATCTGACGCCTTTGCCATACCACCGACGGCTAAAGGCGTCGGATATTGGACTTTTGTCTATGCAAAGGATGTCGAATATCCGACCTCTTATAAGGAGATACCCGTTTGATATCTGACGGGTATGGTAACAGAGGGGTGTCGGATCTTCGACTGCTTATAAAGAGATATCGGTCGGATATCAAACTGGAATGGTAAAAGAATATTCATCGGATATCCGACCTCTTATAAAGAGATGCCGGTCAGATATCTGATGGGAATGGTAAAACAGGATATGTCGGATATCCGACTAGAGGATGTCAGATATCTAAAATCCTATTTTAATGTTGGATATCTGATGACGTGCAACTGATGTTAAAAAAATATGGTGCTTGTTCGATGGTCGACACCATTATGTCAAAAATCAGACATCTATGCTGTCGGATTTTGGGTTCAAAAAATCTAGTGTAATTGGTTTTGCATTCTGCATTCTAAACCTCTCCAACACCTTTTCTATGTACTCGCCCTGAGACAATGTCAATTTACAATTTTTCTTGTCTCATGTTATTCTCATACCAAGGATTTGCTTTGCAACACCCAAATCCTTCATCGCAGATGAATTATCTAACTTCCTTTTGAGCACATTTATATCCTGCATGTTAGACCCTGCAACAAGCATGTCATCCACATACAATAACAAGATAATATATCTTCCATTATCTAGCCTCTTGAAATAAACACAGTGGTCAGAATGACATCTACTTTAACCCTGTTATGTCATAAACCTATAAAATTTCAAATACCACTGCCTTGGAGCTTGATTCAAGCCATACAAGCTCTTCTTCAACCTGCATACTGAATTATCCTTCACTTTGACCTCATACCCTTGTTCCTAATGCATATAAATCTCTTCCTCCAAATCCCCATGGAGAAAGGATGTTTTTACATCTAACTTATCAAGATGCAAATATTCTATCCCCGCTAGACTTAAAATAGTTCTAATTGAATTCATTTTAACAACAGGAGAAAATATTTCATCAAAATATATACCTTTCTTCTGTGCAAACCCCTTTACAACAAGTCTAGACTTGTACCGATTCTTGCCTCCATATTCTTCCTTCAACTTATAAACCCATTTATTCTGCAATGATCATTTAATTGCAGGCAATTGAACCAAATCCCAAGTCTAGTTTCTTACTAATGAGTCCATTTCCTCATTCATGCATTGCTATCATTCCTTTCTAGTTTCCATCTGCATTGCTTCTTCATAACATTCTGGTTCACCAAAATCAGTCATCAATAAATAATACATTGAAGGAAAGTATCGTTCAGGGTGTCTACTTGACCTGGAAGATCTTCTAATACTTGTAGGAATTTGAGGTACTTGTTGTTGTTCTTGATTTTTGGCACCTTTGGAACTTCATTTTCTTTTATTTCATCAAGCACTGTGTACTTTGTGTTTTCCTTTTCTTTTTTATTTCCCTGCAACTGATCTTTATACATGACCTTTTCATTGAATACCAAATCTATAATCCTAATGATTTTTTTTATTTTCATAACCCCATACGAAATAACCAGAATCATCAACCTTGTATCCAATAAAGGTACACTTCTTGGATTTAGCATCAAGCTTTGTTCTATTTTCTTTATCAATATGGACAAATGCTTCACAACCAAAAGTTCTCTGAAATAACTAGTTTACATTTTTACCTGTCCATGGATCCTATGGAATACCACCATCCAAAGCACTTGAAGTCCCTCTATTTATTAAGTAAACATCAGTATCTATAGCATCTTCCCAAAATTGTAAGGTAAACCCTGCATGCAATCTCATACACCTTGCACACTCCATGATCGTCCTATTCATCCTTTCTAACATACCATTTTCTTGTGGTGTTCTTGGGATTGTATTCTATCTACGAATCCCATGGTATGAACAGTAACTATCAAACTCTTTGATTCAGTATTCACCTCCATTATCAGATCTGAGACACTTCAACCTTTTTCCTATCTCATTCTCAACCAAAGCTTTCCATTTCTTAAAAGTAGCAAACACATCCGATTTTTGTCAAATGAAATAATCCCAAGTTTTTCTAGTTGCATCATCAATAAAAGTAACTAATAATGAGAGCCACCAAGATATTGTACGTGATTCGGTCCCCATACATCTGTATGCACAAGATCTAACTTTTCACTCTTCTTTTGTTTCCCAACCCTGAGAAATATGACTCTCTTCTATTTTCCATAAACACAGTTCTCACATAATTCCAAACTTACCTGCTTCATATATGGGATAAAATTCCTTGAGTGGAGAAAATGAATCCCCTTCTCACTCATGTGGCCAAGCCTATCATGCCACAATGTTGTGTTTGTTCATGTGGAATCTAAAGAGACAGAACAGTCAGTATTATGATGACATAAATACAACGTAGCTATCATGTCTCCTTTTTCTATCACTACCAATCCTTTAGTGATATTCCACCACGTTTCTCCAAACATAGATAAACAACCACCATCTCCCAAATACCCTGTTGAGATCAGATTTATTTTCATATTAGGAATATTCCTTGAATCTTTCAGCAACCATTCAGTTCCATTCTTTAATTTTATCCATACCTTACTCATTCCAACAATTTTACACAGTTCATCATCAACCAATAAAACATGTCCAAAATCGCCTGGAACATAATCATGAAAGAATCTCCTATGGAGTGTAGCATGACATGAAGCCCCTGAATCAACTATCCAGTAATCACTAGTACTATCTAATGCAAGAATCAAAGCATCTTGTAACACATCACCTGCTACAATTGCTTCCTAAGTAGTATCTTGATGTCCATCTCCTTTCTTCTTTAGAGATCTGCAGTCTTTCTTCAAATGTCCTTTCTTTCCACAGTTCCAGTACTCTATATTTTTCCATTATGGACTTGGATCTTCCCTTCCTAGACTTACTGCGATTACCTAGGCTCTTTCCTCTCTCCCTTTGTCTTCCCCTACTCTCCATGGTCAACACATTACCTGATGTCTAACCTGTGTTTTTCCTTTGCATTTCCTAGCTAAGAATAACACCAACAACATCATCAAATTTCAAAGTGTTTGAACCAGAGACAGAGTTACTTACAGCCATGACCAATTCATTCCAGCTTTATGGCGATGAGCATAAGATTAAAAGATCCCTAACCTCATCTTAAAATTTCACTTTTATAGAAATTAACTGATTTGTAATTGTATTAAATTCATTTAAATTATCAGCAATAGATCCACCTTCTGACATCTTCATATTAAATAAATGCTTCATTAGAAATAACTTGTTGGAAGCTGAGGGTTTTTCATAAATTTTACCCAATGCTCTCATCAGACCCTCCGTTGTCTTTTATTTTGATATATTGAAAGCCACTGACGAATCCAAGCATAGTCGTATTGTTCCCAGCGCCTTTCTGTCAAGAACATCTCATTCTCCATCCTTCATAGTATTGAAGGTTCTGATACAGATAGTCCTCCATTTGCATCCTCCATAACTGGTATTTTAGGTCATTAAATTTCTCGACCTTAAAATTTCCTTCTTCCGTCATTTTTCCCACTCGAACCAGAAACCCTTCTTTCATATGAGTTTATCTACCAAATATACCTTTGGCTCTGATATCAATTGTTAGAAAAATAAGATCGCAGAGCAATAACAATAAACAAGATACAAATATAAATCACATAAACACAATACAAGAGAGACACCAATATAGATGGTTCACCCAATCTAGGCTACGTCCAAGGAGAAATTTCCAGTCCTTTTATTATTATACCATCCAACAAATGAAGGGATACAACCTACAACACATCTGCTGCAACTTCCTCTTCAGTGACTCATTGTCTCCCTTACACAATCACAGAGATATTTACAATACTACAATACATATTTGTATTACAATATATTCCTTTTAAAGGGGAATTTGTTGATGTATTTGTAACTTCGGAAGATATCCACTTGTATATTTTATTTGTACTTTATTGTATCTCCAACGGAGATGTATTATTCCTCCGATTGGAAGTGTCGTCATGTGTACTTGCAAGTGTCGCAAGTTATATTGTAAGTGTCGTAACTTATACTTGATGGGTTATTAGACCACCTTGGTGGGGTCGGCCCTGTATGAGTCATGTGGGTCAAAGGGTTATTAGACCACCCTAGAGGGGTCGTCCCAGTCAACATTATGTTAAGTGCTTAAGTTGGGGCCGACCTAGTTGAGTAAAGGTCAAGTCAAGTTAGTGTATAAATAGAGAGTGTGTCTCTCTCATTTTACACATTCCATTATTCACTCACTTCGCATTAGTGAGAGAAGAGGAGGATTGTAACGTCCCCTCCCATCATACCATCATGATCGAGAGGACGTGGTGCTAAAACCAGGCAATTAGCCCCCATTTACTTCTAACTAAGCATTCACATAGTATAAAAATTCATATGGAAATATAAAAATTATAAGAAAACACAGCGGAATTAAATTCATTAGCACATCCATAATACATTCAAGATATTCATCAAAGAAATAATTGCAAAGCTAAACACAAGAGAATACTTATCTTGACAAAGTAGTCCCAAGCAACTGGCTATGCAACTGCAATGTTCTACCCAACCATAGGCCAGTTGTGCTTATCAACTTCTTGATACAACTGCCACCCCCGAGCTGGGCATGATCTCTACAAGGAACCAGGGAACAGCAGACTCACACCTAGCCAGGCATACACCAAGATGAGCCAAGCCAATCTGCAATTGGGTTTATCAGGCTGCTAAGACATGGAAGGGAAGAATTGCTAAGCTAGTATGCTCAACCACCGAGCTATGGATACCCCTCCCATATCTATTCAGCTTGGCACTCACAATGCCTACACACCCAACACAAGGAAGTATTCTCTTCACTGCCACACAGTCCCTCAATCCATACCTTCCTTTCTAGTGCTCTCAGGGTGTGCATAGAAAAGTATCCAAAGCCCTCTTGATCTTCTTGAGAGGTTACTTCCTCTACTAGGTTTATCAAGCCAATTCTGTCCACTACCAGTCCAAGGTTCTTGCTCATGGGTTCAAATGAAACCAGGATGCACATCACAATAGAACCACACTTATTGGGCATGGTAAAACGTTTTTACAGTGAGATACCCAAAGATGGGGTTTTCATTAGCTTCAAGAAAACGTGGGAAACCCAAAAATGAAACTGGAAGATGGGGAACAACACTGGGAAACCAAATCAATTTTTATAAAAACATCCATGGACATTCTGGGGCAAAAACGGCCTCCATAATAGTCCCCAAATCGTGGCCCTTCTCTCCCAGCTACTGTATATGCAAAAATGAACTCCCAGGCATGGAAAAATGCAGAGAATGGATGAAAAACATGTAGGGAAAGACCTAGCTAGCTCCAACTGCGTGAGAGATGAAAGACTGACTGTTCAGAATGGCTTTGGGCACCATTTCGTGGGTGTTTTCTTGCCCAAGGAGAAAAAACACGATTTCCCAGGTTGATGGCTTGCCCATGCACGAAATTGGCTGCCATACCTCTTCATTCCCAAGGCATTAACTGCCTCAACCAATTCTTGGGAGAATTAAATGATTGGGTCCATAACCCAAAATGGGTAGTTGGTGGTTTATGGGTTTTCTCATTGACACATGGATTAACACCATTGGCTCAAGGGTTTGAATAATTTCCCTCCCTATTCCTTGTAGAGATCATGCCCCATCTCTTTTGTTGCATTGCATAGCTAGTTGTGGGTTTTTCCATTAAAATTCATATTTACATGATGTCTTATTTACATTGTGCCCATCTCGCACAAGAACCATAGGCATCTATTTTTAATTGCCGATACATAAAATGCTAAATCAATGGTGGGGCCTTGGCCTTGAGCTCCTCACCATGATCAAATTACAATATTTACATCATTTACGATTTAATACAAAGGGGGTCAAAATGGGGACATTACAAGGATGCGCACAAGTGGAGGAGGAGCATGTTGTTGAAGATATCTATCTCTTGGGTTTGATCATGGTGATCCTTGTATGGATGCTTATTCTATCTCTGAGGAAGTTGCGGGGTTTTCACCTTCTTGGTTTTCCCCGGTGAAATGTTTTGTGTCTCTTGTCTCTTGTCTCTTATGCTTGATATGCTATACATGTTGTTCTTTCAGTTAAGATCCTAGATCTATTGAATTAAATGATGAAAATATAACATGGTATCAAAGCTAGCCTGAAGGAAGGCATGATATGGCATTTATGAGATTGGTTGCACTTGCAACAAATTGCAAGCTAGGGCTTGATATAGAAAAAACCATCATCGTAGAACTTTAACTATAAATCCATTTTGGCAAAGTTTTAGGATCTGAAAATTTTATAGGTCGTAGATAACATCCCCATGTACCTTGTGTCCAAAGCATGGAATCTGATTCGTTGTACTTTTTGTTTTATGATCAGTACAATCTAGGGTTTTTGCCTCTTCCAGATCTCAGTCATAAACAGGTGACCTAGTAAAAAGGGTCGTAACTTGGGATAGGAAGCTCCAAATGAAATTCTGTAAAACGTGACAATAATATAACGAACTTTAGTTTCTTAGGTAATTTTTTCAGAGGTTGAAATTGAACCAGTGACACGTGGCACGCCGTACAAGTTCACTATCCTATTTTATCCCATAAACAGGTCACGTTGTGACACTTGGAATAACTCTCTCTCAGAGAATCCAATTGAGGTCAGACCTATGGGGTTGGAAAGATGACAGGTTAGGATACCACAGGAAGAAGTTTCAGACCCTATGGAATCATAATTTCAAAGATGCACTAGAAACAATCAGGTGCATATTTCTGTCGAAACATAATTGGATTTTGAGCACCTTCATTCTTCGCTTGTCACTGCTACGGGAATTTAGGGCTTCGGAGAAAGTTGGAATTTTTGGAATAGGAGTCCATGGCTGAATGCTCCTCATCAAAATCAAAATGTAGAGACCAAGATCTAATTTTTTGGTTGTGCAGAAGGTCGGGCTTGATCAAACCCTAGTTTGGGATTTTGATCGGAAAGGTGGAAAATTAGGGCTTCTGCAAAAGTTGGAATTTTTGAAATTTGTGACCACGGCTAAAAGCTCCTCAAAAAAATCAAAGTTTAGATCTTTGGATCGAGCCTTTTGGTTGGGCAGAAGGGTGGGATTTATCAAACCCTAGTTCGGGGTCCTGTCTAGTGAATCCGGAAGTTTCAAAGGCAATTTTGATGGGTCAAATTTTGCAATTTTCAAAATTGAAGTATACCAGCTTGATCAGCTCAGCAAGCCACATCTTTCCATCCATTCAGAAGTTTGAATTTTTAGGGTTCCTCTGACAAACCCTAATCCAGCTCCAAATCCAGTTTCAGCAAATCAAAGTGGATTGGGTTAATCCTAGAAAAGAATGAATTGGACACCTGCATAAGTGAAGAAGTTCCAGTTCCAGAGGGAGATGAGGTTGAGGCTTTACATGAGAAGGCTACAAGCAATCCCAACAGGTATGACTTGAAGAGATATAGGTATGTTTTGAAATTTGTTCATGATTAAGTTTATAATATGTTTGTCTTCATATTATTGAGGTTAGTACAATCTTGATTAATCTTAGACTTGTCTCATCACCCTAGTAAAAGTATGAATGCATGTGAATAATAGAAGACATTCATTGATTAGGGTTATGACACTTATGATTGTATTAATGCACTGTGGTGTTGTATGAGGTTGATGTTGTCCGCTAACATGAAAGGTTCATCAAGAAAGTACAAATCAAGTTCTAGATCAAGAACATATGACCATGGTGACATGAAGACAAAGACTCATCCATAGTCATGGATCACGTAGAAGCTCTACTTACGAGATATGTATAATTTGGTTCTACAATGCTTAACCTATGAGATATGCAGGTTACTAGAACAAGTCATTGAAGAGAACAAGAAGACATTATGTGGGTATGTTAGACATAACTAAGCTAACATGATAATCCAGGTATGTTTTTCCTATATCAAGTTAGAATCCTACCTTGTGTTAGGATCTCTTATATAAGTATACCTTTGTATGATTGATGACTGTTCATGAAGTTATAAGTTTGAGTCATCATGGGATTATGCATATTATGTTTATTACTTTGATTAATGATTTGAATAACCAGAAGAGTCCTATGGTCAAATAAGAATATGCATGAGTAATAGAAGTCCTCCCTGAAACCTTGAATACTGATGCTTGTGATAAATTACCTGTGTGTGAAATAATCATGACCATACATGTTAAGTTTATTTAGGATCATAATGTTTTGATAGTATTGAGATTATACTAATGGATGTATGATCATGTATGAGATCTTGAGGATGACACTAGTGCACACTTAAGCATGCATAGTGGTCTAGGATGAATATAAGTTCAAAAACAGTTAATCCAGGAAGCAAAGATCAAGAGGGAGCACACTCCAGTAGTTCCTGCAAGGAAGCAAAGATTGAGAGGGAGTCCACCCTACAACTAAACAAAGATAAGTGTTTGAATTGTCATTTATTATATGATTACTTAAATGATGTTGTCCAGTCATGTACATACTTATGTTCCTAGATTTAGGATGTACATTTTGCATTCTAGAAAAGTTGCATTAATGAACAAGATACTACTAATATGCAAGTAATGGGTAAGTGGCATATGGTACTGTACAACATTCCATTGCTACTTATCTAGAATGAAACCTCTTTGCTAACATGTTGGGAGTTGTACACACTCTTAACAAATGTTCTGGTAGAGATGGAAGGCATCTAGAAAGTTACCGTGTGAATACGGGATATGGATAAATGTTGTATTGAAGCATTGGCTAAGATAATTGCATGACTGTATGACATATGCCTTTATGTATAAGACTTTGTTCTGTAAACTATGAGAAGTTTCTATTCATGCAATTGAATTTGGCTTGTAGGAAAGATTGTGTACAATCACCTACAAAAGAAGGACTACAACATTTGTTCCAGCAACGAAGATCAAAGAAAACTATCTATTGAAGATATTAAAGAATATGAAGTTTTCCATGATCGAGGAATACCAGTTGATCATGAAGAATGATGTTTTGGATGTGGTCCCAAGACCAGATGGGAAGTCTGTTGTGACTTCCAAGTTGATCTATAAGATCAAGCATGCTGCAGATGGTAGAATAGAAAAATACAAGGCGAGGTTTGTAGCTCATGTATTCTCCCAGAAAGAGGGGATAGATTATGAAGATACTTTTGCTCCTGTAGCCAAATACACTTCCATCAGAACAATACTTGCTCTGGCTGCAGTGATGAAGTGGAATATACACCAGATGGATATGGTGTAGTCAAAGAGGAAGTGTATGTAGAGAAGCCACTCGGTTTTGAGACACATGACAGGGATTCATATGTGTGCATATTGAAGAAATCCTTGTATGGCTTGAAGCAAGCACCTAGGACATGGTACGACAGGATAGACAGCTTCCTGTCCAGTTTGGGATTTACCAAGAGTAAAGTGGATTCCAACCTTTACTAAAAGGTTGAGGAAGGAAATCCATTGATACTCCTACTGTATGTGGATGACCTGTTTGTGACAGGTGAGGATAGATTGATTGTCGACACGAAGAGGAAGCTTGTTGCCGAGTTCGAGTTGAAGGAATTGGGTATGATGCATTACTTTCTAGGTATGGAGGTGTGGCAGAGTGCAGATGGAATCTTCCTTGGACAAGGAAAGTATGCAGTAGAGATCCTGAAGCGGTTCAGGATGATGGACTGCAAGGCCATGGCCACACCTATGGCATCGAACCTGAAGCTTCTGTGTGATGCTTCATCTGAGCCAGTTGATGTCATGGTGTATCGTCAGATGATTGGGTCCTTGATGTACCTGACGAACACGAGACCATATATTTGCTTTGCGATGAACACATTGAGCCAATTCCTGAAGGATCCCATAAGTGTTCACTTGGTTGCTGTAAAGCATATTCTGAGGTACCTGAAGGGTACAATTGATTATGGGCTCAAGTATGATGCGAATCAAAAGTTTAACATGGAGGGTTATGTTGATTCAGATTGGGCAGGCAATGCTGCAAATAGGAAGAGCACTTCTGGGTGTTGCTTCAGTATGGGATCAGGTGTGATCTCTTGGTTTAGTAGGAAGCAGTCCTGCATAGCACTGAGTACAGCTGAAGCAGAGTATGTCGCCTCTTGTTCAGCTAGTTGTGAGGTAGCATGTCTTAGGAAGCTATTGTCTGAGCTATTTGATCTCTCGTTGGATGCTACCTATATCTATTGTGACAACCATAGTTGTGTGAAGTTGTCAGAGGACCCGGTGTTCCATGACAGGTAGAAGCACATCAAGATCAAATATCACTATATCAGGGATATGGTGCAGAGAGGATCAGTGAATCTCATGTATGTTGCGACGGATGAGTAGATTGCAGATGTGTTGACGAAACCACTAGCCAGAGTGAAGTTTGAGTACTTCAGAGAGAGGCTTGGTGTTCTTCAAATTGAAGATACTTCAAGGAAGAAGTGATGAGACACATTTGCAGGAGCCATTCCAAGCATGGTGATAGGAGGATCCTTCCCATGGCTGTGGATATAAGCATTGTGTGATGAGCATCAGGATGATGCTCCAGTTACTACTTTGTATATGCATCAGGTGGATGCTTTGTATGATCAGTTGGATCATGTATTTGTATATGCATCAGGTGGATGCTTTGTATGACAGTTGGATCATTTATTTGTATATGCATCGGGTGGATTCTTTGTATGATCAGTTGGATCATGTATTTGTATATGCATCGGGTGGATGCTTTGTATGATCAGTTGGATCATGTATTTGTATATGCATCAGGTGGATGATTTGTATGATCAGTTGGATCATGTATGATGACATGCATCAGGACGATGCAGTGATGATGATTAGGATGATCATGTGATGATATACATCAGGATGATGTATGGTGAGTATCAAGTTGATACTCCATGGCCATGGATAGATTGTGCATGTAGCATAGAAAAGATCCTATAGTCTGATCTAGGATTATGTTTCAAGGTTTTTCTACTGGAGGCATGTAATAAGCCCTAGAGATCTGATAGGTTGAGCAGTAAGCTCGTAATCAGTCCTAGGATGCTCTTTAGAGTACTTGTAGGTTGTAAGACGCTCTTTAAAGGTTTTTCCTAACCACATGTAATAAGCCCTAGAGATCCGATAGGTTGAGCAGTAAGCTCGTAATCAGTCCCGGGATGCTCTTTAGAGTACTTGTAGGTTGCAAGACACTCTTTAAAGGTTTTTTGGTGTGGGGGTCACATATAATCAGTCCTGGAGATCTGATAGGTTGAGCAGTAAGCTCGTAATCAGTCCTGGGATGCTATTTAGAGTTCTTGCAAGATGTAATACACTCTTTTAAGGTTTTGTGACAGTAAACATGTAAAAGATCCTGGGAGATCCGATAGGTTGAGCAGTAAGCTCGTAATCAGTCCTGGGATGCTCTTTCGAGGTTTTGTTGACACACGTAATAAGTCCTGGGATACATAGTATGGCCAGTGTTGATGAAGACCTACAGGTGGTGGGCCTACATCCAGTATGAAAAAGGGTTGGCGCTGTAGAAATTTTTATGATGAGAAGAATTCAGAGACAGCCCAGTGATCGATATGTCGAGTACAGCAGTAGTGATGATGATGATGCTCTATGATCCAATGATGATGATCCAGCTCCAGAATTGAAGACTTGTGTCTATATGTATTGATGACTAGTGTCAAGACAATACCTTCCTAGTTAAGAGGTAGTTTTGATGTATTTGTAACTTCGGAAGATATCCACTTGTATATTGTATTTGTACTTTATTGTATCCCCAATGGAGATGTATTATTCCTCCAATTGGAAGTGTCATCATGTGTACTTGCAAGTGTCGCAAGTTATATTGTAAGTGTCGTAACTTATACTTGATGGGTTATTAGACCACCTTGATGGGGTCGGCCCTGTATTAGTCATGTGGGTCAAAGGGTTATTAGACCACCCTAGAGGGGTCATCCCAGTCATCATTATGTTAAGTGGTTAAGTTGGGTCCGACCTAGTTGAGTAAAGGTCAAGTCAAGTTAGTGTATAAATAGAGAGTGTGTCTCTCTCATTTTACACATTCCATTATTCACTCACTTCGCATTAGTGAGAGAAGAGGAGGATGCACACAAGTGGAGGAGGAGCATGTTGCTGAAGATATCTATCTCTTGGGTTTGATCATGGTGATCCTTGTATTGATGCTTATTCTATCTCTGAGGAAGTTGTGGGGTTTTTCACCTTCTTGGTTTTCCCCGGTGAAATGTTTTATGTTTCTTGTCTCTTGTCTCTTCTGCTTGATATGCTATACATGTTTTTATTTCAGTTAAGATCCTAGATCTATTGAATTAAATGATGAAAATATAACAGAATTACCATGGGAAAATACCACCGGCTACCCAATACCATGGGCACGTAAATTGTTGGCCAACAAACAACCCAAAAAATTTCTTTCGGGGGCTTCACCCCTGAAACCCCCATCCCCCCCCCCCCCCGAACCTCATAGGGGGGGTATTCCCCCCCCCCCGCTGGGATGAGTGTACAGTCCACCTACACAGCATATAAAAAATAGGGGTACAAACATGTCTAAACAACAACATTTCTGAATCAGGAAGAGCAGGCTCCACA
The DNA here is from genome assembly GCA_027924585.1 of Larix kaempferi. Lineage (NCBI taxonomy): Eukaryota > Viridiplantae > Streptophyta > Pinopsida > Pinales > Pinaceae > Larix > Larix kaempferi. Next base: position 48,640,681 of record BSBM01001530.1, on the reverse strand, counting down.
ACCAACAATGTGGTACATGAGCAAGTCTCAAGTACACCCAGTCATAGTCCTTCAAGGTAAAATCCAAATCATTAGTTGGACAAATGTTCAGGAGTGCACAAGGAATCCAAAGGATTGGTTGGATAAATTTTTGGTAGTGCACAAGCAAGCCAAAGAGTTGATTGGACAAGGTTCGGTAGTGCGCAAGCAACTTTGAACAAGGAATGGTTGAACAGTTATGCAAATCCCGAAAGTGCACACGACTCACCAATCGGAAGAAGCTTTCATTTTTTGAAGCGCACACAAGTACCAAGAAGAATATAGTGGTTGAATATGTCAAGTGCACAAGTCCCACAAGCAATGGTAAATCAAGGGCGCAAGACCACACCGTGAGGGTAAAAGTCCCACTAATGCAAGGACCATGTATGCGCAAAGACCCACAAGAGATGACACCTCAGCAGCACAAAACATGACAAATGGTAGAAGCATGAATCATGAAGCAAAGAAGAAGGAAAGCCACAACCAACTTGTGGACATACAATCCGCGTAGGACAAGTATAAATAAGAAGCAAGTTGGATATTTGAAGTAAGCTTGAGGTATGATTTGAAGAAGAAAACTAGAAAATACATATTTATCAAGATTCTAATACCCAGGGCATCTAGGGATCATGGAACCAAAACAACATGATCTAGCAGAGAGCCAAGTGCGCACAAGCATAGGAATGGAATAGTTTATGGTACATAGAATGATTCTATGAATCTGTGACAGTTGCGTGAATATAGAAAGGCAGAACTATAGAAGATCTGAAGATGCATCAGGATTGAATGACAATATCGTAGACAGCACACAGACAGTCACGGATGTTCTAAGACAGGAGTGCAGAAATAGATTTGAAGTATATATTGTGATGCACAAAGGGAAGAAGTTTCACTGACGCACTAAGACTGAGTTGATGTGTGCGAAGTAAAGCAGTCCATTAGATTCGTAAAGACAGAGTTGCAACACAGTCATGGATGTGTGTTATGATGAGGATGATCTAAGACAAGTACGTTAAACAAAAAGGATGAATCATATGATGCACATAGGTTCGCAGATTGTCTCAAGACTGTTGCACCTAAACAGAATAGACACATCTTAGAATGTGTGCAGTTCCATCCGATACTGATGCGCAAAGTCACAACAGAATTTTATCAGCAAAAGTGCAGTATCAGTTGAGATTGCAGATGCGCAGTAGCAAAATTGAATATTAAAACTTGGCGCAAACTACAGAATTTGATGAAGCAGCACACAGTATATGAAGTGTGACGTCAATTGAAGTGAAGTGTTGAGTGTGAATTCAAGTAATGTATACAGATTAGTGACAGCAATATTACATCATACAGAAGGTATGCACAGCAAAACATATGAAGTGTGCACATATCAGAAGTACAACAGATCAATATCTTATTCTTATAGATATGGGCGGCAGGACGGGGAAAGGAGCAAGGGGTCGTAGCCTCCTTCTAGTTGGTGCTAGAGAATTCAAGGATTTGGTGATTCCTTCAGGTCGGTGCCTATAAAACCAAGGGGTTGGTGCCTCCTTCCAGTACTTGGTGCTGGAAAACTTAGGAAGTTGGTGTTTCCTCGAATGTAATCTTTTCATTATAAAAGAGTATTATGTAGTTTTCTCCTGTTTGGGTTTCCATGTAAAAAATTTGTGTGTTATGTGTTCTATGTTTTTCACATATGTGGATGAATGTTTTATTTATGGTGGATGCATAATTAAAGTTCATATTAATCAGTCAAGAAGATAAAAATTGTTCATAATTGTGCTAATATTGATTCACCCCCCCCCCCCCCCGGTATTAAATAATTTCAACAAACTTGAATTCCAGAAGTGGTACTCAAATTCACCCATAAATTACTCTAACTAGATAATGACAACTTGAACTGACCCAAAATTACTCTAATTTACTGTGGATAACTCGGACTGACCCAAAATTACTCTAATTAACTAAGAATAACTCAAATTAACCCAAAATCACTCTAATTAACTGAGAATAACTCCAATTGACCCAAAATTACTCTAATTAATTGAGAATAACTCGAATTAACCCAAAATCACTCTAATTAATTGATAATAACTCTAATTGGCCCAAAATTACTCTTATTAACTGATAATAACTCAAATTAATCCAAAATTACTCTAATTAACTGAGAATAACTTGAATTAATACAAAATTACTCTAATTAACTGAGAATAACTTGAATTAACTGGAAAGGTGACTCCAAATCACTGGTATCTTAACTTGAATTAGTATGGATTACCAAAAACTCAAGTGCATGGCTAAAAATAGTCAAAGAGGGTGCATAAGGTAAGAGACATGAGAGAGTGGGTCCCACTAGCATCAATTAAGGTGTAATAAAGGCTCCATAGTCAAAATTAGGCAAAATGTAGGAATCAAATAGCAATGTTAGGGAAAGAAACAACTCCTAGTTCCCAACCCCCTCACATGTGGAATTCATGACCCCCAGCCACGTTAGTTGTCCATGTTGAGTTAGTTAATTAAAAGCAAATAATAATAATAATATCCAATTATTAATTTACAGGCACCTAGTGCCACAATAATAACAAATAACATCATCACATAGGTTTGGGGTTTACCATAGGGGCGTTACATCCCCTCCCCCTTAAAAGAATGCACCGTCCTCGATGCTTATTTTTTACACACATAAAATTCAATTCTAAAAAAGAGGAGGGTGTGGTTCCCTCATAACATCTTCCATCTCCCAAGTAATCAATCAGAGTAGCCGCAACTCATTTCATCACCATCTACTTTCCTTCCATATACACTACCCGATGAGTTGTGACTACCTGCGCTCACCACGGCCATTCGGATATCACCACCCTCGCCTAATGGCTTTACATGCTAGACTAGGGACAAGAAATTATATGTGAGGAAACAAAGGTAAACAAACAGAAACTGGAGCAGCTTGACTTTTCTTCCCAATATGGAAACCGGTTGTACCAAAAAATACCCTTCTGGTTCCACCTAAAATCACATCCAAATAAATTGCATGATTAGTATCAAGTATATACATTTCCAACAAAGATGCATGAAATTATAAGGTTTTTCTTAAGCTGAATTGCAACAATGACACCATTCATTTAGCACTCGTCTCTACACAAGGAGGACATTCATCAAATAATAACATTATTACATATGTAAGGATAGGCTAACATGCATATTATATTTTCATGAGGGGAACAAGTCCCATAATCACAACTCATATACAATTATCATGGCTATACTGTCTATGCTACACTTTCATCATACATCTCTATTCATCATGCTCTTTAATCGTTAGGACATCATCACTTACCATTACATATACACATACAGGATGCACATTTACTTTAAAACCATGCATTTAGAATGATGCCACTTATATGATAAAGTCACACAATATCATAATCACAAGTTATGTGTTGAGTGTATGCATGTAACACCATAACACAACCCTTTAACCACATAAGAACGTAATCACTTATCAACATGCATACCCCTAAACTGCATGTAACAACATATTAACTCTAGGTATGTCACAAAAATATAAACAAATGCTAATTTATGCAACATTGAATATTGTACAAACATATTCTATCTTTCAGCTAACAACTTGACCAGACCATCAGCTTACACATTAACATCAATTACAGGAACTACATCTCAACAATACCTTTACCACATCTCAAGGACACTCATAAGAGTACTTGACTTATTAAGGGAAATTGGATGTGTAAGTTTCACAATCCACCCAACCACAGGCACTCATCCAACATATACTATTTTGTCGTGAGGCCACGTCGAGCTAGGAAACAGTGTCACTAGGGCAAGGGAGAGACAAAAATCCTTCCAGGATTTCTTCTTAACAACCAAATATCAAGTCCACATCCATCCTACGCTAAGAAACTTAAGGATCTACCTATCCATGATTCTTTCATGGGTAGAGAACTAAATCCTACCTAATCACACAGAATCATTGTATTATACCAATGATCCTATTTATCCATACTTATCATCAAACCTGTTACCATGTAATATAAACAAGCTATTATTTACCCATATCATTCCCATAGGAATAACTAGTCCATTCATCACATATCAACAACATTAAAATACATATATCTAATTCAGATACCATTCAATTCCAATGCATATCAAATACACACAATATGCACCCAATATTCAACACAATGCATGTCTGAATCAATGCAACACATATCCAATACATTCATTATTTAATTCAATGTATTTCCAATGCATTCACTATTTAACCCAATGCATACAATATGCTCATACTAAGCCATATTAAAATACATATTTATATTTCCAAATATTTAACCCAAGAGGGATAGGGATACCCCCCTTTCTTCCCCAAAACATATGCACAATATATGTATTTACTTTAATTACCAATTAATGTAATTACTAATTAATCCACTTCAATTTCTATGTATTGCAATACTAAATCAATCTAACACATAAAATATATGCTTCCAATTATCAATCAACAACGCATGGAATGCAATTACCACTAAATTCACATTCCATGACATCTATATGCAAATATCAATGCATAATAACTATTCACAATTACCAACCATGTAAACCATGTAAAGGGATTAGGGCTATGCTCCTCATTTCCCAACCCATGGTATATCAAATCCAATGCATATTATTTATGTTATTCACCCTGCAATGTAACATGCGGTAAATATGCAATATTAAATCAATTACCCAATGCATAATACATTCCAACTCCCAGCTATCATAAAATGCATGATATTATAGAATGCATAATATTATAAAATGCCTTCCAATACTAAATCAATGTAACGCACGGCAAATGGGAAAATCACAATATTAAAGGAATTCCAATATTAAACCGATGTAACACACAATAAATGTGCAATTACAATATTATCGCACAGTAAATGCATGCCAACATTAATTAATTCAATTCATACCCAAGCAAAGCCTTTCATGAAACACCCTAAACATATGAATGCAATCTATGTAGAGGGATTAGGGCTCTACCCCCCATTTCCTGAATTACTCATTACCACAAAACCCTTCACAATGTAACCTAGGTAAAAGGGATTAGGGCCTTGCCCCTCATTTCCCAGATTACTCAATACACATACTATGCATGCATTATTCATTAATTCACACCCAATGTGAATCGATGCAACGCATAACCAACACATAGTATGTATGCATATTCCTTGCAATTACCGATCATGACAACTCCCAGTAAATATGCAATGCTTAGTAAATAAGCATTTGCCAATCAATTCACTAAATAGTGAAATAGGAAACGCACAGTAAATGCCTTCCCACATTACTTATGCAATTATAAATTTCCAATACAGCTTACCATACAATAACTAATGTCTAATAATAATGCATTTATGAGTCCATTCCATTGCATACTATTCCAATGCATATAGGATTCAATCATTATGCAATCCCAATCATTATCCAATTACTTGTGCATAATATTTATATAATTTACCAACAAATTCATTTAATATTCAATCATTAGGAAATCCTTAATCACAGTAACATAGTGAATATGCAATCACCAAAGCATTATATATTTACCATGCACAGTAAATATCCAATATTAAATTAATTCTAAAGCATACAATTTATGTGCCAATACTGACTGAGTTTCCAGAACAAGGTATTGGTATACAAATATCAATCCAACAACTCACTACATAGAAAAATGCTATGTACAGTAAATAAACATTTACTCATCAAGCAGTATAGTATGCATATGCAATACCAGTCAACATATATTCTACATACAATATCAATCAAACAACAAATTCTTGGGGGATCACTCCACCAATTGCATACTATGCCATAACTCCACGCATAATGCATAATACAATAAATCCATGGTATAATAAAAATAATGTGTAATGCAATAACGTCGTGTGGTAATAATTCAATATTAAATAAACAAACAAATAGCAGTTAATAATAATGTAAACCAAAGTGTTGCAAGCCAATGCTTGGGAGAAGGAATTATGTTCTCCTCTTGGGGATACACCCTTCCCACACAACATACAAATCGGGATACATATAAAAAAAATGTTATGAACCTCCATGGAAACGTCGTCCCTAACAGCTAGAAAACAACAATAAAATGTGTATAAAGAATCTATTTCTCCACATAGGAAACAACATTAAAATGCAATTAAGAATCTATTTCTTCACACAGGAAATCATCATTAAATGCATTTAATAATTCTATTTCTAGGCAACATCATTAATATGCATTTAAGAATCTATTTCTCCACACAGACAACAGCATTAAAATGCATTTAAGAATCTACTTCTAAGATTTCCATACATTAAGTAATGAATAAAATAACTAATACAAACCAGCAAGGGATCCATGCATTGAATAATGAATACAAACCAACAAAGGGATCCAAGCATTGGATAATGAATACACTACATAAACATTTAAACAAATGAAATAAATAAAACAATTTGTGAGGTTGGGATTGTGTTCTCTTTAGGAAGAAGCCCTTTCCATTCACCATACCAATTAATTAATATATATTAAAACAATTGAATGGGGGGTGTGTTCTCTCTAGGGAGACGCCCTTTCCAAACACCATACCAATTAATTAATTAATATATATTAAAACAATTGCATTAGGGTTGTGTTCTTTCCAGGGAGACGCCCTTTCCAAACTAGAAATCCAAATCATTAAAATATATGAATCTTTCACAAAAGGAGGCAGCATCTCTAAGGCTCTACATATACACTAATATATGAACAAACCAATGTGTTCGAGTCTGCAGATACAATAACATAGATCATATATATAACAATTAAATTGCATAGCTCTTGAGGATGGAATTCTGGCCAATTACATAAGCTAAATAAAACATACATCAATCAGCCAAAATATGCTCTCTATATATTTTATTGAGCAGAGAAGATACTACGCTTATCCACATAAATCCAAAAACTAAGAGCTAAATCCCTTAAACATACGATCATAGCACAAAAAATTCTAAATGCATATATACAGAGTTACAATCTGTATATACAGAGTTACAATCTGTAGAAGTCCCAACAGTCGCAAAGTTGAACCTAAGCTCTAATACCACTATGTAGTGTACCCAACCCCAAATCACACCACCGAGGTCGGATACACTGTAACGTCCCCTCCCATCATACTAGCACTAGGGAGATAACGTGATGCTAAAATGGGCATGTAGCCCATGTGAATTAAGTAAACTCATTGATAATGAGTAGTACATATACATATGCATATTGTAAGAAACACAGCGGAATTAAAATCATCTACATATCTAACATACATTCAAGATATTCATGGTAAACATCAAATAAATACATTGCATAGTTAACACAAGAGAGTACTTATCTTAAAACAAAGTAGTCCCGAGCAACTGGCTATGCAACTGTAATGTTCCACCCAACCATAGGCCAATTGTGCTCATCAATCTCTCAGCACCACTTCCACCCCCGAGCTGGGCATGATTTCTACAAGGAAAAAGGGAACAACAGACTCACACATAGCCAAAATACACCAAAATCAGCCAAGCCAATCCACAGTTGGGTTTATCAGGCTGCTAAGGCAAAGGGAGGGAATGAATTGCTAAGCTAGTGAGCTCAAACACAGAGCCATGGATACCTCTACAAGATCTATCTAGATTGGCACCCACAATTCCTACACACCCCACTCAAGGAAGTATTCCCTTCACCAATACACAGTCCCTCAGGACATACCTTCCATTCTAGTGTTGTTCAAGGTGTGCATAGAAGAGTAGCCATCCCTTTTGATCCTTCTGAGAGGTTACTCCCCTCACTAGGTTTATCAAGCCAATTCTGGTTCACTTCCAGTCCTAATTTTGCTCACAATTTCAAACCAAAACAGGGATTCAAATAACAGCAAAATCACAAATGTTGGGCATGAAGAGAAGCATTTTGGCAGTGGGATGCCCGGAATGGGTTTCCATTGGTTTCAGTAAAAACGTGGGCAACCAAAAATGAAATGGAAAAATGGGGAAACAACCCTGGGAGGGAAAAATCATTTTCGGAAAATGTTTATGGGAATTCAAGGGACATAAACGGCCTCCATAAACCCCAAAATTGTGACTCCCTTCCTCACAGCCACTGTGCAATACAAAAATGAGTTCCTAGCTATGGAAAATGCAAGAAAAAGATGGAAAACATGAGGGAGAAATCCCCAGCTAGCTCAAACTGCGTGAGAGAGCAAAGTTCATGGGTGAAAGATGGATTTGGGCACCATTTCGTGGGTGTTTTCTTGCCCAAGAAGCAAAAATACGATTTCCCAAGTTGATGGCTTGCCCATGCACGAAATTGGATGCCATACCTCTTCATTCCCAAGGCATTAACCACCTCAACCAACTCTTGGAAGAATTAAATGATTGGGTGCATAAGCCAAAATGGGTAGTTGAAGATTTATGGGTTCTCTCAATGACATTTAGATTAACACCATTGGCTCAAGGGTTTGAATAATTTTCCCTCCCTATTCCTTGTAGAATCATGCCCCCATCTCTTGTTGCATTGCATAGCTAGTTGTGGGTATTTCATTAAAATTCATATTTACATGATGTCTTAATTTACATTGTGCATGTCCACCACAAAAACCATAGGCATCTATTTTTAATTTCCGATGCATAAAATGCTAAATCGATGGCGGGGCCTTGGCCTTGAGCTCCTCACCATGATTTCATAATGATATTTACATCATTTACAATTTTAATGCAATAGGGTAAATATGGGTACGTTACATACACTGGGTTCCTAATAGAGAAAGGACTGATTCAAGGTAATGCACAATGGAATAAGGTTCACTAAGGCTAGGCCAGAATGCCAATAATCCAATATAATAAAATATTTCAGCTTTTTAAAAGAGAAGCAACACTCCAATGCAAATCTTTTCCCCAATACATATGTGATGCAAAGTAGTTATAGCATGAATGCAACCAGATCTAAGTAACAATTTTACATGAAATTAAATATCAACATCATATCTATTGCAACCATATAATCATTAAGTCAAATCATATCCACATATGCTAGCAAGAATAGTTTCACAACACTAAAACAAATCAGCTTCTTGACACCAAATAGATCAGACTTAAGACACCAAACCACAACCAATTCAACATATATAATATCATATTTGGAGCTTCCATATACATCCATAAAAGCAACCTAAAAACCAAATCTACTAGCTTCCACAAAACATAAGCAAAATATCATCCACGTGTTGCAATAACAGATAAACCAAATCTGGTCTACGAGTTGCCATTTTAACACTACTAAATCAGCCATTTAATACAATACCATAATCAAATATGAAGCATAGTATAACAAAGGTAAAATCATCCTCCACTGGCACACATGCATCCATAAAATAGTAACTTAATGCATAGTAAAATAGTTATCTTTGAGATGCGCAACTAGCTTCAACGGGACAACATTCCACACATCCTTAGGCATGCCATGCTCATCAATCCCTCAACATGACAGTCACCCCTGAGATGAGGCCAAGGATCCGCATGCTAAGGGACTCTCAAAATAAAATCTCAACAACAGAAAACTCATGCCACAACCTGCGATACACAATACATTCCTTCACCCTTTACTTTCTCTACATCAATACTACCTGGTGCAATGGGATTCCCTTCACCAAACCAGTCCCTTGAGAAATCTAGATACACCTTTAGGATTCACATGATCATATCAAAGACAAATAATGGTTCTTGAAGTACTTTTGTGCTCAATAGGAAATCTATCCAGTATCTACACTGGTATAGATTAGTATTCAAACACCCTGCGATGAGAAAGGACTGAGCAGCTTTGTGTAAGAGAGTAATTTGAATCCATCTACAGGAATTTGGATGCATGAGAGAGCAACTACCAAAAGCCAATAATAATGACTAGAGACCAATTTGAATCCCTTTAAACCAATTTGACTTGCCTCTAAGATACTGACCCGTGTTCACTGAGAAGTGACTCCAATTCACTGAGAGATTCTCTAGTTCACTGGATGACCATTTGATTTCTCATGAGAGCAACTCGAATCCACCTAAACTGACTCGAATTCACTAGAAAAATACTCCAAATCACTAGAGACCATGAGATCAACTTGAATTCCATAAGTGGTACTCGAATTCACCCATAAATTACTTGAACTGACTGATGACAACTCGAATTGACCAAAAATTACTCTAACTAATTGCGGATAACTCTAATTGACCCAAAATTACTCTAATTAACTGATAATAACTTGAATTAACCCAAATTCACTCTAATTAAATGAGCCAACTCGAATTTACTAGTAAATTTCCCTATTTTCTCCTTAAGTTAAATGAATGTCGCAGAAGTATTTTGAGAGTTTCAAAGTATACATCAGCTTCATTTTTATGTCTCCATACCCTTCAAACACTCTCAGTCCCAATTCGAAATCCTTAGGAGTCTTTTGGAGCCTTCTACCCTTGGGGGTTTAAACATCGATTTTCCTAGTAATTATGTCTTTCATTCTCTAATTGTAAATGAAAGTTGTTGGAGTATTTGGAAAGTTTCCAAGAGTATAATAGCTGCTTTAATGTGTCCAAATAGATATCAATCCACTCCATACACCATTCAAAAATATTTGGGATCATTTGGGACAGTTTGGGGCTTTACCAGTCCAAGTTTCGAAAATTGACTAAATTGGGAAAAATTACAAATTGGGGACATTACAGTGGTATCATAGTGTTATCGGACAATCCACTTGAGCGGACGTGAGCCGGATCTCCCTAGTTCAAGTGAATCTAGAATAAATAGGACAGACTATGAATCTACTTCCCTAGATCAATTACAGATCGAGTACTTAGATATCGTACCTTTCAAATCGTGGATCCTTCTTCTTGTTGTTTTTCCAAGTCTCGCAGTCGTCAAATCTCTACCTGCAAGACCTGTCAAGACAATATGGAAACGATACAAGAAGTACAATATATCTAAACAATAACTGATCTAAACTAACAGTTAAGGAAGAAAGTTCTAAACATCATCAATGAGACAAAATTCATGGAAAGAGATTTTATTAACTGTATTAAAAGGTGGGAATACATAGAAAGGATGAAGCTACAACCAAAGCCTCAATGTTGCATCCTCCATCCAACATTTCCAAGCCAAGCCTCCAAGGTGGTACAAGCTTCCCAATCACCAATATGGATTCTACCAGCATAAGGATACCATAGACCTTTCTCCCTTCCCATGGAGAGAGTGGGTGTTTATATAGGGCTAAAGAGATAGGGTAGGTTGAGGATTAGGGAGAGATGGTTAAGGGATCCTCCCATTAGGTTAGGAACTAAAATTTCACCTCACCTAGAGCCTAGGGATAGGCCTCCACCTCAACAAACTTCTAGAGAGACCTCGAGACTCCCCAAAATAGCTTTTAACCAACATCGTCGCACCCTAGTAGAGGACAAAGAGAGACAGAGGGGACTGTCGCACTTTTCCTGAGGACAACCTGCGACAGTGTCTCACCCTAGATGACCAAGAACTGTGATACAGGGGGTCTCTCTCACCCTATAGGAAGACAAAGTGTGACAGCCTACTCAAAGAGGTCAACTAGGCAGGGAAATATCTTAGTTGGATGAGTTTTAGCCCAGAATGAGTTTAGGGGTCAGAGCAAAGAGTTTACACAATGGTCCAGATGACGACATTATCACAACGGTCATGATGACGACACTTGGTCATAATGACGACACTTGCAATGGTCATGGTGACGACACTAGGTCATGATGACGACACTTGCAACACTTGCAACACTTGCACAAGGGTGACGACATTTTGGTGTAACAGAATTCCACCCAAAGCATGAAGTTGACATAATGAGATAGGTGAAATGATTTGTAGTAAGAAAAATGGAAAGGACTTGCTAGTTGGAAGGAGCTGCTGCAGAAATGAACTGAGATCCACAAGTCTCACAAAACATGGTTTCCGACCAATACACTGCATATCCATGATAGTAAAGACCGACCGAACACAATCATGGCTACTAGACACAATCGTAGATCCATGATGAGATGATAAGACATCCACGACCAATACAAAGTGGATCCATGTAATATAACTCAAACAATCTCCATCACAAACTGGGTACAATATGACTTCCCCAGGGTATTCAAGTCGAACCCACAATGATATGAATCTATCCATTTGATTACAATGTTTTGGAGTCGAACATGGTAGAAACCACTTGATTACCGGTCATTAATGTATACCGTTAACAAGCATGAGGGAACTCACCATTGATGTCAATGATTCCCAAGGTATCATAGTACATATCACCAAGCGTGAATAAATGAGTTGAATTCGAACGCTTGACGAAATCTTTCAATCAGGATCCAATGACATAAACTCATGTTGAAAGCGATGTAACCTGGCATTGAGGCATGCAGGCCCAAAGTACTTGACTGGTTTCTAGATTCAAAACTCAGATGATGAGTTGAATTCGACAAGGATGAATCTGTTGACGGAGGGCCATGATGATTCCCCCATCAACGACATGAAACTCAATGACAGATATTTGGATTAGATTGGATGGTATAGTAATGTGCAAGACTGACTCAAGGTAGAACGACATGATTGGAGGTGTATTGACAGTAGATGATGAGTAACAAATGTCTCTTTAACATGGGAATGGCATGACTTGGCATTATTGACATGACAAGAATGACACCAACCCCCAATTCAACTTGATGATGGAAAAATTCTTTGGGCGACCCAAAGGAGTGACAAGACTCACAGAATTGATAGGAATCGGAGACAAAAGGATTACCCAAGTACTGAATGTGAATTCAAATGCAAACAAGTTCCATGTTCAAGAGTGACTGCATACTTCCCTAATTAAGATGTAACACAAAATATTCCCTTTTTCCCCATCATGATTGAAGAGTACCTCATGTGTTTTTTACGAGCTTGATGAGGGTAACTAGATGCTCGGTATAGCTCATCTCATAGATGAGTCCAATTCCACATGTTTTACGAACCTGGAAAAGGAGGGGTTCATCCCATAACGGGCCCAGCAGTGTTGAGAGTTTTAACGAGTCCAGAGAAGGAAAAATCGGTCGTCATTTCATGTTTAGAGAGTCTGAAAAGAACTAAAGAAGACTCCAGGAGGTTCTTTTTCATAAATTTATTCCCTCTGCTTGAAAAAGGATAAAATAACGCAAGAGAGAACTCTTCCAATCATGATCTATTGAAGTGCTCCTTTTCTGTGAAAAGTGCCCTTGGTCCGAAAAAGGAATAAAATACCACCAGAGAGACGATCATTCAAATACTTTTACAAGCATGGACACATCAAGTTCGCTTGGAAATATTTTCCTATTTAGGGAGTCTAAAAAGAGCTTAACGAGGACTCCATGGACAACTTTTTCATGGTTGATGACCGAGTACGACAAAGGAAAAATTAAACTCGGGACAGTTCATTTTCCATAAAAATTCTAGCGAGGCCGGATAAAGTGATAAACCTATACTCGGTAGACACACCTTTTTACTCAAAATTTTAACGAGCACGACAATGGTATCAAAAGCACTCGGAATCTTTTTCATGTTTGAACCAGAGCATGAAAAAGTAAAAACTAAGCTCAAACCACTTTTCATGTTTCAACCAGAGCACGAAAAAAGTGAAAATTAAGCTCAAACCACTTTTCATGTTTCAACCAGAGCACGAAAAAAGTGAAAAGTAAGCCCAACACCATCTTACTGTTTTTAACAAGCTTGAAGATAGGTTGGAAGAATGCTCATCATGTCTGCTTCATTTTTCAAAGAGATTGTAACAGAAAATGAACTATGCTCAGGATTATTTTCATGGTTTAGCGAGCTCAAAACTCAAAAGAAAGTCTGCTCGGAAATATTCCCATTGGCCGAATTTTTTCCATCATGATATCTAGAGGTTGGTATATTCCCCCAGCATGATTGCTAGAAGTAAGTGACTTAACTCCATAGAAAAAGAACTAGGCCCCCGGCATGATTGCTAGAAGTAAGTGACTTCAACATAATGTACCGATGTTGAAGAGATGCCCCCAAGCTTCCTTTCATTCGCCTAAGTTACCCCTAGGCAGATGAAAATAAGGTTCGGGTACTAAGTCAATGGAAAGACTCGACTCAATGGAAAAGGATCTATTTCATTTTTTAAAGAGCTTGACACAAGAATAGAACTCTCCTCGTATGAATTGTTTCATTTTTTAGCGAGCTTGACACGGAAAGGGAACCATGCTCGTATGACCTGTTTCATTTTTTAGCAAGCTTGACACAAAGAGGGAACTATGCTTCGAGGAACCTATTTCATTTTTTAACGAGCTTGACATAGAAATGGAACTATGCTCCGGGGAACCTATTTCATTTTTTAACGAGCTTGACATAGAAAGGGAACTATGCTCATGGGGAACATATTTCATTTTTTAACGAGCTTGACATAGAAAGGGAACTATGCTCCTTGGGTACTGTTTCATTTTTTAACAAGACTAACATAGGAAAAGAAACTATGCTCATGCATGGCTTCATTTTTACACAAGCTTGAAACCAAAGGGAAACAATGCTTTGAGGGACCTATTTCATTTTTTGATGATCTTAAAACAGAAAGGAAACTATGCTCAGAAATGGTTTCATTTTGACACAAGCTTGAAACCAAAGGTAAATTGTGCGTGGGGATGGTTTCATTTTTACACAAGCTTGAAACCAAAGGTAAACCATGCTTTGGGATGGTTTCATTTTCACACAAGCTTGAAACCAAAGGTAAACCATGCTTGGGACTGGTTTCATTTTTATACAAGCTTGAAACCAAAAGGGAAACTTTTCTTGGGAATGGTTTCATTTTTACACAAGCTCGAAACCAAAGGTAAACTATGCTTGGAAATGGTTTCATTTTTTCACAAGCTTGAAACCAAAAAGGAAAATTTGCTTGGAAATTACCCAACATGATGACCAGAGGTTGGTAGAGTGCCCCACATCATAATAATCTAGGGGAACTACTCCAACATGATTCCCAAAGGCTAGAGACCTTCCCCCCATCACAAGGGGCAAGAAACCACTAAAACATGTGGAACATTTAGGGAAGTTTGATGACTAGGAGTCATGTGATGAGTGGGTTTCACGTAGGAAAGTTGATCAATGGTCACAATCCTCCCATCATAGGGAAAATACATCACTCTAAAGAGTGTGGACACTACAGCTCTCATAGCATAGACATAATCACGTCCAAGGAGCAGATTGAAATCTAAGGGACCTTGGACAACCGTGACATCAATATAAATAGTTTTACCTCCCAAAGTGATAGGTAACTGAGGAAGAATCCCTAAAGGTCCAGTAAGCCTTTTATTGAAATCTAGTATCTGGTCAGTGACTGGCACAAGCTAAGGAGAACCTATAGCTTGCCAAGCAGTTGAGGATAAAATACTAACAGAAGCCCCCTCATCCACTATAGTGCAAAAGATTTCCTTATCGAAAATTCCTACAAATATCTGGAAAGGAACACTCAAAGGAAGATGAGATTCTGCTAGACCATTCCAATCAAAGGAAATGACCTCAGTACTTGGAGGGGTCCTGTGGAAATGAAAATGGTTTCCCCTCGCCCAGAACAATCTGAATTGACCAGAAAAACATCAGCATTTTCTATTTCACTCTCAACTGGAAGACTAGAATGAGACGAAGATCATGTCATGGTGACTGCTTCAGTCTAGACATTCTCCAATGAAAGAGTGGGATCAAGTGGAGTTGATATCGACTCGAACACTTCAAATTCACTCTTTGAAGAAGGAGTGGGATCGACCAAGGATGGAGCTGGATCGACTGCTTCATCAACCAATGGGGGGTCAAGGGAAAATTTACGATATCCAGTTGGAAGGTGGTTCTGATATACAGTAATCTCTTCCAACAATTGTGAAGCTTCATCCATGTGTGTACAAAGGTAAGTACGATGCATGCCCTTGCATAACCAGCAAGGGTCTACAGCTCTACCCTTCCGACCCTTAATTACAACGTCACTAGTTGATTGGGTATCATCAGTATGATGTCCATAGACTAATGACATGGGTTGTTCGGAATGCGACCATATTTCTAAGACCTTGGAGATACCAGGGCATCTCTTAAGAAAATGGGACCCTTTGCAAATTTTGCAAGGGAATTTCGGTTTACACAAATTCGAAACAGATGTATCGATGTTGCCATCATGATGATCTGTGGTTGGTGAGTCCCACACATGATGGTCAATAGTTGGGATTGTGACCTTCTGCCTGGTGTTCTTCTTCTTAGTTTTCCCTTTCTTCTTCTTCTCACTCGCCTTCTTACTAACATCAGATTTTTTAGTAGGAGACAAGGAAGAGAAGGAAGTCGATTCAATTTTCGAGGAAGAAGGAGAAGGGTCATCATGAGATTGAGGCTCATGAGATGAAGAACCTAGGTCCAACACAATTGGTGCACTTGGTGTAACTGGATTGGAGAATAACCATACCGGTAATCCTATCGTCAATCCAGGAATACTCAACGTAGCCATAAAGGGAGGACCAACAGTTCAACAAGGGGGAATAACAAATGGCACACCCTGGAAAGGGGTGCCTTGGTTGGTAGTCCCGGAAGAATCTTCCATATTTGAACTCCCTAAGAGTCTCTAAAGTACCACACAAGTCAAACACTACTCAAATCTAAAATCAACAAGCAAAATGTGTGAATAGGAGTGGATGAAAAGTCAGGATCCTCACAGGATTATCAAGGCTTCGCAACTCGCTATATACCATAGGGTCCAACAGTAAAACGTGACAAGGAGGATTGGGACCGTACCCTTTCCTGAATACCCGACTACCTGGACAGTACGTGCGTAGTAATATCCTCGAGTGTTGTTCTTGGTGTATTGATCTACCAAGACGGCCAAATGGTTAACTCAATTGGTTTTAGGAATCCTAATAGTGTCTCCCGATATACTCAAGGTACGTGGGAGCTCAAATCCATAGTGGTGTTGTACAATGCACAACCGTACATCTCAAGACCTTCCTATATATTATTGAGTACGTGAAACACCTTTCGATATATTCCAAGTACAAAACACCTTTCGATATATGCCAAGTATGCGAAGTACTTGGTGGGTATGTGAAAGAGATTCGATATACCTGGTTGTTACGTGAAAGAGATTCGATATACCTGGTTGTTACGTGAAAGAGATTCGATATATCGGTTGGTACGTGGAAGACTACAATACCCCCGGAATACAGTGCTGGAAAGTAACGATAGCTGCCATGTTTTATGACGTCGTAACACGTCTCTAACTTACACACAATTACTAAATGATTTTAACCTAAGCTAGCGTTAATTTAATCTTGTATGGTTAGGTGGATGCATGAGGTGAGTACATAAACGTAAACATAATGCAGTCCTCAACTACATGAAAAATGCACTTGTTTCTTTACTTTTTTATGAAAACTACTTAAGGTAAGCAGAGATTTTTCTTTCTTCCAAACCAAAAAGTACTCAAATAGAAACGAAAAGAAGAATTCTTTCCTAGAGTGCAATAACTCTAACTTTCTGCAATAATAATCTAAAAAGTGCAAAGAAAATGAAAGATTGGACAAATTTTAACAATGCATAAGATAAAAATAACGAAGCGCTTTCAATTTTCACATGTATGTATCAAAAATGGAGCTTGATAACTAAACGATTTTCATATCTATATACAGAAAGCGAGAGATTATCTAGAGCACTTACTCATTCATAAATCCCCAAAGAAAAGAATGACAGGCACCCAAACAACTCAAAAGTACTCAAGAAAGGCTCAAAATCTACCAAAGGCAAACAAAACTCAATGATTGAGCGGGAGAAGGGTTTGGAGATCAGATGTAATGATTGATCTGAACAGATCCAACAAGATTTGGTGGGGTGATCAAGGGTGGAAATATCAAACCAACCGGTGGGGGATCAAAATTGTCCGCCACAACCAAGCCACACACTTGACTGACTAAGCACCCAAAATCAACCAAAACACATCCAAACAAGGACTATGCTAGATCGAGGGGGTGTGTGACCACAATACACAGCCTATAGGCCTCAAGCAATCAGACCAAAAACCAAAAAAAAGGGAAACCCTGTTGATCCCTAATTTTTAAGAGATTGTCGCACCCTATACACAGGAAAGGTGCAGCAGAGGGGGTCCATTGCAAGTTGTACACGGGAAAGGTGCGACACCGTCACAGTTTAGCTTCGAGAAAAATGAGACGTCCAGACAGTGGCGCAGGGAAGACTCAACCCAGGTGCGCCAGTCGAATTTTGAGTAGTAAAAGTTTGAGATCTCTCAAGGTAGAAGGGTAGGAGGCCTAATGATGATCCCAAAGAGAATCAAGGACACATAAGAAACTCTTTAATGATAGAGATCTGATGGTAAGGAGGATCAAATGAATAGAAATGGCTCAGACAAAAGAGATGAAATCAAACATAAATGAAATCAATTCTATTGTTTGGTATCCCCAGTATGGTCTCCAAATTTGTTATCGAACAATCCACTCAAGCGGATGCAAGCCGGATCTCCCTAGTTCAAGTGAATCTAGAACAAATAGGACAGAATATGAATCTACTTCCCTAGATCAATTACAGATCGAGTACTTGGATATCATACCTTTCAGATCGCGGATCCTTCTCCTTGTTGTTTCTCCAAGTCTCACGGTCATCAGATCTCCAGCTGCAAGACCTGTAAAGACAATATGGAAACGATACAAGCAGTACAATATATATAAACAATAACTGATCTTAACTAACCATTGAGGAAGAAATTTCTAACCATCATCAATGGGACAACATTCATGGAAATAGATTATATTAACTGTATTAAAAGGTGGAATACATAGAAAGGATGAAGCTACAACCAAAGCCTCAATGTCGCATCCTCCATCCAACATGTCCAAGCCAAGCCTCCAAGGTGGTACAAGCTTCCCAATCACCAATATGGATTCTACCTAGCATAAGGATACCATAGACATTCCTCCCTTCCCATGGAGAGAGTGGGTGTTTATATAGGGCTAAAGAGATAGGGTAGGTTGAGGATTAGGGGGAGATGGTTAAGGGATCCTCCCATTAGGTTAGGAACCTAAATGACACCTCACCTAGAGCCTAGGGATAGGCCTCCACCTCAACAACCTTCTAGAGAGACCTTGAGACTCCCCAAAATAGCTTTTAACCAACTCCGTCGCACCCTAGTAGAGGACACAGAGCGACAGAGGGGACTGTCGCACTTTGCCTGAGGACAACCTGTGACAGTGTCTCACCCTAGATGACCAAGAACTGTGACAGAGGGGGTTTGTCTCACCCTATAGGAAGACAAAGTGCGACAGCCTACTCAAAGAGGTCAATTAGGCAGGGAAATCTCTCAATTGGATGTGTTTTATCCCATAATGAGTTTAGGGGTCAAAGCAAATAGTTTACACAATGGTCAAGATGACGATATCACAATGGTCATGATGACGACACTTGGTCATAATGAAAACACTTGCAATGGTCATGGTGATGACACTAGGTCATGATGATGATACGTGCGACACTTGCACAAGGGTGAAGACATTTTGGTGTAACACATAGCATGGTCCTTGCACTTTTGCATTAGGGTCATCCATTGAAGAATAAATTTCAGCCATGTCTTACTATTATTATGACTCATATGGGTACAATTCCATGAATGAACTACAAAGATTGAGAGCAACATGTAAAACCTTGCCCCAACAATATCGGGCATATATTGATCTGTATAAGGGAGGTAAACATAAGGCCATTCCTTTTCAATACTTTGTTGATTGGGTGTTTGAAAATAGGCCCAATATAGAATATGTGTATTTATTGAAGAAAGGTCTATGCCCTTCTTGCAAAAGACCTTGGAGAGAAAATCATATGTGTGTGAGTGAAAAGAGAAGTGAAATATCTAAATCTTCAAGGAATGCATGTGTTTCCTACTTGAAGAGAGTTTTTGGGTTTTATTCAAAAAGAGATTCCAAATATATTGATCCTAAGGAAACCAAGGGGGAAAATGCATCAACTCGCTTGAAGGAGCGAAAGGAGGAGACCCATGAGCCACCTAGTTCTGAAATAGGTGAAGTAAAAGAACAGTACATGAAGAGGATCGAAAGTCACTCCCAAATGACTCTGAAAAATATGAAGATACATCACATTTGCATGATCCTACCCTTATGGAGCGCACAAATGATGACACGTTTGCATATTCTGATCATTTGGGTGAGTTGGTTCATTCTCCTACATATTACACTTCCATATTTTGCATCATTCATCCTAATGAAGTATGGGTGAAAAGTTTCTATTTGATGGTGCCACATGAGGAGTATGAAACTCCTATCTCTCCTTTAGATGATGACATGATTAGATCACATTCTTATTTACATTTGAATCAGCATCCTTTTTTACCTTATGATGATACATATCTTCATGGATGCACCTATGATGTTCACTTGAGTCACTTGAAGACTCGTGATTTTCCTTGCTCCTTACTTAGTTCAATTGATGTTGGAGGAACTTCATCCAATACTTGGGTGAAGAGATATATGATTGGAGAAAATTCTTATTGGAAGCAAAATCCTTTGTTATTTCTTGATGATACACATATTCAGGGATGCACAAATGGTACTTTTCAGAGCCCCTTGAAGGCTCATTGGTTTATTTGTTCCCTACTTGGTTCATATTTTAATGGAGATTATTCGTTCACTTCTTGGATGAAATCAAAAATGGTTGACTATTTTGATGCATCTTACATCCTTTTGGAGAAGCATTATAGGACATGGGATCCTCACCTATGTCATTTGAGCAGATTTGATTGGTCACTTGAAGCTTGTATGCACTTGGAAAATGGTGGTCTACTTACTTGGAGGTATAGGCACTTTCATGATTCTTTGATGAGGCACCTCCTTGATGTACATTTTTATTATGTTGTTATGTACTTTGATGATATATCTTTGGTACTCATGATGTTTGGAAGAATGCATACAAGAAAATGGGATACATGAATTATCTTGCTTGATGGTGTGGGTTGGAGAGCACTTCTAATTGTTGGAGTGCAATACAAGCAATGGGACCCTAGGATAAATTTTAGTATCATTGGTTTCAATTTTTGGGGGACACAATTAGTATAGGAGATTGAGCCCCACTTAATAAAGTTATTTTAATCAGAGTAGTGCAGCATCAAGCATGGTGGTTCCTCTCTAAAATTTTCATAGAATCTTGAAGACTCAAATTCGGGAAACTCAGTGGCAACTTCAAAGAATTATACAGAAAGGGGTTTCCAAAATATAAAAGAGGTAAACGAGTAATTGTGCAAACTTTGTTTTGATGGATTTAATTAATATTTTGGTGTTTAGTGGTGATTTCACAGGGGGATATCAATATGAAAAAGAAAATCCACATCTCCTTGTTTTTGGAAACACTCAATTGTAGTGCATGAGTGTCACTACTCAAAGTTTTAGAGGCAAATTTTTGGAAAGAAAGTAGGTTCGTCAACATCCATGTTTGAAATTGATTTAGGACAAGCAATATTGGGAAGGGAGGATTTATCATGTCCCAAAAATTTGCATTAGGTCACAATGGCCTAATCCCCTTGGCCATAGTCATGATAGTTTGTCAAATTGATGCTAAGGGTCAAATAATTGCCAAGCATGATGTCCAAGTTGGTAATAATGCAAAATTAGATCCAAATGGACAAGGTGGGTCACGTCAAGAGAAAATTCTCAAGTATTGGTTTGTAATATTTCCCATCCAAATGAACTATCATGGAGAAAAATTACTAGTTCCCTAGGTTGGGGGTGGAAGCATTAAAAGTTGGAGTAAAGGCGCTACAAGACCCAAAATGACATTAGATTTACAAATTCACATTAAATGGGTCAATTAAATAATAATATAAAGAAAATAAGGTGGAATTGGATCATGAGGGAACATAAGAGGTTGTGGGACCCACATGTGGTAAGATTCCTCACTACACTTTGCATGATTCTCTCACCAATTTGAGTTCAAGATGAAGGGTAACATACTTGGGGGAGTTTAAGAGGTATTATTAATGGCATGAGTCATGTAAGGTCGAATTGGAGTGGAAGAATAACTCCCATGGAAGAGGAAGAGGAAAAGGCATATTAGAATAATTATGACACTTGGAGCTATATTCCCTAACTCCTATGACAAAAATGATGAAGATTATATGACACCTATGACAAAGCTCAGACCTTATTGCTGACATATTACATATATGATATGTCAGGGATAAAATAAGCCTCCAAGAGGGCGCACAAGGGATTTTTGGAAGCCAAGAAGCCTCCCCATTCGAATTGAGGGAAGATGGAGACTAGGAATTGTTGGACAAGTGGCACACATTGGAATATCTTCCCAACTTGAGTTTGAATGAGGCTTTTTGAAGGAATTCGACCCATGGAGGACTTGAGAAGTTTATAAAAGAGAAGAACAAATAACTAAAGGAGATTTTGATCATTTTTTATTTGCATCTTTGCAATTTAGAGAGCTTCTAGCTTGTCCATGCTAGTGGAGTGTTTACTCTACTTGCCTTAGTACCAATTTCGAGGGTGAAATATTACCATCCTAATTGGAAATTGGATAGGCCATTAATACCTTTAATTTGGAGCTACAATGGATTTATTTGTTTCAGGTTGAATCTACAGGGAATCTCATGATTCTTTCTTTTTCAACTTGTTCCTGTCTCTATCTCACATTTCTCTGCATAT
Source organism: Larix kaempferi (assembly GCA_027924585.1). Taxonomy (NCBI): domain Eukaryota; kingdom Viridiplantae; phylum Streptophyta; class Pinopsida; order Pinales; family Pinaceae; genus Larix; species Larix kaempferi. The sequence goes on along the minus strand of BSBM01001530.1, from coordinate 48,617,878 downwards.
TTTGGCTCTTGGAGGAAGGGGGCACTTGGTGAGATGGTTGATCTCTTTGTGAGAGTCCAAGATACTCCATTTATTTTTAATATGATATATATACTCTGTATTTAATTCTCATAATACTCTCATGTCTAAATACCAAGTGAAACTATGTAAAAATACCAAACAATGCATACATAGTGCCATTTTCCCTATATCTTGTTGTAAGAGCTTGAAGTTGCCTTATTTCAATTTGTACCAGTTCATCTCTGTGATTTTTATGATGTATGGAGATTCATTAATTTCATTAATAAATTCCGTATACATTACATAATCCATTGGAACATAAATCTCGAATTTCATATCAAGTGGTGAAGTTTCCTATCATTTCCCCCTATGTGAAGACATGTCCACAAACCTCTGATTTATGGTAGTTGAAGCAGCATTTAGAAACTGATTAATGATGTATTTGGGTGACCATTGAAGTATTTAACTAATCCATGTCTATGTTCTGAAATTTGGGAGGGTTTTACCGCATTTGGGAAGCCATTAGTGACTTCTACCCTTGGGGGTTTGAACCTCGAATTTACTAGTAAATTTTCCTATTTTCTCCTGAAGTTAAATGAACGTTGCAGAATTATTTTGAGAGTTTAAAAGGATACATAAGATTAATTTTTATGTCTCAATACCCTTCAAACACTCTCAGTCCCAATTCGAAATCATTAGGAGTTTTTTGGAGCCTTCTACCCTTGGGGGTTTCAACATCGATTTTCCTAGTAATTTTGTCTTTCATTCTCTAATTGTAAATGCAAGTTGCTGAAGTATTTTGAAAGTGTAAAAGAATATAATATCTGATTTAATGTGTCCAAATACATATCAATCCACTCCATACACTGTTTGAAAATATTTGGGATCATTTGGGACAGTTTGGGGCTTTACTAGTCCAAGTTTCGAAAATTGACTAAATTGGGAGAAATTACAAATTGGGGATATTACAAAGTGGTTAGAAGAGGGGGAAATGGATAGAATAATGGTAACACCGTCACTAGTGTGCCCAGCACATGTGTGAGCTTAATTAATGGTGCGATTTTTTTTATAGTATCTTAGGTGGACTGTATGGCGATACATGAAACTACATAAAAATATGGTGAGGGTATAACATGAGAAAGGCAGGAAATTTTAGTTATAAAGGTAATGAGGAATTAGATTACTAAATCCAAACTTGGAACTAGGGAAAAACATTTCTAACATTCTAACTTATGTTTGTTAAATTTTCAGAATTTCCTTCAATCTGATCTAGGATCTTAACTGAGAGACCAACATGTACAGCATATCTACAGCATATCAATCATGGAGACAATAATGCAAGCACACAAGAGACACAAAGATTTACTTGGGGAAAACCATAAAGGTGAAAAACCCCAATAACTTCCTCAGAGATAGATAGAGCAATGATACAACCCAAACATAAGAGATAGACATATCCTAGCAGCAGATCCTCCTCCTCCATAGGTGTGCCACTCCTCCTTGAGTGCATGAGTGAGAAGTGAGAGTGATCAAATAGAGTGTCTCCCGCACTCTATTTATACTTGACTTGACTTGCCTTTTACATAAATCATGTAGGCTCGAACTTAACCACATAACATAATGCTGACTGGGCCGACCCCCAATAGGGTGGTCTAATAACCCTTCGACCCACGTGGACGACCCCCAATAGGGTGGTCTAATAACCCTTTGACCCACATGACTTATACAGGGCCGACCCCAACAAGGTGGTCTAATAACCCATCAAGTATAAGTTACGACATTTACAATATAAATGATGACACTTCCGTATAGAGGAATAATACCATCTCTATAGGAATACAATATACATATATGTGAAATACATTCCGAAGTTACATATACATCAACAATGTTTAACCACCAACACACCTTAATTCTAATTTAACCATGTGCAAGAAGGACTCCTAAGACTTCTAGACTCCAATTGAAATTGCATATGTTTCCATGGTGACCCAATACATGAGATGCAATATATTACATTAACTCTAGGGTTCATGTGCTCAACAACATATCACAGAGGGACTCAAAACGTGCTCCTACTTTGGAGAATTTCACAAGTAAAAAAACATCGAAAGATTTATAATTGCGAAGATCTAAATCTTCCTTAGTAAACAAAACACTCAAGGGTCACTTGTATTAGTACAACTATCATAATAATGCTAAGTATTCATTATAAATTTCCTCTTACATACAAAATACATCTCAATTACATCACTTTTACAATATATCCATGGATGACTGATACAATGATGATACATTTACAAAAAAATGGCTTAGGAGATCCATACATTTGGAATCCTTTTGGTCCATTGTTTGACGGACAATCTACCAAGAGCGGACTCGAGGCCTGATCTCCCTAGATAACCGTGAGTCTAGAACAAATAGAGACAGAACATAAATAACTCTCCTAGATCTAATTAGAGATCAAGGAACTAGATGCTTTACCTTTTGAATCGTTGATCCTTTCTCCTTGAATGCTGCTCCAAAGCTTGATGGTCTTCAGATCTGAGTTGCAAAACATATCAAGACAACACAACAACAAGCAGTAAAATGGCATCTACACAATAATATATCTAAGTAAGTAGTTAAGTAATCAAACTACACAATATTTCATCAACACAATGAGATTGGGGGAAAGCACTTATATTACTGTATTAAAAGGGAAATACATAGGATGAAAAGATTACAACCAATGACTTAACGTAGGAATCCTTCTTCGATCAAGCCAATGCCAAAGCCTACAAAGGGATGATGGATCTCTTAAGGATTAGTAGAGATCTCTCCTAATCTAATTTCACCATCAATTAGATACTATAGCCTTCCTCTCTTTGGAATGGGAGTGAGCTTCACTTATATAAGACTAAGTAGATAGGGTAGGTTGAGATATGGTAGGATAGAAATAGGGGATCTTTCCAAGAGTCTGGAACCGAATGCCAACTTCCTCAAAGGCTAGGGATAGGGATACACATCAGCTACCTTCTAGAATGGGCTCGAAGAATCTATTTTATTCAATTAACTGACATCGTCGCAGTCTGTAAGAGGACAACCTGCGACATCGCAGGTTGCATGAGGACAACCTGCGACGACCTCTCAAAACCTAGTATAAAAGGGTCTGCATCTCTTCCAAGTTAATGACTTAGCCAAGGAAAATTTAGGGATGTTTACACTGAGTCTCATGATGGTAATATTTAGGTGTAACATCCATCAACATCTTTACCCCTTGAGTATACATTGTGAAATATGAGGGGTAACATGCTCCACTACAAAATTGATTGGACCCTCCTCCTCAAATCATTACATGGTGACTCTCTTTTGCTCATTATTTTTGTTTCCCTTTCGCTCTTTCTCCCAAACCTTGCAACCTCGACTCCTACTCTTTTTTTGTTTTATCAAATTTTGTATATTTATGCTTCATACTCCTCTTTGTTTTTTTCTTTTTATTGTCATTGTTCTATGGATTTTTTCTTGCTTTTCATGTCCTCGGATGATGATTTGAAGTCGACAAGGATGAACCCATCGAAGGAGGGCTATGATGAATCCCCCATCATCGATACGAAACATGAAAATAGATATTTGGAGTAGATCGAATGGTACAGTAACATACAGGATTGACTCAGAGTAGATCGACATGGTGGAAGGCGTACTGACTGCAGAAAATGATTGGTGAAAGTATTCTTGAACATGGGCATGGCATGACTTGGCACTATTGACATAACAAGTACGACACCGACTCCTAATGCAACTGATGGTGGAATTATTCTTTGGATGACCCAAAGGAGTAACAAGACTCAGGAAGTAGTCAAAACTCGAGGACAAACGGATCATCCAAGTACAGTATGAAAATGCAAATGAGTGCCATGTTCAAGAACGAGTAAGTACTGCCACAAATAAAGGGTGTAACATAAAAGCTTTCCTTTTTCCCCATCATGAATTATGAGTGCCTCATGTGTTTTTAACAAGTTTGATGAGGGTAACCAAATGCTCGATATAGCTCATCTCATAGATGAGTCCAATTCCAAATATTTTTCAAACGTGGGAGAGGAGGGGTTCGTCCCATGACGGGCCCTTCAATGTTAGATTTTAACGAGTCCATAGAAGGTAAACTTGGTCGTCATTTCATGTTTAGAGAGTCTGAAAAGAACTAAAGAAGACTCCAATGGTCCTTTTTCGTAAATTTAGCCTCCTCGCCCGAAAAAGGGTAAAACAATGCGCGAAAGGACTCTTCAAGTCATGATTGGCTGGAGTATACCCTTTTCGTAAATAGTGCCCCCTGGTCCGAAAAAGGGGTAAACTATCACTAGGGAGACAACCATTCAAATACTTTAACAAGCGTGAACATGACAAGTTCGCTTGGCGATATTTTCGTATTTCGAGAGCTTGAAAAGAGCTTAAAGATAGACTCCGGGGGGTTCCTTTTCTGTAGGAGTTTAACGAGCCCAGAAAAGTGATAAATCATAACTCGATGACTTATTCTCATGGTTTTAAGAGCATGAGAAAGAATAAAGAGTAAGCTCGTCATCATTAAATAATTGAAATCTAACGGATGAAAATAACAACAAAAATATTCACGGGGTTGTTCATACCTAAGATGATCGCTACAATGTGAAAACGGCGCAAAAGGAACACTTAACGTCTCCTGCATTCTTGGAAACTAGGTCAAACAGTCAACCAAGCATTCAAATGCAGTAAAAATGATCCAAACCATAGAAAATAATCCAAAGAGCATCTAATATTTGAAAAAGAATATTCCCATTTTGTTTATAAAATAGAAAAAATGACCAAATATAGTTACCATTGTTTATTTGCCAAATTGGGGAGAAGAAAGTTCCATTTGGAGCTGAATTTCATTCGTTGATTTTCGGAGCTACAAGAAACCATTTCACGAGCCGCTCGGAGCAGGTAACCCTAAATATCATCCAATATATTTCTAGTGGTTTAGAATTCCAATTTTTGTTCATTTTTTAGGGTTTTGGGGTTGATTTGTGGGGATTTTGTGTGCCCTCGAGTCGTCCCAGGTCTCCCTTACGGGAACTGCGACAAACTCAGGTCGTCGCAAAGCCCGCAAGGGTGTCTTGCGATGATGTCGCTCTGTATGTAAGGACAAGGTGCGATGGCAGAAACTTTCATCCCGCAAATCAAAACCAATCCACAAGAAAAAAAATTAATGGTTTGGGTGAGCTTTAATGGTGTTTAAATGTCCCTATTGATAGGTTTGTGGTCGCCAATATGGTTCTAGAGTGGCGCGAGTGAGAACATGAAGTGGATGATGTGCAAGCAGTAAATGACCCATTATGTTTGGAGGCGTTGAGGAACTGTGGGATGTTGAAGTTCTTCCAAGTCCAGGGCATGAGGACCCAAGTCCTACTGCTGGAACATATGGTCCGGAGTTGGGACACAGCATAGCAGTACTTTGTGATCGGAGAGCACATACTGACTATAGATTTCGAAGACATCTACTTCTTGACCGGATTGTCCCGGAGGGGGGACACTATGGCTCTTACCAGATCACGGGGGAGTGACCGGACGATGGACGACTTGATTGTACAGCATTGTATTCCACATGCCCGTGCCTCTAGTGGGAAGATTCCCATCAAAGAGGTGCGAGATCGTGCATTGCATGCTATACTTTTAACCATAGTGAGGATAGAAGGTACCCAAGCGGCTCATCTAGCTACCAGGTCCCAGATGTTATATGCGTAGGATTGCATGTCTCTGAAGGTGTTCAACTAGTGTGAGGGACTCCTCACCAACCTACGAGCTCAGCTGACCAAGTGTCAGTGCAGAGATCTCAATCAATTCGGGCATGGATCGATAGTGACCTCATTCTTGTTGGAGCGGGTTCCCCTCTTATGCCTGCAGGTGACTGTGGAGGAAAAGGATCCCAAGGATCCTCACATGGTCCGATAGATAGAGGTGATGGCCTACCATGGTGGTGGGGGTCCTATCATCGGGTACAGCCCTGGATTCTTCATCTGGATGGAAGGCCAGTTGCTCATGATAGAGGACTATACGTACAGTGGTACGGATTTCAGGGAGGACCCAGACCTCGTACTTCCTGAGGGAGCAGAGTGGAGAGACATCAGTAAGAACAATGACCCTTGTACTTTTTATTTTGTGTATTTATAATTTTTTTGTGTAGTGTTGATGAGTTAATAACATGTGTGTGCGGATGTGGGCCCCTCATAGCCAGTGGGAGTCTCGCTACTAGTGAGGAGAGGAGAGGCACCACCAGTAGCGCCAGCCATGCATGATGCCATCGTGGAGATGGATGACGTCTATGAGAAATTTACAAGGTTGACATTGGACATTCTAGATGCAGCAGTACATGAGTTTCCAAGGCCAATGCAGAGGTACACATTGGGCATGACTATATATTTTGGTACGCTACTTCACAAGGTAGCGAAGGTAGTTGACTACTTCCACGTGCATCAGGCGAGGGCAGCGAGGCCTAGGGGTGCATGGGCCAGGCATCAAGCCTTGTGATGTTATTATGTATGTACTGAGAGCTATGTGAGCCTCGAATTTTGTACTACTGAAATCTATCAGGCTTCATATTTTTGTATAGACTCACTGAAAGCCGTCGTGCTTCATACTTTTTGTATTAGCACTACATTATCTTGATTATATATATATACAGACATTTTGGCGGTTTTTATACATTATGTGTTTTAATGGATGAATGATGTGATCTTGTTTATGTGTTTGCTTATACAATGAGTTCTTTACATGTTTTGTCTACTTTTATAGTTTATGAATGTGCTCATGTGTGTGCAATGTACCAATGTGGTACCAATCTAAGATGAAGTTAGCCATGGAGTCGGCAACTGCATTCACATCTTGTGGAATGTGTAGGTACTGAATGGATTCGAAGGACCTTTCTAGAAGACGAACTCATTTGTAGAGATGGAGTAGGGTAGGATCGCGGATGACGTAAACCCGGTTAAGATGAGAGACCACCAATTGAGAATCCAAATGGATGACAACGTGGTCCATACCCAAAGAAATAGCATCGGTTAGGGTTCCAATGACTACCTGATATTTCGCAGCAATGTTGGTTGCGAAACCTAGACACATTCCTCCTGAGCTGATAAGCTCGCCAGTGGGAGAATAGAGCACCCAGGCTGCCGAAGCAAGGTTACAGGTATCCCGGCTGGTGCTATCCATGAATCTGTAGCAAGTCGTCATCTGCACATGCAGACAGAACATGGTATAAGTAACGAAACAAGACTTAAGCACGCAAAAAATCAAAGCGTCACACCACACAAAGCACACACGCCATGTACAGTATATACAAAATTAATTATGCATGAAAGACTCAGGCATAGTACCTCTTCAGGTAAATCCCATTACAGGGTTCACCTAAAGATATCCCGTCGTAGTCTTCAAGCTCGTAAGCTCCCTTCTCTAAGACGCGTTTCACTATGTAGGGTCCATGCCACATGGACTCAAACTTTCCTGACCCCATCTTATCATGTCTTTAGTCGTATGTAAGGACCAAATCACCTTCGTTATAGATGCGAGGTTCTACCGACTTATCGTACTACGCTTTGATGCATTTCTTATGAGCCTCATTGGCAAGAGCGGCATCGCGGCAAGTCTCGTCGAGTTTAGCTAGGTAGAGGAAGCGTTCTTCCTTAGCATTAGTGTTGGGGAGAAGTTCAACTGCGAGTTTGAGGGACGAAATCTTGCACTCTATCAGAAGGATGGCCTCCAATCCATATACTAGTTGGAAGGGAGTAAATCCAGTGGCGGTCTTAATGAAAGTTTGATAATACCATATTATGGAGAAGAGTATATTATGCCAGTTTGACTTGTGTGTACCCACCATGCGTTGGATCATGGTTTTCAAGACCTTGTTAATGGCCTCTACTTGTACATTGGATTGTGGGTAGTGCGGTGGTTATTTTTCATGGCGAAAACCCAATCTAGTGCTCAACTCGTCGACCATATGGTTCATAAAGTGAGAACCATGGTCAGTAACTATAGCTTGAGAAACTCCAAATCGCGCTATAACATGATTAAACATGAAGAGTGTGGCATTTTTTCTGTCGTTCGTGTATGTAGGCATAGCCTTGACCAACTTTGTGAAGTAATCCACGGCTACTATTACGTAACCATGCCCCCCGGACGAGGTAGGATTACAGTGCATGAAGTCAATGCCCCATTTAGCGAAGGGGCCAATGGCAATAACTGGGTGTAACGAGGCAGGGTGGGTGCGCTTCTTAGTTTGGAAGTGCTGGCATGGAGGACATTTTTTAACGGCCTCGATACAATCTTTAAATATAGATGGCCAAAAATATCCTACGTGAAGTATTTTATGGGTTGTATCCATCCTAGAGAGATGAATGCCACATGCCCCAGCATGACAGTCATTTAGAACGTGTTCAGCCTCTTCATGAGTGATACAACAGCGAAGAATATAATCGATACCACAACGGTACAAAGTATCACTAATGATTAGATAATACTTTGCATGGTGGCGTATTTGACAACGGTCGTCCCATGAGAGTTGGGGGCTGAAACGTTGGGTCTGAAGATATAAAGTCATATCTCCATACCACGGATCAGACGTGCTGATGAGGAACAATGATTTGTCCAGAAGAGAATCATTAGGCTCAAAATCGACATCAGCTTGGGGAAGATCACAAATTAGCTTAGCAAACACCAAAGACTTTTTAGACTTAGCCTTATCAAAAAGGAGATCAAATTCCTGCAGTATCACGATCCAGCGTGAATACTTTCCCCCAAGCACCTGACGTGTAAAAACATGGTACATGGGGTTTAAATCGGAAATGATGGTGGTGGTGCGAAGCAAGATGTAATGTCGGAACTTTTTGAATAGAAATAACTGTCGTGAGAGCGAGCTTCTCGACATGTTAATAGCGTGTTTTGGCGTCAATGAGACCCTTACTTGCGTAGTATATCACATGTTCCTGGGCATTGTTGTCTTCTTGGACCAAGACCATGGTGATCGTGGTGGCAGAAGCAGCAAGATAAAGGATGTAATCCTTATAGTAATTGGGCAGCTGGATCACAGGGACATGCATGATAGCATGTTTTAAGCTTTCAAAATATTGTTGAGCTTAGTCGTCCCAAATGAACAGGACATCCTTCTTCATCAATCTCATGTAGCCCTACGTCTTTTGCACAAAATTACAGACAAAATGCCTTAATTAAGTTTCCTTCCCTTGAAAACTTTGAAGTTTTGTTATGTCCGTGGGAGGTGGGAGAGAAATGATGGCTACCACCTTCAGGGAATCAATGCAGATCCCTTCTTTCGAGACTATGAAACCGAGGAGGCGTCTAGACTCGACGCAGAAGATGCACATGTGAGGGTTTAGGTGGATGTTATACCACCTGCATCTAAGGAAAACCATCATCAGATAGTTAATGTAGTACTCCCGCTGCCATGAATGGGTAGGTAGATCGTCCAAGCAAGGTTCAACAAAGTCCTTCACATCGTGAAAGGCATATGACATGGCCCATTGGAATGTGGCACCAGCATTTTTAAGACCAAAAGGGAGCTTGCGATAAGAAAATGTACCCCAAGGACAGATGCAATTTGTCTTGTGTTGATCAGCTAGGTGGATCTCAATCTGATTGTAGCCGGAAAAGCCATCCACAAATGAAAATATGACGCTTCCCGCACAGTTGTCGATGATATGGTCGATAAAGGGAGTCGGGTAATTGTCCTTGGGACAAGCCTTGTTGAGATCCCGATAATCGACGCAGACACGAATGGTACCCTACTTTTTAGCTACAGGGACAATGTTTGAGACCCATTCTGTCAACGGGACAAGGTAAATAAAACCATCTTTCAAGAGCTTTTCAATCTCTGCCTTGATTGTCGCAGTCTTTTGGGGGTGCACCGGTCGCAAATTTTGTCAGACTGGTTTGGCGTCAGGATAGGTTTGAATCGTGTGTGAAACAATAGCAGGGTCTATCCCGGGCATCTCCTCATAAGTCCAAGCAAACATGTCTCGAAATTGCTTGAACAAGCCCATGAACGTTGTGATCTCTTCAAGGGAACACTTCTGGCCTAAACGAATGTGTTCCACTACACTAGGTGTAACCGATATGTCGACCGAAATGGTAGGATCAATGTTGGCCAAGTTGCATTCAGAGTCCATTTGACACGTAAGTATTGAGGACTGAGAGCAAGAGTAGACATCCAGTTTAAATATGGTGGAAATGTTATTCTCCACAGTATCCAAGGAAGGAAGGAAAGACGATCGATGATGGAGGTCTTCCCACGGAGGATCATCCGCACTCATGATTTCCATAATGGACTCGTCAGAATGAAAAGTCCGTAGCAGAGGATTGGGTAGGGATGATGTCCGTTGTAGAGAACGGGAGGTGGATGCTACAGCTAAGTGGTCCTCCGGAGCTTACTGGATAGCCTCGTATGTGATTTCGGTGAGTGAAAGAGGCATAGTGTCTCCAATCAGGTGTGTTGTGGCTTCATCAGGTACAAGCCATGAATCAGTACATTTGGGAATGGATGAAATCCGTACGGAGATCATGTTCACCGTGGCAACATGATTTGGGGGATCCAAGGTTGGAAAAATGCCCATAAGGGATGAATCCTTGATGAGGAAAACCCCCACGCTCTCATACTGATGCGAATATTGTCCAAGTAATGGAACATTATTGCCCAGATGAGTAGCGTTGTCAGGTGTACATAAATCCAGTTGGTCGACAATAACAATTCGGCCTTGATGAGGGAATTGTACTATGCGAAAGACGGATGATGCGACCGCAGTCATGGCATAAAACCAATTACGACCAAGCATAATGTTATAATCTAATGGGTCAGCAAACACTTCCACGTTAATGGTTGCAGTCTTGCCCCCCAAATCGACTGCTAAACCTTGTAACAACCCATGAGGTTGAAAGCCACGTCCGTCAAATGCTTTCAAGGTGGTAGGACAATGGTTCAACTCAGGAGAGACGATGGCTCTCCAACATGAGATCGACATGACTGAAGTAGAGGAACCTTCGTCGAAAACGGCATAATGGATCGTCTTCCCAGCAATGTTTGTGGCAACTTGAAATGTTAATTGATGGGAAAGCCTCGGTTTAAAGTATTCCAGCCGAAACATGATGGTATTCGAGGAATTTGGATCAACTGCGCCGATGGCGGCGATGAGATTCTTGCGCTGGTTGGGACAGTGTTGCAAGACCTCAAGCGTCGACATAGCACAAGGAGCTTGTGCTAGGTCCTCTACAATGTTGTAGTTCTGAGTGGCCCGAGCATTGGGATTGAAAACAGACTTTCTAATCGTACTCTTGGGCTGACGCAACACTGACTCAAAAGAGGGCTTCTCAATGGTGAGAGAAGCAGGCGGTATGGTGACGTCAGGGATCGAAGTGGAATATTTTTCAGTATTACTTCCGACAGGTTCTTTCGGCGGGATGGAGTCATACGAACGAGAACAAGTGTTCAATTTGATGGTCTCACTACGCATCATGAGAACATGCACGGTGGAGGATGATTCTCCTTGGCAAGGAGAGGTGTGTGCAATAAGTTGTTGGTTTTGAGTGGGGAAGGGATCATTGAGAACTGCGATAGTAGAGTTTCCTTTGAGAAACTTCTGAATTTCATCTCGATGGGGACATTCTTTGGAGAAATGGTCTCCACTGCACAGCAAACAAGGATACTTTAAATTCCTCTTCTGTTTGGTGTCTTCCTGAGTGAGATTGGGCTCCTATTTGTTAGAATATTTCTTAGGTTTCCCTTTATTCTTCTTCTTACCACCGGATTTATGAGATGAAGCGGATTTCACATAATTCACTTCTTCGGTGGAAGCAGGAGTGGTGGACTTGGTAGTGTTGATTCTAGCCTGTGGTGGTGATGGGGAAGAACCTTGGGGGTTCGACAAGCCACCAGTTTGAATATAATGTTGGGAGGCAAGGGAACCAATGATGCCATCAGTTTGTGGTCCCTTGGGTGGTTTCGCGGGATCATAGGTAGGGCGAGGTGCTTCAAGAACAATTTCATACAATGTGTCGGATTGAGCATAGACCAGGTCTAAGTAATGGGCATAGGAAATAGCCTATTCCTCAGTGACAGCTCCTCCGATAGCTACATCTCAAGCTACGACGGTTAAAAGTGACTTTGTAAACTAGTCAGCTAAGAGTTGGTCTGGAATATGAGCCTTAATAAGACGATGTCTTCGCTGCCATTCATGAATATGATCGAAAATATGAGTGGCAATGTTCTGGCGAAGGTATGTCAATAAGTCCATACCAGTCTCATAACGAATGGGTAACTGGAAGTGGGTCAAAAATGACATAGCAAGAGATCAGAAATCAGGAAACGAATTGGGTGGTAGCTCAATGTACCACTTGGCAGCTGGGCTAGTGAGAGTCCGTTGAAATAACCTAAGACGGATCGAGTCATCCATCAAGGAGTTGGGTGAACACCATAAATGGTAGTTCATCACATGGTTTTTAGGATCCTTGCCAGGCTTGCCATCAAATTTGGGGATATCTTATGGTAACCTAACCAGAAAGGGTGTCCAGTTATGCCCATGGAAAATGGGATCATTCGTCAGACGAGACAAGTCAGGTAAGTCCAAAGTAGCCAAAAATGGCAGTTGTTGGTTCAGCTGGGGGCACTGATAGTAATGATAAGGCATGTATGGACATAGCAAGAGATCAGAAATCGGGAAACGAATTAAGTGGTAGCTCAATGTACCACTTGGCAGCTGGGCCGGTGAGAGTCCGTTGAAATAACCTAAGACGGATCGATTCATCCATCAAGGAGTTGGATGAACACCATAAATGGTAGGTCATCACATGGTTTTTAGGATCCTCGCCAGGCTTGCCATCAAATTTGGGGATATCTTATGGTAACCTAACTAGAAAGGGTGTCCCGTTATGCCCATGGAAAATGGGATCATTCGTCAGACGAGACAAGTCAGGTAAGTCCAAAGTAGCCAAAAAGGGCAGCTGTTGGTTTTGCTGGGGGCACTGATAGTACTGAGAAGGCATGTATGGACTGGTAGAACCTTGAATCGACTGATTATAACGTGTTCCCGGAGGAAACTGATCGTAAGGGGGTGTTCCACCTAGACCGTAAGTAGGTCCACCACCATAAAAAGGTGGTCCATTACCATAATAAGGTGGCCCATTACCATAAGGTGGGGGCCCTCCTCCACCACCGAGAGGGGGTGGGCCGCCTCCAAATGGTGGGGGTCTACCACTACCGCCAGGATAGGATGGGCCGCCACCAACTCCACCGGGAGGAGGTGATGGTCCACCACCACTGCCGGAATAGGGTGGGCCTCCACCCTCTCCGCCGGGAGGGGGTGGTGGTCCACCACCTCCATTGGAAGGGTAAGGGCCTCCTCCACCACCTCCACCATAGTATGGTGGTCCTCCACCACAACCACCAGGATGGGATGGTCCTCCACCACCACCACCAGGATGGGATGGCCCTCCACCACCACCACCCGGATAGGATGGTCCTCCAATACCACCACTAGGATGGGATGGTCTTCCACCACCACCACCAGGATGGGAAGGTCCTCCGCCTCCACTGGAAGGGGGAGGGCCTCCACCTTCGTCGGCAAGAGGTGGTGGGCCATGATGGACAGAATGAAGTGATCCTCCGCCAAAGGGTAGAGGTCTGCCTCCTCCAGAGTTGTGTGGGGGCCTATCGCATCTAATGGGAGGTGGGGGGGGACCAAACGAGGGTGGAGGGACTTGAGGGACTGTAGGTGGGGGTCTGTGTTGTAAAACATTGTGTTGTCCCCATAGAGTGTATGGATTTCTGGGGTACGGTACCCCGTAGAGTGCATTTTCGGGATTGAGTTGTCCCGAAACACGGTTAAGATAACCTGGATATGCTTGAATCAATGGTGGTTGAATTACATTGGACGATTCCCCAACATGGAATAATCCTGTATTGGAAGGTCCAGGAGGTAAGTAATTTCCAACAGAAGGACTGATGGGAATTCTAGCTGTAGTATTATGGTTAAGAGACAGGGGTTTCCCCCCAGCAACAACTTGTTGACCACTAAGTACAGGTTGACCCAACACGGGTTGTTGACTATCTACTACAAGATTAACATTACTGGCAAGGAAGGTAGGGGGTAAAGAGTATCCTCCCCATGAGGTTTGAGGTGGGGAAGGATTGGGTAATATAACCGCGATAGTAACAGGTATGTTGGTCTGTTTTCCTTCAACAAGTTGGGTCGTCTGAGGTATAGGACTGGTCTCCTGTCCCGAAGATGCATGTGCAGGAGTCGATGGTTGACCAGATCCATAAGTGGTCACGTGTTGTGTGGATGACTCCGGTGAATCATAAGATAAAACACGACTTGGGAGTGGTTGATAAGAGTGTAACGTTGGGTCTTCTACCCTTCGTGAAAAACTCTGTCTTTGAATTTCATCACCCCTAGTACGTAATCACTCCAAGTGATCACGAATGGGTCCGAATATTTCTTCAGGGGTAGGCCAACTAGGTGGGGATGCAATGGAAAAATGAGCCACTAGGTGGCCTACAGACGATGTCCAATAAGTTGCATCTGGACTAACAGCTGCTCCAGGGCCGTCCTGGGGTGGATTTAACCATTCCATTGATCCAGGCTCTCCCGAAAAGACGGGAGGTAAGTCTTTTGAAGTAGAAGTTTGCGCCTCTTCACCCTATGGGGCACGAAGGTAGGTGAATCTAGAGGAAACATATGTGCTCCAATATTCAAAGTAGGGTTTTCTACTTCATATGACACAACCGTGGCTTGTGGGTCCATCCTCACCTTCGAAATTACCTCCTGGTTAAGGGGATATTCGGGCAGTAAGTTTTGAATCCTACGAGACCTTCTCCAAGGAAAGTCATCCAGAGTGACTGAAACAAAAGTTTCCCCTAGGGAAAGCTAAAAAAAAGAAAAGCAGTCCAGAAAAATCCTACGCAAACTAAGGGTGCAAGCAAACTTATGTGATAGGAGTTGATTCAAAGGTCTGGAACCTCACAATATTGTCAAGGCTTCGCAAATCGCTATATACCGCAGGGTCCAACAATAAAACGTGACAAGGAGGATTGGGACCGTACCCTTTCCTGAATACCCGATTACCTAGATGGTACGTGCGTAGTAATCTCCCTGAGTGTTGTTCTCTGTGTACTACTCTGCCAAGATGGCCAAAAGGTTAACTCAGTTGGTCTCGGGAATCCTAATGGTGTCTCCCGATATACTCAAGGTATGTGGGAGCTCAAATCCGTATTGGTGCTGTATAATGCACAACCGTATGGCACGAGACCTCCCTATATACTACCAAGTACGTGAAACACCTTTCTATATACGCCAAGTACTTGAATCACCTTTCGATATACGCCCAGCACACAAGGTACTTTGTGGGTACGTGAAAGAGATTCAATATACCTGGTTGGTACGTGAAAGAGGTTCGATATACCGATAAGTACGTGGAAGACTACAATACCCCCGGAATACAGTGCTGGAAAGTAATGACAGCTACCACGTTTTACGATGTCGAAACACATCTATAACTTACACACAAGTTACTAAAAATTTTACCCTATTTCTACTGTTGATTTTATCTGCACGGTTAGGTGAATGCATGACGTGAGTACATAATCGTAAACACAATGCAGGCCTTAACTACATGAAAAAAATGTACTTTTCTTTTGATGAACTCTATGTATGGGAGGGAGAAACTTCTTTCCAAGTGATTTTACCAAAGCAACACAATCCCAAAATCTACCAAATTTGATCAAAATACTCTTTTTCGTTTTTCCGTTTTTCAAGCAAAACTCAAGAATCAACAAGCACAACAACCAAATCCAAACATTTTCTTTTGTCTTTTCAAATCAAAGTTTAAGAGATGAAAAGAGAGAAATTTCCTATCTAGAGCACTCTAACTTTTCAATTTCACTATGATAGCTTAAAAACACTAAAAACCAAAAATGCATACAATTTTCTCAAGCATGGAGTCACTCTTGTAAAAACTTGATCTCATTTGAATTTTTCAAGAAAATGAGTGATTCATAGTTCTCTAAAAAGCACAGATGACTATTTTTTCTTCAAACTTTCCAAAAGATTGTTGAATGACAATTCCAATGCATGAAGTAATTTCTACAACGATTTCCAAATGTACTTGAAAACAATAAAAATGTACTTTCAATTTCCAATGATATGCCAAGATAATAACTTGATAGCAATGATATTTTTAAGCACGGATAACGGAAAAGAACATTGGTTTGCAACACTCTAAAACTCAGTAAATCTCAAGCAAAAGACAAGCACTCAAATGGACTGAAAACACTTCAACACACTCAATCAAACAACTGAATTGCAAACAAATCTTAATGACAAGTGCAAAAAAGGGAGTTTGGGATCAGATCCAATGCAAGGATCAGATCAGGTGAGGAGAGGGGTGATGACAAGGATAAGTGGATGAATATGGGGGAATTCAAAGCATCCAACACTACCAAGCTTAAGCTTGTCAAGAATGGGACCCAATACAAATCCACAGAACCAAACACTTTCAACACATGAATCAAAAAAAGGTCTCTAACTGGATCTTGCAACATAGAGAGGGTCTACACACCAAACCAAAACTCAAATCAAAATTGGAGGGGGATGCCCTTATACCAATTCTAACAGATCGGCGCAGTCTGTGTGTATACACAGAGCGACCGTCGCAGGTCACTAGCATGGGAAATGCGACTATGTCGCAGTACACCAGTGGATGGGTTGCGATGACAGGCCAAAAAACAGAGAAACAAAGGTCAAATAAACGCTCTGGTTTCACTTACCAAGTGAGAAGGGAAAGATCCAAGTTCAATAATGAACAAATCTCCAAACAATGAGCAATGAAATGGTTTGAAAATAGTGAGTACGGACTCATAGGAGGACTATAGACTCTTCAAAGTGAAGATCTGATGGTGAAAAAGACTTAGGAGACAAATAAGATGGCTTGCAAAAGAAATCAACTGAAAATGGAATTCAAATCGAAAACTGCAAACAATGTATTCCCCAGTATGGTCGCCATATTTGTTTGATGAACAATCTACCAAGAGCGGACTCGAGGCCTAATCTCCCTAGCTCAACGTGAGTCTAGAACAAATAGAGACAGAACATAAATAACTCTCCTAGATCTA
The DNA here is from genome assembly GCA_027924585.1 of Larix kaempferi. Lineage (NCBI taxonomy): Eukaryota > Viridiplantae > Streptophyta > Pinopsida > Pinales > Pinaceae > Larix > Larix kaempferi. Next base: position 48,600,717 of record BSBM01001530.1, on the reverse strand, counting down.
ATTAGAGATCAAGGAACTAGATGCTTTACCTTTTGAATCGCTGATCCTTTCTCCTTGAATGTTCCTCCAAAGCTTGATGGTCTTCAGATCTGAGCTACAAAACCTATCAAGACAACACAACAACAAGCAGTAAAATGGCATCTACACAATAATATATCTAAGTAAGTAGTTAAGTAATCAAACTACACAATATTTCATCAACACAATGAGATTGGTGGAAAGCACTGATATTACTGTATTAAAAGGGAAATACATAGGATGAAGAGATTAAAACCAATGACTTAATGTAGGAATCCTTCTTCGATCAAGCCAATGCCAAAGCCTCCAAAGGGATGATGGATCTCTCAAGGATGAGTAGAGATCTCTCCTAAGCTAATTTCACCGGCAATTAGATACTATAGCCTTCCTCCCTTTGGAATGGGAGTGAGCTTCACTTATATAGGACGAAGTGGATAGGGTAGGTTGAGATATGGTAGGAGAGAGATAGGGGATCTTTCCAAGAGGCTAGGAACCGAATTCCATCTTCCCCAAAGGCTAGGGATAGGGATACACATCAGCTACCTTCGACAATGGGCTCAAAGAATCTATTTTAGTCAATTAACTGACATCGTCGCAGTCTGTAAGAGGACAAGCACCGACGTCGCAGGTTGCATGAGGACAACCTACGACGACCTCTCAAAACCTAGTATAAAAGGGTCTGCATCTCTTCCAAGTTAATGACTTAGCCAAGGAAACTTTAGGGATGTTTAAACTGAGTCTCATGATGGTAATATCTAGGTGTAACATCCATCAACATCTTTACCCCTTGAGTATACATTGTGCAATATGAGGGGTAACATGCTCCACTACAAAATTGATTGGACCCTCCTCCTCAAATCATTACATGGTGACTCTCTTTTGCTCATTCTTTTTGTTTCCCTTTAACTCTTTCTCCAAAACCTTGCAACCTCGACTCCTACTCTTTTTTTGTTTTCTCAAATTTTGTATATTTATGCTTCATACTCCTCTTTGTTTTTTTCTTTTTATTGTCATTGTTCTATGGATTATTTTTCTTTCTTTTCATGTCCTTCGTTTCCTTAATCTTTTGTTTCTAGTTCCTATTTTTCATTTTTCTTTTTTTATATTAGTTTATTTTAGTCTCCTACTCAAACCTCTTTATTCCAAGAGGTGGGAAAGTTTTCACCTCACATCTTGTGTGTGATGGTCAATCTTTCCTCTTTGAGGCACACACTGCTTTTCCTTCACTGGTTCATCCAACGTAGTCACCTTTTATCTTACTCATCCTTGTTCCATTCAAAGGTAAGGTAGCGCTGCCTTCACTTTTTTCAACATTGTCGCCTACTCGCCTTTGCTTCATCTGGGGGCAAGGTGGCTTTTCCTTCCTTAGTTCATCCAACTAACACTATATTTTCTTCTTTTCCTTCATTTACTTGTTTATCATTGTTCCCTACTCATCATTATTTTGTTAAGTGGTAAGACTACCTTGCCTTTGCTAACTTGTTCAATGTTATAACATTCTCGCCTTTGATCTATTTAGGGGCAAGTATGTCCAACATTATCACCTTTTCTCCAACTCACTCGTGTTTCCTTTAGGGATAAAATTGCATTGCCTTCGCCAATATTCTTGGTGTTGCCACATTTTATCCTACTCCATATTTATTTGTCTTCACAACAACTACTTCTCCCCCTTGTCCCGCGCTCATGACAAGATGCGTTTCCTTCATTGGCTTGTCCAACATTTCCATTTTTTCTCTAGTTCAAACTTGTTCCTTACTTTGTGCAAGTTGTTTTTCTTTAATTAACATGTCTAGAGTTCTCCTATTCACCCTTTCCTTGTGTCAAGTCAAGTTGTGTTGATTTCATCAACATGTCCAACATTCTCCTACTAACCCTTACCTCATCATGAGGCAATATTTATTTTCCTTAGTCAATCTATCTAGAATTGTTGATCTTTCCTCCTATTATCCTTTACATTGCTTGAAGAAATATTTTCCTTTACCTTTTTTCTCTATCTAACCCCTTAAGAGTGGGTATCACCTAGATTTATTTCCCCCCCCCCCCAAGTGGGGAAAGCTACTAAAATACTATCTAGTTGTTGTTTGTTCCACAAGTATACATAGGGAAATACCCCTTGAAAAGTGGTTCCCTCTTCACCATGCCCCAATAGGATTTCACATGGAAACATCAACAATTAGGCAAGTGCAAGAATCATGCTCTTCACCTCTTTCATTTTTACATCTATTTTCATTATCCAACCATTGCTTGCTTGATGATGTGGTAGATATAATTTCCTACTCCCCTTCCCTAATCCATTGATGAAAATCACCTTTCTTTAATATGTTTGCACTGCTTTCTAACATATGCCCAATGGAAACACAAGTAGTTATGTTTTGCATCAATATAGGAGCATGTTGTGTTTCCATGATGGTTATGAAAAAAAGCCTTATCAAATGGTGAATCTCTCCTCATGTTCAAGCATTTACTCATGCCACCTTTGTCAATGGGAACCCCCCTTGATGTTTCATATGTCTCTGCATTTCCAATTGTGGTCATCTTATTTTGTCTTTCTTACATTGTTTCCCTTGCCTTTTGATCATTGTCATTGAAAATTTTTTCTTGTTTATTCCATGAGTTGCAACTCTTACCATAGGAGGAAAATGTAGTGTATCGTCCCTACACTTTGAACCAACCATACACTTTCCCATAAAGTAAATTGTTATTGTTGTTGATTTATGGCGAGAAACTAAAGGAAGTTTGAAGGATTTTGTAAATGTAGAGTGTAGTCAAGCTAAGTTACTTCAACTAGAAACTTTCAATCTGCTTCAGAAACTTTCTTGTACTATTTGGAGTGCATTTTTTTAGTCACCTCACAATGATGCCACATTGTTTTATGACTATAATTCAATTTTGTCTTATTAAATCAAGTTGTAATCACCACAATGGATTAATAAGCATCCAATTACATGGTTTAATGGTATTTAAGGCATGTACAATGTCCTCTTAGTATGTAACTAATGTATTTCATGATTAGAGGGTATGTCATCTCATAAATTAAACAAGTTTAACTTTTCCATCCAGGAGTTTGTGGTTGGTTAGTTATGATAGTTTCCCATCATAATTTGAGATTGAAAGACAAAGGAGAGAGGAGATTAATAGATATTTCTAAGACTAGATTCATAGACTCATGAAAATTGGAAAACTTCAAAGAAACTTTGAGTTTGTGATGTAAAGCTACATTACAAGAAACGTTGGCTACAAGACTAGGGGTTTTTTACTATTACTTATTGTATTGTTGTAGTTGACTCTTTGCAGAGATTAAAACCCCTACAACTTGTATCAAAAGACCTAAGGTTTGGCCAAAGAATAATAAAGAGTCATGTTATGTTTTATACTGCTTTTATGTTCATCAGGATTTGAATTTTGTTGTGTGATAATTTGTTTTTGTTGTGCATTCCAATAGCAGTGCTTATAATCTATGCATCACTTTTAAATATTGGAATGCCAAGTCCCTTAAGTCCATTGGAAATTCTCTAACTTTGTTACATTTACTCTAGATATCGGATATTTTTCAACTTCAACCTATGCCTAAATCTACATTAAAGTCAATTTCAACAAGGATCTTGAAAAATCCCCATTAGATTGCAATGGTTTTAGTTGGACCCAATTATTGGATTATAAATGCATTTCTCTCTATTGCAAGGCTCACTTTGAACATGCCATCATATGCTTCTTGTGCATAGTCTATAACCTACTCCCAGACTACTTCACGAGCAAAAGAACACAAATCAAAATTTCAAACTTGGTGGAAGGACAATCATGGGATCAATTGCCGTTGGATACCAATATTGAATCACGCAAATGTGGAGCTTTGTGATTCTATAGATGTTTGAACTCCACCCCCTAATGGGATTGATTTGGTCTTATCTTCACTACATTCAATAATTTCGAGGGGGGTGAATTTTGACAAATCTCAAGAAATGGAAGATTTAATCGAACTAGTGAACCTTTTATATAATTTACTAAAAATAGTTTGGATTTTATTTTTGTTAAACTTCAAAAATTATAAAAATAAAATCATATGTATACCACACTTAAAGTAATTACCCTCCACACCACATAGGAAGAATGCATTATAACTAACATGTTTTTGAAAATAAGCATTTAATTGATATATTTTTCGAGTCAATTTTAAAATAAAAATGCTATTGATTTTTTGTTTGAATATTTTGAAGTTATGATGAAATTTGTCGATTTCTCATTGTCGAACTTAATGACAAATTTTATCATATTTTTGCACTAGAGGAAAAAAATTGAATTTTATTGTTTTCAAAATCAAATAGGAGCATTAACCAAATGAATTAGGACCTCACTTTGTTGAGGAAGTGGAGGATACATTGCCTCTGCAACAACTAGTCTCCTCGCTTGGGGATTAATAGGGCATGTTGGATTAGGAAAAAAAGGAAAGAGAAGCAATTTATTTGCATAAATTGAATGGTGGGAGGAAAATAAGATCGTTACAAAATCCACCAACTTTGAAGAAATATGCTTCAAAGCTCACATATAATGGATGGATTGAAATTCAAAAAGTAAAAATGAAAAGAAGAGAAAAAATACAATGAGAAGTTTAAATGGCTTAAGACTCACAACACCATGTAAAGGACACATACCTACCCCATGTTTTTTTCTCAATGCCTATAAATATTAACAAAGGTGATATGCTTAATAGATTACATTAAGTAGGGAAGTTTATGTTGATGTATTTGTAACTTCGGAAGATATTCACTTGTATATTGTATGTATTACATTTGTACTTTATTGTATCCCCAACGAGATGTATTATTCCTCCGATTGGAAGTGTCGTCATTTGTATTTGCAACTGTCGCAAGTTACATTGTAAGTGTCGTAACTTATATTTGATGGGTTATTAGACCACCTTGGTGGGGTCGACCCTGTATGAGTCATGTGTATGGGTTATTAGGCTTCCTTAGGAAGTCAGCCCAGTTAGGTTTAAAGGCAAGTTAAGTTAATGTATAAATAGAGAGTGTGACTCTCTCATTCTATTCATTCACTCACTCATCCAACTCGCATAGTTGAGAGAGAGGAGTGTGCACAAGTGGAGGAGGAATAGCTACTGAAGACATCTATCTTTTGAGGTTTTATCTTTGTGATCTTTGTGTTGGTGCTCATTCTATCTCTGAGGAATTTGCGGGGTTTTTCACCTTCTTAGTTTTCCCCACGGAAACTTTGTGTCTCTTGTGTTTATGATTGTTATGTTGTGCATGTTATTTTCTTAGTGGGATCCTAGATAATATTTGAATGAAATTATCAGAATTCTAACATGGTATCAGAGCGGGACTAAGAAGAAGACATTGTGCAGCTGCGAAAGCTAGGGCTTCTTGATTTTTGGGTTTCTCTCCACAGATCATCAAAGGCAGGAGGCTAAGCTGACTCTCCTAGAAAGGGTGCATCTTTCTGTCGAAACAGAATTCAATTCTGAACACTTTCAATTTTTGGCATGTCACTGCTGCGGGAAATTAGGGTTTTTGCAAAAGTTGGAATTTTTGGAATCTGATACCACGGCTGGATGCTCTTCAGAAAAATCAAATTTTAGAGACCAAGATAGAACTTTTTGGTTGGGAATAACCCTGGGCTCTATCAAACCCTAGTTTGGGATTTTGACCAGAAAACCAAATTTTGACAGAAATTGCAGATCCCAAAGTTTCAACGTCAATTTTGAGGGGTCAAATTTTGGATATTCCAAAATTGAAATATACCAGCTTGATCAGCTCAGCAAGGCGCATCTTTCCATCCAATCATAAGCTTGACATTCAAAGTTTGAATTTTTAGGGTTTCTTTGACAAACCTTAATCCAACTCCAGATCCAATTTCAGCAAATCAAGTGGTAAGACCTAAATATTTTATTTCCATTTGAGTTTCTCATTAAGATGTCTCACCACACCAAGCTTGAGGATAATCTTGAAGGGGATGATAAATTCTGAGCATGGAAGTATAGGATTGGGTTAATCTTAGAAGAGAATGAATTGGACACCTACATAAGTGAATAGGTCCCAGTTCCAGAGGGAGATGAGGCTAAGGCCTTACATAAGAAGAACTTGGTCAAGGCCAAGAGAATCATTGCAGATTCTATCAAAGACCATCGCATGTGTCTTCTCTAAATACACCTAAGGAGATGTTTGACTCCTTGACCAATTTGTTTGAAGGAAAGAATATAAATCGAAAGATGACACTGCGGAACCAATTGAAAGGTGTAAAGATACAGAATGGAGAGACCATTCAACCCTACTTTACTAAGGTCTCTCAAATCAAAGAACAACTTGAAGCTGTGGATGAAGTAGTGGAGAATGGAGAAATTGTGATGACCACTTTGAATGGTCTACCTAGGTCATGGGACTCCTTCATCCAAGGAATCTGTGCAAGAAATAAATTGATCTCTTTCAGTAGACTGTGGGAGGAATGCTCACAAGAAGAATCTAGGCTTGTGGCCCGAGAAGAAAATATGGGAAGTGAAGACCAAGCTCTCATAGCTCACACCAGGAGAAGTAAGTTCAAGAGGGAGCAACCTCATCACAATAAATCTTCTCATCACCATCAAATGGAGAAGAAAGATCTGAGATGCTTCATATGTGATGAGAAGGGACACTTTTCCTCAGAATGTCCCAGGAAAAGGAAAGGATTCAACAACAAGAACAAAAAGAAGATATATCATGCTCATGCTGTTGAGGATGATGAACCTCCCAGAAAGAAGATTAGGGAAGAAAGTGGAGACTCTTCAAGTGATGAAGAATATGTTCTAATATATGCTCTCACGAGTATTGTTACACATGGGTGTAATGATTGGCTTATTGATAGTGGGGCTTCCAAACATATGAAGGGATTTAAAGAATCTCTTATGGACCTATCTGAACATGAGTCACCTCATAAGGTGAAACTTGGGGATGACTATCAATACCCAATAAAAGGAAGTGGTGAAGCCTCCTACAAATTAGACTCTGGGAAGTCTTTAAAGATGCAAGATGTTCTATGTGTACCTAGACTTAAGAAGAATATTCTCTCCATATCATCTTTGGATGCAAAAGGGAAGAGAGTTGCATTTGTGGATGGCCAAGTACTTATGTGGTGAAAAGGTAATACCATAGATGATGCGGTAGTGATTGGAGAGCAAGAGGGAGGATTGTACAAATTGAAGGGACAACTTGAACAAGACATGGTACAGGAATCCATGGAACCAAGTGAACTTTGGCACAGAAGGATTGCACATGTGCACTATAGAGCACTACCAATTGCAATCAAAGCAGTAGAAGGTCTTCCTGAAATCCATTCAAAGCATGAAGGTGTCTGCAAAGGATGTGAAAAAGGAAAGAACACAAAGAAGGCATTTCCAAGCAGTGAAAGCAAGGAAAAAGGAATTTTGGAAATTATCCACTCCGATGTATGTGGTCCACTGTCATCTAGTTCTCTGAGTGGGTATGTATATTATGTTTCTTTCATTGATGATTTTTCTAGGAAGACTTGGGTTTATTTCTTAAAGAACAAATATGAAGTGTTTGATAAGTTCAAGGAATTCAAAGCATTGATAGAAAACCAAACTGATAAGAAGATCAAGACCTTTAGATCCGACAATAGCGGAGAATTCACTTCAGGGGACTTCAAGAAGTTATGCAGTGATTCAGGGATTAAGAGGGAGTTTACCACTCCCTACAATCCACAACAGAATGGGGTTGCAGAAAGGAAGAATAGAACTATCATGGAAGCAGCACGGGCAATGCTTCATGACCAAGATTTGGCTATGCATCTATGGGCAGAAGTAGCGAGGACAGATGTATATGTACAGAAAAGAACACCACACAGGATACTTGACAACAAGACAGCAGAAGAAGCTTTCTCTGGTAAGAAACCAGAAGTTATCCATCTCACGATATTTGGTTGTCTAGTATACACATATGTTCTAAGAGAAAAGAGTACAAAGCTAGATCCTTCAGGAAAGAAGGGTATATTTGTGGGTTATAGTAAAAATTTGAAAGCATGCAGTATCTACTTTCCAAGGTTCAAGAAGATTGACATCAGCAAGGATGTGACTTTTGATGAAGACTCAGCATATATCAAATCGAGGAAGCAACTTGTTGAAGACAATGAAGAACCAAGAGTAACCAGAATACAAGACACCACCATGAACAAAGCAACTCCAGAAGAGGATCGTGAAATAGAAGATCCACAAGAGCCTGTAGATCCACCTCGTGAGAAGAACTCTCACAAGAGGAAACCAGCATGGGCAAGAGAGCTCATCCAAGATGCAGAGAGGTATGGTGTTCCAGAAGAGGAACACAGAGAAAGAAAAAGAACAAGGTCACACACCAGCTATGTAGCCTTACTATGTGACATAATGGACAACGAACCTTCTAGTTATGAAGAAGTGGCAGAAAAGAAAGAATAGAAGGAGGCCATGGTCGAGGAATACCAGTTGATCATAAAGAATGATGTTTGGGATGTGATCCCAAGACCAGAAGGGAAGTCTGTTGTGACTTCCAAATGGATCTACAAGATCAATCATGTTGCATATGGTAGCATAGAGAAATACAAGGCAACGTTTGTGGCTCGTGGCTTCTCCCAGAAAGAAGGGATAGATTATGAAGAGACCTTTACACCTGTAGCCAGATATACTTCCATCAGAACCGTACTTGCTCTGTCTATAGTGATGAAGTGGAAGATACACCAAATGGATGTCAAGACAGCTTTCTTGAATGGTGTAGTCGAAGAGGAAGTGTATGTGGATAAGACACTCAAATTTGAGACACATGACGGGGAGTCACATGTGTGCCAATTAAAGAAATCCTTGTACGGATTGAAACAAGCACCCAAAACATGGTATGGCAGGATTGACAACTTCCTGACTAGTTTGGGATTTACCAAGAGTAAAGTGGATTCCAACCTTTACTACAAGTTTGAGGAAGGAAATCCAGTGATACTCCTACTGTATGTGGATGACCTGTTTGTGATAGGTGAGGATAGGTTGATTACCGACACGAAGAGGAAGCTTGCTTCCAAGTTCAAGATGAAGGACTTGGGTATGATGCATTACTTTATAGGTATGGAGGTGTGGCAGAGTGCAGATGCAATCTTCCATGGACAAGGGAAGTATGCAGTAGAGATCTTAAAGTAGTTCGGGATGATGGACTACAAGGCCATGGCCACACCTATGGCATCGAACCTGAAGCTATTGAGTGATGCTTCATCAGAGTCGGTTGATGCCATGATGTATTGTTAGATGATTGGGTCCTTGATGTACCTGATGAACATGAGACCAGATATTTGCTTTGCTATGAACACCTTCAGGAAGTTCCTGACGGATCCTAGACATGTTCACTTGATTGTTGTAAAGCATATTCTGAGGTACCTGAAGGGTACGATTGATTATGGGCTCAAGTATGATGCGAATAAAAAGTTTAACCTGGAGGGTTATGTTGATTCATATTGGGCAGGCAGTGCTACAGATAGGAAGAACACTTTAGGGTGTTGCTTCAGTATGGGATTAGGTATGATCTCTTGGTTTAGAAAGAAGCAATCCTGCGTAGCACTGAGTACAGCCGAAGTAGAGTATGTCGTAGCTTGTTCGGCTAGTTTTGAGGCAGTATGGCTAAGGAAGTTACTGTCTGATTTGTTTGATCTCCAGTTGGATGCTATTTGTATCTTCTGTGATAACCAGAGTTGTGTGAATTTTTCTGAGAACCCGGTGTTCCCTGACTAGTCGTAGCACATCGAGATCAAGTATCACTATATCAAGGATATGGTGTAGAGAGGAGCAATGAAGCTCCTGTATGTTGCGACGAACGTGCAGATAGAAAATGTGTTGACCAAACCACTAGCCAGGGTGAAGTTCGAGTACTTCTGAGAGAGGCTTGGTGTTCTTCAGATTGAAGATACTTCCAGGAGGAAGTAACGATACACAGATGCTGGAGCCATTCCAAGCATGGTGGTAGGAGGATCCTTCCCATGGTTGTGGATGTAAGTGTTGTGTGATGAGCATCAGGACGATGCTCCGGATGATGTTATATATGATGATGATCAATATGATCATGAACATCATCATGATGCTCCATGCGAGGATAATCAAGTTGATCATGAGTATCAGGATGATACTTTGAGGCCATGGATATGTGGCAGGTTGTGCAATGGCATGTAATGTATTCCTGGGAGATTCAATAAGTTGAGCAGTAAGCTCGTAATCAGTCCTGGGATGCTCTTTCGAGGTTTTTCCTGGTAACATGTAATTTATTCCTAGGAGATCCAATAGGTTGAGCAGTAAGCTCGTAATCAGTCCTGGGATACTCTTTCGAATTTTTGCGAGGTCAGCATGTAATTTATTCCTGGGAAATCCGATAGGTTGAGCAGTAAGCTCATAATTAGTCTTGGAATGTTCTTTCGAGGTTTTGCTTGGTAGCATGTAATTTATTCCTGGGAGATCCGATAGGTTGAGAAGTAAGCTCGTAATCAGTCCTGGGATACTCTTTCAAGGTTTTGCGAGGCCTGCTTGCAATTTAGTCCTAGGAGATCTTATAGGTTGAGCATTAAGCTCGTAATCAGTCCTGAGATGCTCTTTCAAAGTTTTGCAGATGCACATAATCAGTCCTGAGATTCCACCTCTGTCAGGACGCTCGTAGATATGATAAAGACCTACATGGAGGCTAGGCCTACATCCATCATGAAAAAGGGTTGTCTCTATAGAACTTCCTATGACAAGAAGAATTGAGAGATAGCACCAGTGATCGAAATGACGAGTACAGCAGCAGTGATGATGATCCAGCTCCAGTATTGAAGACTTGTGCCTTTATGTTTTGATGACCTATGTCAAGAGAATACCTTCCTAGTTAAGAGGGAGTGTTGATGTATTTGTAACTTCGAAAGATATTCACTTGTATATTGTATGTATTACATTTGTACTTTATTGTACCCCAACAAAGATGTATTATTCCTCTGATTGGAAGTGTCGTCATTTGTATTTGCAAGTGTCACAAGTTACATTGTAAGTGTCGTAACTTATATTTGATGGGTTATTAGACCACCTTGGTGGGGTCGGCCTTGTATGGGTCATGTGGATGGGTTATTAGGCTTCCTTAGGAAGTCGGCCCAGTTAGGGTTAAAGGCAAGTTAAGTTAATGTATAAATAGAGAGTGTTACTCTCTCATTCTATTCATTCACTCACTCATCCAACTCGCATAGTTGAGAGAGAGGAGTGTGCACAAGTGGAGGAGTAGTAGCTGCTGAAGACATCTATCTTTTGGGGTTTGATCTTTGTGATCTTTGTGTTGGTGCTCATTCTATCTCTGAGGAAGTTGCGGGGTTTTTCACCTTCTTGGTTTTCCCCGAGGAAACTCTTTGTCTCTTGTGTTTATGATTGTTATGATGTGCATGTTATTCTCTTAGTAGGATCCTAGATAATATTTGAATGAAATTATCAGAATTCTAATAGTTTACAGGGCCCAAGTATCACCAAATATTTGTACAATTTGTGCGTTCAAAATTTGGACCCTCAAATCAACTGCTACCATCTACCTAACCAACATGAAGAAAGGGTCACTATAAGATATGATGTAGATATTCCCTCCAAAAGGAGAAAAAACCCAAAAAAACACATTAAGGAGTTGAACCAAGAAATCAATCCCTTGCAAGAAAAAATAGAATAAAGTGCTCTTTGAGGCTTTAGTTATGACTCAAACATCACAGACAACGGCAAGTTAATGTCGAAAGAGAAGAGTGGCAACCTCAAAGTAGAATTCAAGGATCTTATGTTGGGGTCCTACCCTAACCCCCCTACTTTATCAATGTACGAGGTCATAAGGCTCATTAGATAGTTAGTGGATAGTGACTTAATGTAAAAGGGACCTATTTATTAAATAAAGTATCCTAGGTGGTTCACGTTCATTAATAGCAGACCACAAGTAGTTAGGAATTTGGCTATCAAATCACTATATATAGAGTAGTACGATATGTAATGTTTAGTAAAGAATTGTCATTCTATTTGGAGCTTAACTCTTTAAGTTCGCCCTCGTGAAGAGGCAAGTGAACATAGCTATCTATTGAATTTATTATATTTTTTTTTCTATCTTTTCTCAAAAATTTTGGGTTCAAGTATATTACAAATGGTATCAAAGCTCTTTCTTGGGCCAAAAGGGAAGATTCTTTAAAACTAGGGTTTGGCTCTTCCAAACAAGCTATCTTGGAACTTTTGCTCCAATTGTTTTCCATGAAGTTTCAAGGTCTAAAATTTGCAGGGTATAGAAAGAACATTGTTGTAGAGATTTCTTCCTACGGGTAAGAAGAAGCCCTCTTAGGATAAAGCAAGATAGACTGACTCTATACTAAGACAAAAATGAAACAAATGCGATCTTGAATCCTAGATTAAACAAGTATTTCAGAGTTTTTGTATTGAAGAGAATGAGGGAAAGCAACTTACCTTTCACTCTTGATGTTTGTCACACTCATCATTCAGATCCCAAAGTCCTCGCGATGAACCTATTAAGATCAGGCAATGCACAAGCATATACAATTCTCCAAGATCTCTGAATCACAAGTTAGAATCCAAATCTAGCTAGATACAAATCATGAAATTGAAACACAATAACCACACATGAATTGGGAAACAAGACAAGTTAACTTTATTACAACTTGAATATGCTTACAATGGTTGATTGATGTCCAAGCCAACTTTCAGCTCCAAGTCCTTCCTCTAGCTATCTTTTCAAAAGTCTCAAGATAATAGGTTGGATGCCCCAAAAGTCCTCCCTTTGGCCCATGGAAGGCCTCTCCTTTATAGTGTTTGGAAGGGTTAACCAAAAGGAGAGTAAAATGGATCTAATGAGTGTTTAGTGGATCAGGCCTACTAAATAGAGAGAGGGTTGGGATCGAATCAAAGTTGATAATCCCAAGAAAATCTCTCGAAAGGTGAGATCCAAGATCCATGGCAAAAAGGCTAAAAGAGGATTTTCGCGCCCTTGGGTCTGAGCATAACGCAACATTGTCGCACCCCTAGGTATGAGCATAATGCAACATTGTCGAGCCCCAGGGTCAGAGCATAGAGAGGAAACCCTAATATTTGTGACCCAACAGATGTGCAAAGTGTGACAATGTGGGCAGATTGGGTCAGATTGGGTGACACGTGGCAGATAAGATGTTGTCTTCGGTATTCAAGAAATAGACTTTACTCCTGGGTGTCCATATGAGACCAAGGAGGGTACCAGTAATGTATAATGATCATTAAGGGGAAGTTTCGTTTAGGTCATTTGGTGTAAGGATGCGACACTAGGTTTTAGTGTGTAATATTGAGGTATAACAGATGCCCCCTAAAGTGTGAGGTCAGAAGAGACTAATGGCCGAAAGACTTTACAAATACTTTACGGAGATAACTTCGAGGGGAGCAACGAGGAGATGAAATAGAAACAAAATGTCAAATATACCATCGAGGAAGACATTCCCATGCTCGGAAACAATTGACTCAAAGCATGGTTGCCGACCAATACATTGCAGATCCATGAGTACTGAGATGATATAGACTGTAGACAAGTCATGGCTACTGTGAACAATCGTAGATCCATGAGACAATAATGGCACAGCCACGACCAATACATAATTAGATCTATGTGACAATACAAGAGTGAGGTCTTCCACGTAATGACTAGGTGGAAACCTGATCAAAAAATCGCCATCGCAGCCTGGATGTAAACAATATCAGAAGGCGTCCAAGGTCTTCTACCCAATCCCAAACGATACGAATCTAGCCATGTGATTACAAGGTGTTGAAGTCGAACATGGAAGAAACCATTTGATTACCGGTCAATGATGTGAACCGTTAACAAATGCGAGGGAAATCTCTAATGATGACAATGATCCCCAAGGTATCTATAGTACATCTCAACGAAATGCAAATAGATGAGTTGATGTCGAGCACTCGTGAGATCATTCGATCAGAGGTCAATGATAAAAACCTACTGTCGAACACGAGGAAACCTGCCATTGAGACATGCAGGCACCAAGGTACTGATGGTTGACTCCTAAGCCTAATTCCTGGATAGTGATTTGGCGTCGACAGGAATAGACTCGTCGAAGGTGGGCCATAAGGATTCCCACATCATCGACATGAAATCGGAACGAGAGGTAGTATGTAACAATGGAACAAGAGAACATGTACTGACAAAATGGAAGACTTGACATAGTGGACGACTTAGAGCAACAGAAACCCTTTCAACATATAACGGCATGAAGCAGAACCTGGCAGTAGGGATTATAGATAGCAGAGAACAAACACACGACGAGTAGGCTCGTGGCCAAAGAGACGACTCAAGAGGATGATCATAACTTAGCAAGAGCAGATAAATACACAAAAGGAGACAAGGGACAGACGCATGCCATGTTCCAAGGTGACGATTGACAAGCTGCCAACTAGATAAACTCGACTCATTTCTCATTTTCCCCTGACATGATGGACGAGTACCTCTTTGTTTTTTTACGAGCTTGAAGAGGATAACAGATGCTTGGTATAGCTCACCTCATAGATGAGTCCGATCTCACGTGTTTTACGAACCTAAGAAAGGAGGGGTTCATCCCAAAGCAAGCCCTTCAATGTTGAATTTTAATGAGTCCAAGGAAGGAAAACTCGGTGGTTTTTCACATTTAGAGAGCCTGAAAAACTTAAAGAAGGCTCCAGAATGTAATTTTTCGTAAATTTAGTCCCTCAGTCCCGAAAAAGTGTAAAATAATTCCTGAGAGAACTCTCCCAGTCAAACATTGACTGAGGTATACCTTTCTCGTAAATAGTCTAGATGGGCCGAAAAAGGGGTAACATATCACCGAATAGACGTCCTTTCAAATACTTTTACAAGTGTGGAAGAGACAAGTGCACTTGACAACTTTTCGTAACGAGGGAGTCTGAAAATAGCTTAAAGAGAACTATGATGGTCTTTTCGTAATTTTTTAATCATTTTGGTCCGAAAAAAGAAATACCAAAATGATACTTTCCTCATCGTTTTACGAGCACGAGTAAAGTCGACTAACCTCAACACCATATACTTAATTTTAACAAGCACGACATGGATATAAAAAAACACTTGGAATCTTTTTGAGGTTTTAATCCAAAGCACGAAAAATATAGAGTCAGCTCAAATGAAGGTCAAAATAGTGATATACCACTAGTGTGAACAAAGTATAGAGATCCTGTCAAAAATGGTTTGTGAAACCTTGGAAAAAGATATTAGTAATGTGAAAAATTTGACCTAAAAAAAAGATATTTTAAATAAAATAATGGGCAAAAATATAGTCATGCAACTTATATAAGTAAGAGGTAAAAATAGAAAGTTACCATTTTAACTTGGCTATTTTTGCTCATAGAGGGATTTTTACCTATTGAAGGGAAAAACTTCAAGTGATCATATCCAGAGATCTGAGGCACCATTCTGACAGCCGTCTGCACCAGGTAAGAGCTCTTAAGCTCCTCTTTCAATTTATGTTCTTATTTTTTGATTTCACATCAGTTTTGTAATTTTTTGAGGAAGCCCTAGGGCGTTTTTTTCGGGTCTGGAATTTCCATGGCCTCCCTCTGTCGAGAAGCGCGGAAATTTGTCGATTATCGCGTTGTGTCCTTCTTCAGGGGCACGGCAATTCACAGTTTCTCCGCAACCCGACAATGCCCAGGTGCGACAATCACGAAAAAATGAAAATTTTTCTTGATGTTTCCTCATGTTTGGCATGAAATCAGACTTCCAGTTTCTCATGAATGCTTTATTTGGTTTTTTACAGGAGTTTGCATCTCATTTGAGGCAAAATGGTTGATTGGAAGGAAAGGGAACATGAAGCTAATGATCAGTTGGTTGCAAATGACCAAATGACACTAAATGCGTTGTAGGCATGTGGGTTGCTCAAGTTCTTTAAAACTAAGCGTATCCGAAAACAGGGAAAACTTCTTATTCACATAATACAATTGTGGGATATTGACATTGAGGATTTCCAAATCGGAGAGCATACTCTCGAGATTGAGCTCTAAGATATATACTTTATCATTGGCCTCTCTACGAGAGGGGTGCGGGTCAACTTGACGGGACACATGACCTCAGAAGAGAGTACAAGTGACTTGATTGTCCGTTACTGCCGACAGGGTTCTTCAAAGAAAAGTGGGAAAGTGGCCATCAAGGATATGATAGAGCTCCCGATGAGAACTATAATGTTCACCATAACATGAGCAGTGGGTAGTGTGAGCCCTCACCAGGAAACCCAAGGACATATGACTCTCGTCGTAGAGTGCATGGCACCGACTTTGTTCAACTGGTGTGAGGGGGTGTTATCCAACCTCAAGGAACAAGTAACCAAGTGCAGAAATGGATATACTCGCCAATTTGGGTATGGGAGCATCTTATTCACCTTCTTTTTGGAGAGGGTGCCATTGCTGCGTCCATAGGTATCCATGCCTATCTACCCTGTGACCGAGCCTCGGATGGGTCGATGGAGTGACTATGTAGGACGGCTCGGGGGACCACAAGTGTTAGCCTTCGGTGAGGATTTCTTCTCATGGCTCGAGGAGCAGATCATCATGATCAAGGACTACCCCTACAAAGGGGTGGATTACTGAGAAGACATTGACTTAGCACTGCCCGATGATGAGGACTGGGACAACTCAGGTATATGATGTTCACCAATGTGTTTTTAACTTTTTTAAATATATATAATTTTTAGCGATTTTTGTAATGTGTAAAAAGATCTAATGTATGTACATGTGCATGTCATATATCGTGGACCGAGGAGACCAGCGGGCTACTCATCGTTGCGCCGAGGTGGGGTCCAGCATCAGGCCGCTGCTGAGGAGGAAGAGGAGGATGAATAAGAATCAGGGGGTATCCGTGATGTAGAGCGGAATCTTGAGGGTTTGACCTTTGGAGTTTCTACTATGAGGATGGACGACATCCCTCTCCATCTCCAACGGCATACTGTGGGTGTGCCTAGGCGCATCGTCTAACTCCTCCGTAGGGTGGCTAGAGATTTGGTATGCTACCAAGAGCAGCACGAGGATGACGATTAGTCTCTTTAGACAATAGTATCTTCTTTTTGTGGCATGTACATGATATGTAGGCCAGAGAGCCAAAATTTGTATGGGACGGAATCCCAAATTTTGTCTTTAGACACAACTTTATCATATGTATTCAGAAAAACATTTTATATGCGATAATATACATGTGGACTTATTTCTATGATTTATTCATTTACAGTGGCTTGTGTGTTTCATTTATGATGTATTTTTTATGTATGAGCTAGATGCCAATCCAAAATGTAGTTAGCCAATGAGTCAGCTGCAAAATTGAATTCTCTTGGTACATGTTGATATGAAATGTGATCAAAAGATCATTCCAAGAGGCGTAACCTTCTAAATAAGCGAAGTAATATAGGATCACGAACAATGTAGACACGGTTCAGATGGGACACCACGAGTTGGGAATCTAGAAAGACTGACAAGGAGTATATTCCAAGGGAAGCAACTTCAGTTAAGAGTCCGATGATTGTATGGTACTCTGCAATGTTGTTGGTTGCGAGGCCCAAGGAAGTGCCTCCTGAGGATACCAACTTGCTAGAAGGAGAATAGATAACCCATGCTGCGGAAGCAAGGTTCCGGGTGTGTCGACTAGCACCATCTGTGAATCCATAGTAGGCAAACATCTGCGCATAGAAGCACAAGTTGAGGTAAATGAGGATACATGAAATAAAATCCATGCACACACACACAAAAGAAATAACTGAAAACAATCTAAGTACATTATGTACAAGATGTCTTGCACAAGGTAAACCTACGCGTAGAAACGTTTCAGGTACATCCCGTTGCGAGGCCATGCCAAAGGTGCACCATCACATACGACGAGCTCGTAATCTCCTTTTTCCAATACACATTTTATAATGAAGGGACCGTACCACATGGACTCTAGCTTGCCTTTCCCTAGTTTATCATGCATTTGGTCGTATGTGAGTACAAGGTCACCTTCGTTAAAAATCCGAGGTTGAATGGATTTGTCATACTGTTCTCTGACGCGTTTCTTGTGGGCTTCGTTAGCTAAGGCAGCGTCACGATGGGTTTCATCTAGCTTGGCTAGATACAGAAACTGTTCGTCCTCAGAATTTGTATTGGGAAGTAGCTCTACGGCTATCTTTAGTGACGGAATTCCACATTCAATCGGTAAAATGGCTTCCAGGCCATACACCAATTGAAATGGTGTGAACCCGGTAGTGCTTTTCACTGAGGTTCGGTAGGCCCATAATGTCGAAAAGAGAGCTAAGTGCCAATTGGACTTATGAGTACCCACAATGCGCTGAATCATGCGCTTTAAAACTTTGTTTATGGCTTCGACTTGGTCGTTGGCCTGTGGGTAGTATGGGGTTGAGTTTTCATGACGAAAACCCAACTTGGCACTCAATTCTTCAATCATATGGTTCCTAAAGTGGGAACCATGATCAGTCACAATAGACTGTGGAACTCCGAACCTAGCTATGATGTGGTTGAATATGAATTGTGTTGTTGTTTTACCATCTTCTGCAAAAGTAGGCATCGCTTCAGCCCATTTTGTAAAGTAATCAACGGCTACTATGACATAGCCATGCCCCCCAGCTGAAGTGGGTTACAATGCATGAAATTGATGCCCCATTTGGTGAAGGGGTCGACGGCAACAACAGGGTGAAGTGGAGCAGAATGCGAGCGTTTATTACTATGGAAGAATTGACAGGGTGGACAATTCTTGACCGTTTCAATGCAATCTTTGAAAATCGAGGGCCAGAAATATCCCGCGCATAAAATCTTCTGGGTCGTAGCCATCCCAGAGAGATGACCACCACATGCTCGAGAGTGGCATTCATTGAGGACATGCTCAGCCTCATCCAAAGTTAGACAACATCGAATAACGGTATCGACACCACAGCGATAAAGGGTATCGCTAATGATGAGTTAGTACTTGGCATGATGCCGGATGCATCGATGTTCATCGCGGTTGAGTTCAGGCCGAAAACGTTGGGTTTGGAGATAGAGTATAATATCCCCATACCACGGATCAGACATGCCAATGAGGAACAACGATTCATCAGGGAGAGAATCGATGGGCTCTGGTTGCTCAGTGACATGGGGCAAAGTACAAATTAGCTCTGCGAAGACCAAAGATTTCTTGGATTTTGCTTTGGAAAATTCCAAGTCAAACTCTTGAAGGACAACAATCCAACGAGAGTATTTTCCCCCAAGCACTTGGCGTGTGAGGATGTATTACATTGGATTGAAATCAGTGATGACAGTGGTCTGGCGGAGCAGAATGTAATGGCGGAACCTCTGGACAGCAAAAACTGTAGCCAGAGCCATCTTTTCAACATGTGAGCAGCAGGTTTCTGAGTCGAGGAGACTCTTACTAAGATAATAAAATACATGTTCTATGTCGTTGGCGTCTTCCTTGACTAACACCATGCCAATGGTGGAAGTGGAAGCTGCGAGATATAAGATGTAATCCCATGTGTAATTGGGGGGTTGAATTACGGGATCATTAGTGAGGGATGCCTTTAGATTATCAAACGATCGTTGGGATTCGTCATCCCAGAAGAAGGGTATGTTCTTTTTCAGAAGCCTCATGTAGCATTTTGTGATCTCGACAAAATTGCACACGAAACGGAGTAGAAATTTTACATTCCCTTGCAAACTTTGAAGTGTTGGTATGCCTGTGGGTGAAGGCAGATCTAGAATGGATTCTACCTCCGTTGGGTCTAAATGTATACCGTCCTTGGAGATTATGAATCCCAATAGTTTTTCGGCTTCGACAGAAAAGATGCACTTGTGTGGATTTAAATGAATATTGTAGTGGCGGCATCTGGAAAAGATGGCGCTTAAATGATCTCGGTGATCATCCTGAACCTAATAATGGGCGGGGAGGTCATCAAGATATGGTTCTACAATATGTTTAATGTCGTGAAATGCATATGACATCGCCCTTTGGAAAGTTGCCTCGACATTCTTGAGGCCAAAGGGTAGCTTTCGGTACGCAAAGGTCCCCCATGGGAAAATGAAGGTTGTCTTATGCTGGTCAGCGGGGAGTATCTCTATCTGATTATAGCTAGAGAAGCCATCCATGAATGAAAATATGACACTCCCGACACAGCTATCTATAATCTAGTCAATAAACGGAGTTGGATAGTTGTCTTTTGGACAAGCTTTCTTCAAATCTCGGTAAATGACACAGACTCTAATCATACCCTATTTATTTTTCATAGGAACGATATTAGACACCCATTCTGTCAACGGGACAGGATAAATAAAACAAGCACCCAGAATTTTTTCAATTTCTGCTTTGATAGTCGCTGCCTTGCGGGGATGAACGGGCCAGAGTTTCTGCTAAACAAGTCGGGCACGAAGAAAGGTTTGGATCTCATGGACTACGATGGATGGGTCTATTCCCGGCATCTCTTCATAACTCCAAGCAAAAACGTCGCGGAATTATTTAAATAAGGCAGTGTAGAACTCCAATTCAGTGGGAGTACATGTCTTGCCTATGAGAATATTTTCCATGACACCAGGTTTCACTGAAATGTTAATAGGAGTAGTTTCCATGATGTTGGCCAAGTTTCCTTCGGACAATATATCGTCGAATGAAGTGGGAAACTTGGGTTTAATGATTTCAAGTGAACTGTTGGATTTGGTGTCTTGATCGATCACCGGGATAGTAGGGAAAGAAGATCGATGATGATAATCTTCCCAGGGTGGTTCATCAACGCACATAACCTCCATAATTGATTCGTAGGAAGGAAAACTCAATGTGAGAGGATCGATAGGTGTTGACGATCAGCCAGCCTTAGACGAGAGTTGTGCCACGGCGTGATGCGTAGTAGGATCGACCCAATCTGTGGCTAACTAGATCGCATGATAAGTTACAAGATTCCTGTTTAAAGGCATGGAATTGTCATAGGTTTCAATCTCTGTAGGACCCGGTATCACCCAAGAATCAGCAGATCCATTGGATGGGGTGATACTTGATGATATCATGTTAATGGCATGTATAGGGGATCTAAGCTCCAGGAATACTTCGATGAGGGAGGAATCCTTCATGAGACCAACGCCAACATCTTCGAAATGGTACTGGGACTGACCCAGTAACGAGACATTGTGGGCGGAGTTCGAATGAATGTCTGGAGTACAGAAATCTAACTGATCTATGGTGACAATCATCCCTTGATGAGGAAATTGTACTAGTCGAAAGACGGAAGATGCAACGACGGTCATGGCATAGAACCAATTCTGGCCGAGTAGAATATTATAATCCAATGGTGCATCTACGACTTCAATGTGCATAGATACTATCTTTCCCCCTAGTTCAATGCCAATCACAGGAATGATTCTGTATGGTTGAAACCCATGTCTGTCAAATGCTTTAAGAGTAGTGGGAGAAGGTGTAACTTCAGGTGAGCCTATGGCTCTCCAACAAGTCAAGGACACAATCGACATGGAAGCACTTTCATCTAAGACAGTGCGATGAATGTTGTTTCCACGGATCTTCGTTTGGATCTGGAAGGCTAACTGGTGAGAAAG
Source organism: Larix kaempferi (assembly GCA_027924585.1). Taxonomy (NCBI): domain Eukaryota; kingdom Viridiplantae; phylum Streptophyta; class Pinopsida; order Pinales; family Pinaceae; genus Larix; species Larix kaempferi. Next base: position 48,579,122 of record BSBM01001530.1, on the reverse strand, counting down.
CCTAGGTTTAAAATATTCCAAGTTAAACATAATCATGTTAGAAGTATCTGTTAGGAACCCATGTCAACCCTTCTATTTACTTTGTTAGTATATTGTTGTTGGACGCATATGCTTTGTAAGTCGTCTCGTAGTATTTGTTGATCCATAGTTTGTATTATTGTTGTTGGACGCATATGCTTTGTAAGTCGTCCCGTAGTAATTGTTGGTCCATATTTTGTATTGGCCCATGGTTTGTATTGACACATGGTATTGACCCATGGTATTGGCACCTAGACTTAGTATATAAGTTTGTGTTGAGACCAATGAAGGTACCGTGAAGTTATTTGTATTGAGCTTGCTCAAAGGAGGTTTCCCCCTCGAAGTGGCCTGCGATCAATATAAAAGTGATTCCGAGTTCTGTTATTTCTGTTATTTCATGTGTTTTCATTAATTTATTATTGCAGGTTCTTCACAGTATCCAGGTCCATTGCCCCCAGTTCTGAAAGTAAGGTCCTACGCTGCGTGGGGCAGTGTTGGAGAACCTCGAGAGTCAACATCGCACATGGTGCTTGAGCTAGGTCGTCAACAATATTGTAATTTTGGGTTGCTCACGCGTTAGGATTAAATGTCTCCTTTCGGATGGTTCCTTTGGGTGGGCGTAGCACTTTGTCTGTGACAGGTATCTCAATGTGGAGATGACCATTGGGGGGAGGGATGATAGAAGGATCTTCAGAAGGGGACTTGCCATTAGTTGTCTCCAGTTTGTTTGAAACTAGAGGGGTATCATATGTCCTTTCTTGAGTGGATATATGAATCTCTTCGTTACTCATCATCAAAACATCGCGGTTTGCAGAATTTTCTCCATGGGGTGGGTTGTTCGGATTGCCCTCTTGCGAGGGATCATGAGTAACCATATGTTGTTGTTGATGGGGGAAAGGATCGGATAGCACTGTCGAGCGGGAGGATCCTTTAACAAATTTGTCGACTTCGTCCTTGTAAGGACAGTCTCATGTGTAGTGATCTTCCTGGCAAATCAGGCAGGGGAATTTTGCTTTCTTATGTGGTTTGGGATCGTTTTTGGTTGGTTGCGGGTTGGGGTTCTCCTGTTGGTTAGAAGGTTTCTTGGATTTTCCACGGTTATTCTTCTTCTTTCCCCCGAATTGTTGTGATGTGGATTGAACCGCGTTCACCTCGAAGGAAGGAGTAGGATAGGTAGAATATTTGGGAGTAGCCTGGGGTGGAGAGGGGGTATCAGTAGCTTGCTGCCCACTTGATTTGGTGGCAGGTTGAGCCTTAACTGAACCGACGATACCGTCAATGGGGGGTTCAGTGGTGGGCTTGGTTGGATCAGTAGTGGTGCGGGAGGCATGGGGAATAAGATCGTATAAAGTTCTGGATTGGGTATATACCAAATCCATATACTGAGCACGATAAATCACTTGTTCCTCCATGATAGGTCCGCCCATGGCAATATCCCTGGCGATGGGAGGCAGAAATGACTTCATGAACCAATTAGCGAGTAACTGGTCCGGAATGGGTGCCTTGATTAACCTGCGGCGTCAACGCCACTCATGAATATGATCCAAGATATGTGTAGAAGTGATTTGAGGTAATGAGGTCAACATGTCTGTTCCAGTCTCGTACCGGATGGGGAGTTGGAAATGTGTTAGAAACTGCATGGCCAAGGTATTGAAATCATGAAAGTAGTGTTGTGGCAGCTCAATGTACCATTTGAATGTCGTACCGGTGAGTGTACGCTGGAAGAGCCGTAACCGAATGGATTCGTCCATCAATGAGTTCGAACAACACCAAAGATGGAAGGTCATTATGTGGTTCTTGGGGTCTTCCCCAGATTTGGCATCGAAATTGGGAATGTTCGATGGTAGTTTGGCTGGGATGGGTGGCCAATGTGATTCATGCCATATGGGATCGTTAATAAGTCGGGACAAATCGGGCAAGTCTAGCGTGGCCAAGAAGGCAAGGTGGCGATTGGGTTGCGGGTATGAGCAGTAATTGTATGGCGTAGGGATGCCTGTAGGACCCTGCACAGCATAATGTTGTGTAGTGTACCCATACATGTTTCCCGCGAGATACTGTTGGAAGTTCTGAGGATAGTAGACCATCTGGTTAATCGATTTTGTGTTCAAAATCATGGTATTTATCGTCTGATTCAGAATCACAGTAGTAGTCAGTTGTTGAACGTTCTGCTGAGTAGGGACGACGGGTATAGTAACATGGGGTTGCTGCGTCCTAGGAATGTTTTATGTTCCTTGTTGGGGTATGGCTCCCTCGGATTGTTGCATCCCAGGAATGTTTCCAACACCTTGATTGGGTGGAGGATTGCCTACACCAGTGTTAGGGGATGCCTGAAAGAAAGGTGTCCATGGAATATTGGTTCCACCTTGATGAAGAGGTGGAGGCTTAAGAGGTGGGTTCCATGGAGTATTCGCGGCTGAAGGATAAGGAATGTCGGAGTTCAAGTTGGGGGGTATGAAAGGTTGAGTAGGTTTCCCCCCAGCTTGATTCCAGTTTCCAAAAAGGGAGTACCCCCCACTCTATGGGATGCAAGGTCCCCAAGAAGGAACTGTTCCTGATGAGGGATGTTGGAAATTGGTCCCGGTTGGGATACCAACATGAGGTTGTCCACTACCAGGTGAATTGTATGTGCCCAACTGAGCAGATGATGCTGATGGAGAGGGTTGTTGAATGGTACCGGTGGGGGCATTAACAAGTGGTATTCCTCCAAATGAAGGGCCTTGCTGAGTGGATGGAAAAGAAGGAGGTGTTTGTTGAGTGGCCCTGCTTTGAATGGTACCGAGGGGTTTCCCTCCAGCAGATGGGTTGGATGGTCCAGTTAGAGGAGTTTGTTTACTGGGGCCAATGTTCCCAAGAGATGGTTATCCTCCTGCGGGTGGGTTTGATGGTACTCCCGGAGGGGGTTGGTTATTGGGATCAATGGTTCCAGTAGAAGGTTGTCCTCATGAAATGGTGTAAATGGTGGTCGAAGGTGCACCTTCGGTCAGAATAGATGATCCAATAGTACAGGTAGAATTTATTCTGATGCTAGCAAGGTGGGGTAGTGTCGATTGGCCCATAGCACCAAAGGTGCCAATTTGTGGGGGGGGTATTCCATACGTTTCAAGTGGGGACGGTGAGAACATTGGGTTATCCCTCATAAGGGGTGTGTCCCCTGAAGGTACGCCGAAAATCTTGTGCGATAGCAAGTGTGGGGAATATAACCGAGGGGTATCAGGCTTCACGTCGATGGGGACTTGAGAAGTATGAAGATCATCGAGGGCTTGGCCCGGATTTGTATCCCATAAGGTGGAGGTGGGGTCAAAAATGCGAGCTGTCAGATCAGGGTCCGGGAAGAGTTCGAGTATAGTGAAAACTAAGGGTCTGGATGCATCAGCATAGGAGTGATGAAAATATGTTCTAGATGGAATAAGAGGAGCTCGGTAACTAGGAGGATGGGTGGCAGGGGGTATTGGGAAGCCGATGAGAGCATTTGCTCTGTATCACGTCTGAATTGTTATGATGCTAAAGGGGAATTAGCTAGACTAACCATACTGGATTGGATAGACGCCATACTCTCTTGTCTTGAGGGGAGATCAGGGAGGGATACAGTGAACGGTATATTGCTAGAAGAACCTGTTTCATGAGTGTGAACACCTAATGGTGTAGTGGTGGCAGGCAGAGGTTCCGCCTGGGAGATAAAAAAAAGTCAAACTCAGGTTGAAACGGTGTGGTGGGTAGTTCAGTTTCTTCAATAATTTCAACGTATCCGTCTGGGACTCGAATCAACTCGGACGTGTCTTCGTCGGATCATTCAATAGTTCCAAAAGATCCTTCAGGAACATTGTAGAAGGTGTCTGTTGGTGGGGTAGTGCTAGCCTCTAGGAGGGTGATGACCTCTGGTATAGCTTCATGTGCAGTACGAACTTCAGCAGCTAATGTGTTGTCCACTGTGGGAGGTATTTATGGAATGATAGTGGGTTGTGGGACAGTGGGAATCTCAGTTATATTATTGGTTTCAAGGACTGTAAGAGGTTCTGAGATAGTGTTGTGACTTATAGGTACAGAAGGAACTGAAGATGTAGTACAGATAGGTGGTGGAACATTCCCCCGGTCATCCCTGCGGTTGGTAGGGGCAGGAATACGTGATGCAAGCAGACCAGAAGTCGATGGTGGTGGTGGTGGTTCAGGGCTTCATCCCTATATCCTCCATGATTTTCATTGATCAACCATAATGATGGGAATACAAGTTTCAGCGACAGTCTCATAGAAAAGAACTCAAAAACCCTAAAGCAACCAAGTGTGCAAAAGGGGATCTAGAAAAAGGCAAGGATCACAGGCCAAAAAGCAAGCTCAAAAAACTATACTGAGACCGGTGTCAAAGTAAGCGAGCTGAAACAAAGGTGGCCAGAATGCCAACAAGCAACACCAAAAAGGAAAAATGACCCTCTAAGAAGATAAAATAGCAAGCAAAACCTCCTAACTAAGAGATAGAGACCTCAACAAGTTGTATCCTTTGCAAGGTGATGAAATCGAAGTCGAACATTACAAAATGAGAGACCAATAATGGAAGGATATCCCTCTACCGAAAGGGATCCTAGGTAAAGAGCCCTAGAAGAAAAGTCACTAAGCTACCTCGTTCATGACACGTTGGAGAAGGATACTGGCACTTCTGCCTTATCACCCCTGTGTCACCTATATGGTAGAGTACAAGGAAGACAATGGATCGATATGCCTTAGGCGCTAAGTGGAGTGCAGAATTCCATAAAGTCCATCCGAAACCAATCCTCACAGCTTACCCCCGAAAAAATGGGAGGCCCTCTCCACAAACTGGTCGATGACCGTATCAATAAATACTAGAGGATTTTAGAACCCTAGAGGACAACAACTATGTCTCAAATGAAAATGACAAGGGGGATTATTTGAATTCCTATCCCCGGTGTCCTACCTACCTAGCAAATTCTTGTTCTCCTCAAGTGACGTTATAGTGTGTTGAGTTAGGGAGTGTAAATTTTAATGGTTGTATTACTTAATCGGGTAATGGAAGTGAAACTTGTGGTGTTATGACGATTCAAACCATGCAAATGAAGATGACTCGAAATGAGCCTTTCTGTTCGATGAAAGCTAGCTAAAGTAAAGGGGGATTTCTTCGATCACAATGCATGAACTTTTTCAAAATAAATGAAAAAACCACTCCAAAAACAAACTTTTTGTTTTATTTTTTAATAGGCCAAACTAATGGGACTACTTTCAAAATGCAACATCTACAACTAATGATTGCAAAAATGAGTTAAATTACATGGCAATCAATAATAAGCGATTCACTTCCTAATGTGCAAAATTATAAATTTGATCTTTTCAACTAAAGCAAGACAATGTTCCAAAAAATATTTCAATATTGATTTTAATAACAAGAATGGAAAGTTATTGCTATAAGAACAATGTAGTCTTGAAAACCATATAATCAAGGAAAGGCAAACATTAGCAAAACTTGATTATCGTGAAAGGACCAAGCCAATGCAAGAATAATGAGGAGGTGATGAATATGGGTATGGTGCCACTAACTCAAGAAATCCAAGCTCGAAACAAATAAAATCAAACCACAACAGACTTGCAACTTATTGAAAAATGACAAGGTATGTAGACAAGATGCAACAGGTAATGAATAAGTAGGTATGGTAATGACAATGACCACGAACCCAAATATGTCCAAGGTGACTACAAAACTTCAAAAAATGAAAATGCAAGCGATGTACTGCAGCTGGGAAAGTTACAAAGGTCTGATAAATATCAGAGCAACAACCAAATTAAAGCAGAGAAGTCAAAAATTGACCAAAAGTAACCAAGCAAACTGAGAAAAAATCCTTTTTTGCAGACATTTCCGCGTGTCTGTAATCAGCCCAGGCGTGATAATTATGAATTATCGCGTTCTGGAAAGAGTATTGGTAGCGACAAACTGGTAATTGTCGCTCTGTAGGAAATGGTAGGGGAGCGACAATTCTCAGAAAGAGGATAAGGGCTGGAATTTGAGAAAAGTTGTTGACTTTTCAAGGGTTTTCCAACCCAAAGGACTCACTTATCATTGACAGAGGTCTGATGCAGAGGGGAGGAGAGTGAGTGAATGAAGGTCAAAGAGACCAACTTTTGCAACTGGTTTGATAGAAGAGCAAAATTCACAATCAAAAATGAATGAGAGTAAAAGAACTCAAAACAAAAGGGGTTCAAACCAGCGGAATCGCCAATTTTTTTTGTAGAGATTTCTTCCTACGGGTAAGAAAAATCCCTCTTAGGATAAATCAAGATAGACTGGCTCTATATTAAGACAAAAATGAAACAAATGCGATCTTGAATCCTAGATTAAACAAGTATTTCAGAGTTTCTTTATTAAAGAGAATGAGAGAAAGCAGCTTACCTTTCACTCTTGATGTTTGTCACGCTCATCGTTGAGATCCCGAAGTCCTCGCGATGAACCTGTTAAGATCATATAATGCACAAGCATATACAATTCTCCAATATCTCTGAATCACAAGTTAGAATCCAAATCTAGCTAGATACAAATCATGAAATTGAAACACAATCAACACACATGAATTAGGAAACAAGACAAGTTAACTTTATTACAACTTGAAGATGCTTACAATGGTTGCTTGATGTCCAAGCCAACTTTCAGCTCCAAGTCCTTCCTCTAGATATCTCTGCAAAAGTCTCAAGATCATAGGTTGGATGCCCCAAAAGTCCTCCCTTTGGCCCATGGAAGGCCTCTCCTTTATAGTGTTTGGAAGAGTTAACCAAAAGGAGAGTAAAATGGATCTAATGAGTGTTTAGTGGATCAAGCCTACTAAACAGAGAGAGGGGTTGGGATCGAATCAAAGTTGGTACTCCCAAGAAAATCTCTCGAAAGGTGAGATCCAAGATCCATGGAAAAAAGGCTAAAAGAGGATTGTAGCGCCCCTAGGTCTTAGCATAACGCGACATTGTCGTGCCCCAGGATCGGAGCATAGCATGGCAACCCTAATTGTCGCGACCCAACAGATGTGCAAAGCACGACAATGTGGGCAGATTGGGTCAAATTGGGTGACACGTGGCAGATAAGATGTGGTCTTCGGTATTCAGGCAATAGACTTTACTCCTGGGTGTCCATATGAGACCAAGGAGGGTACCAGTAATGTATAATGATCATTAAGGGGAAGTGTCGTTTAGGTCATTTGGTGTAAGGATGCGACACTAGGGTTTAGTGTATAATATTGAGGTATAATAGACATACAAAAATTTGTGTCAAAATTTCAACATCTAGATCACTTAAATTTCAAAGATACACTCTTTGTAAGTTCGGGTTTGTCACTAATTCAGAAGTTTTGGCTCCTTCAAACAAGTCATCTTGGCACTTCTGCTCTAATTTTTTTTCTGTGAAGTTTCAGAGTCTAAAATTTTTTAATTATAAAGAGGACATTATCATGTATCAAAATTTCATATTTTCGGTCACTACAGTTTCATAGATACACTACGTGTAAGTTACGCATTTTGATTGGCCCAAAAACTAGCCTTAAATAGGCATTCTAGGTAAAATTGTTATAGCTTTGTTTTTTAAAATCCAAATTGAGTGTCACTAGTTGTATTGGAAAGAAGATGGACCAAAGTATTTATGGTAAAAATTTCATATTTAGACCTAAAAATTTGGACCCATGGCACGCCACACAAGTTTTCCCTTCCAAGAAGGCCAAAATCAGCAAGTTTTGGGGAAATTACCCCAACTTTTCTTGTCACATTATAATTCAATAAAACCCATGGCATTGCAGAGTAGACATATCAGACTACCACATAACAAAATTTTAGACTCAGAGGTGCAGAAATTTCAAAGTTACAAAATTCTCTAGACCGTCTCCAAATCAAGGTTTACAAGGAGCTATGCTTATTTCTAAATTTTGGCCTCAAATACTACCTTGAAAAGTAAGTTATTTTCCAATAATTATAGAGATCTTTTTGGGGTTAGCAATCTCATTTTTTTTTATTTTTTTAGAGACGTGTTATGGCATCTTTAAATAGCAGGGACATCTATCGTTATGTGGGTAAACCCATAGTTAGGGAAGCATACATGTAAAAAATACAAGGGTACTTAAGCCAAATTGTTGTCCCCCCTTGTAACCTCTATTGGTACCCATTCGGGTAGTACCACATTAGACAACACTTGTATACAGGCGTTCACTTCAGTGTACCCTCTATTATATCGGAAGTCCCATAGGTGTACCTGAAATTAGCCTTAAATAAACTAATCGATTCTCTTGTTGCTATAGTACACCAAGAACAACACTTGGGGAGATCACTCTCTAGTACCTAGGTAGTCAAGTAGTATGGCTAATGGCACAACCTAGCCTCCTTAGTTAGTGCCTAAAATATTGGTTCAAGTACTATTGTTGGAAACCACACGTATATCAAAGAGCTATAGCACCTAACACTCCCTCTTCTTCAAGACCCATAAAACATACTCTCCCCCAACCATCCAATGGTAAATGGTCATCGTACTTATAGATCACCTTGAAATATACCAAACAACATGAATACTCAATCATGAAGCTTGACGCCCTAGATGAACAATATAAGAATATCCAGGCCAAAATCCAAGAAAATGATGACTAACATATGGGAGAGATTCAAAAACTTTGAGAGGAAGTATGTAGCCTGAGGATTTAGTAACTTCAAGAGGAAGTGAGCGGCCTAGACCATAAGTTGGATACGAAGTTGGATTTAAAGTTTCCAAGTTATATATGAAATAGTGGCTTGGATGTCACCTTATGAAGAAATACCTTGGAATATACAACAAAGTGAGCCACACTAGGAACAAACATCTCACTCGGGACTATTTAACCATTATCAAAACCCTACGAATCCTCACATCCATAAACCACCCTCCATGGATAATAACACCTAGAACTATTTTCCTAAAGTAGACTTGAACAAATTTGATGGTTCTAACCCATCGGGATGGGTTACCCAAATGGAACATTACTTCACCCTTCATGTCATTAATGATGGCATGATCAAACATAAGGTGGGTGTCTTGTATTTAGATCTAGAATGATGGCAGTGATGGGAGTGACATGAAAAATCCTATGGGAAATTCATCACTTGGATTCTATTTGTTAAATCTCTCCATGCCCATTACAAGCGAGATACTCACTATTTGGGGTAGCTTACCAAGTTATGCCAAACAAGCTAAGTAGTAGATTTTATCTCAACTTTGAGCAATTAGCCATATGTATAGAGAACTTAAAAAATTATTCCTATAAATAATGTTTCAATAGTGGCCTCGAGGCAATTGAATCACAAGTTAGAATGCAGCATCATGCTACCAGGTTAGAGGCATCATAGAGGACTCTAGAAGCAGAGAGGATGATCAATGCACAAACCAACAAACCCTCTTTCATCCCCCTCGCATTCCCTACATAATTCAATTCCCAAGCACAATTCCTTCTCCTCCCTTGAAAGTGAATAGGTTGTATCCATCAAAAATGGTAGAGTGACAAAGATGGGAACTCTGTTATAATTATGATGAAAAGTATGCTCCAAGTCATAGATGTAAAGAACAGAAGTTATTTCAAATTGATTGTGTCAACTCCTACCCATTCTAAAGACAGAATTATGGAATATACCCTTAAGTTTCAAGCTACTTGCCAATATCCTCCCATGCAAGAATAAGTGGAACCTAAAGTCCATCAAGAAGAACCACTCATCTCGTTTAATGCTTTATCCAGTATTTCAGCCCCACAAATCTTCAAACTTTTAGGTTACATCAAGCATCGCAAAGTGATAGTATTAGTTGACAGTGGAAGCACCCACAACCTTATTCACCAGTGATTGGATGAATAACTCCATTGTTATGTCCTCCTGGTGCCCAACTTTCAAATTATGATAGCTAGTGGCAAGATGATGAAATGTGGGGGGTGTTGTAAAAATGTGAAACTCTATTTGGGTGATTATCATCTCAAAATGTGTATGTTGGCCATAGATATGGTTGGTTGTGATATAGTTTTAGGGGCAAAACGGATATGCACATTGGGGGAAGTTACCATGGAATTTAAGGAATTATACTTGAGCTTTATTCAAGACTCTCATACTCACACCCTCATAGGGCTCCAGGAAAGCTCCCCTGAAATCATAAGTTCTCATCAAATGGAAAAATTATTGAAGAAAGGACACTCTAGAATTATTTCCCACTTCATGTCGTCCAGGATTTGGATAGCACCACACCCGAAATCTATCTTGACTTGCAGAGGCTTTTGGACAAACATCAACAGGTCTTTGAGACACTAAAGGGTTTAACCCCATCTAGAGGAGAGTGTGATCATGGTATTCCCTTTATTATGGGAATTCAACCACCAAATGTATGGATGTATAGGTACCCATTTGCACAAAAGAATGAAACTAAAAAGATAATTCATGAGATACTAGAGGCAAGAGTCATTCGTCCCAACACTAGCTCATATTCACCCCCATTAGTCATGGTTTTAAAGAAGGAAGGCACTTGGCACATGTCCTAATTTTTGTTCCCTCTATTAGTTGACCGTCAAAGATAAATTTTCTATCCTAGTCATTGATTATATTTTGGATGAGCTCCATGGGGTTAAATTTTTTGCCAAACTTGACTTTCATTCAGGATAAAACCAAATCGAGATGAAAGAGCCTAATATTCAAAAGGCATTTTTCCAAACACATGAAGGCCATTATGAGTTTTTGTAATGTCCTTTCAACTTTGTGAATCAAATTTTAAGGCCATATCTTCGTGATTTAGTGTTGGTTTTCTTTGATGACATTTTGATTTATAGTGAAACTTAAGATGCTCATGTACAACATGTTGATAAAGCCTTTAAACTCCTTCAGGACCATCAATTGTTCATCAAATGCTCCAAATTGCTTTTGGGGTCTCATAGGTCAAATACTTGGGTCACATTGATGGACAAAATGGGGTGAGAGTGGACCCCAAGAATATTGTGGCAATGCAAGAATGGCCCCTCCATAAAACCTTGAAGATCTTACACAGGCTTTTAGGCATTACGGGATAATAGGAATTTTTTTAAGAACTTTGGTAAAATTGCAACCCCGTTGACAACCTTGCTAAAGAAAAATGCCTTCGCATGGAACAAAGTGGCAAAACAAAAGTTCCTTCACCTCCAACCTTATAAGAAGACATGTTAAAGTTATAGCCCATCAAAATCTTGCACCATTTTTTATGGCCCATGTCATATTGTTCAATGTATTGGTCAAGTGGCCTACAAATTAGCGCTCCCAACAAACTCCAAGATCCACCCAGTATTTCATGTGTCTTGTTTGAAGAAGGTAGTGGGTCAGAATTGTTGATTTCAAACTACATTACCAAAAATGCATGAAGAAGGCTCAGTTTGGCTCCAACCAGAAACAATATTGGACACTCGGGAGCGTCAGCTATGTCAACGCACTATTCGTGAATTTTTTATTCAATGGAAGGATAACTCACTAGAAGATGCTACTTGGGAACCATAATGCATTTTGCAGTAGCTTCCCCATCTCCAACCTTTTGGTTGCTTTTGAAGGGGGAGGGCATGTTAGGGCTACTTTATCAATGTACAAGGCCATAAGGCCCATTAGATAGTTAGTGGATAGTGACTTAATGTAAAAGGTTCCTATCATTGGATTTGATGTTTATAGAGGCTAAAACATTCGAATGAAGATAACTTCAAACATCTAAATGGAAAAGGGGTAAATCAATAAACAAGCGAGAAAGTTGAGTGTTTCTCAACACTTTCTCATAATGGGGAAATTTTAAAGTGTTAGTGTTAAAAACGTTTGAGATATTGATCGTCAAGATTCAAAGGTCAAGGATTAATGCAACTCTACATGAATTGCCATTTTTTCTTTATAGGGACAAACTGTATACACAGTAGAAAATTACAAGGCCTTTGCTATACCTATAGGCCACCATATTACAAAACAAGAACTTACCCTTGGTGAGTCCTTATCCAAAACAATTGGACCTTTCTATCCAAACATTAAAGATATTTTCTAAGTGATATATAGATGACTTTAAAAACATGCTAAAACCAATGAATTACCATCTTTCTTGCCTTTCAACAAGGCTTATAACAAGGCCATAATGCCATTGCAGTAAGAGACGCAATGTTTGATTGAAAATGGTTGTTGTGATTAGTTTGTTTTGGTTGCTGCTAAGATCCTCTAAATCCACTTCGACCATTAGTGTACACCAAATATTGAGGTATTGATATTTAAGATTCAAAAGGGAATACACCATTTTTATAGTGATTATCCTTTTTTTTCAAGTTTAGGGACAAACTATTAATAAGGGAAAATTACAAGGCCTTGGCTATACCTATAGAGCAATGGATTACAAAACTAGATGTTGAGGCCCTCTTTGTGATCCTTTTTTAACATGTGATAAAGCTGAGTGTTTCTCAACACTTTCTCATAATGGGGAAATTTTAAAGAGTGTTAGTGTTAACAAAGTTTGAGGTATTGATCTTCAAGATTCAAAGTTCAAGGATTGATGCATCTTTACATGAATTGTCATTTTTTCTTTACAAGAACAAACTATATACACAGTGCAAAATTACAAGGCTTTGGTTATACCTATAGGTCATTGTATTACAAAACAAGAACTTGAGGTCCCCTTCATGAGTCTTTATCCAAAATAATTGGACCTTTCTATCTAAACATTCAAGATATTTTCTAAGTGATCCATAGATGACTTAAAAAATGCTAAAACCAATGGATTACCACCTTTCTTTCCTTTCAGCAAGGTTTATAGCAAGGCCATAATGCCATTGCACTAAGAGACATGGTTTGGTGGATAGTGGTTGTTGTGCTCATTTTGTTTTGGTTGCTGCTAAGATCCTTTGAATCCACTTCAACTATTAGTGTATAAAAAAATTAAGGTATTGATACTTAAGAATCAAAATAGAATAAGGCATTTTTATGGTGATTAGCCTTTTTTTTCATTTTAGGGACAAATTATTAATAAAGAGGAAAATTACAAGGCCTTGGCTATACCTATAGGGCAATGGATTACAAAACTAGACATTGAGGCCCCCTTTTTTATCCTTTTTATCCAAAACATTGGGACCTTTCTATCCAAACATTCAAAATATTACCTAACTTATCCTTAGAAGACTTTAAAAGCATGCTAAAAGCAAAGAAATGCCACTTTTCTCGCCTTTTGAAAAGACTTATAGCAAGGCCAAGATACCATTGTAGTGAGACACATGTTTTTTGGATAGTGGTGGTTGTCCTAGGTTTGTTTTGGTTGTTGCTAAGATGTAATATACTTAAACCTAGAAATTTAGAAAAAAGATAGAAAAACACAAGAGAGAATAGATTAAAAAGATAATTATGTTCACTTGCCTCTTCAAGGGGAAACCTCCAAGAGAAAAGCTCCATATACAATGACAATTTTTGACTAAACATTACATATCTTACTACTCTATATATAGTGCTTCAAAAGCCAAATTCCTAACTACTTGTGGTTCTGCTATTAATGAGGGTCAACTATCTACGGGCCTTTATATAAGAAAGGTTGTGTTCCTACTAGTACTCCAATGCAACCTAACATTGGAGCTAAATGTCCATTCTTTCTCGCTTCTCCCTTAGGAAAGCAAAACATGGAATTGCAAAAAAATATGTGATTCAAAACCAAAGATATACTTGGTTTATGCATGCCCTCATCATAAAAAGTACATTACATGTTTAAGTCTTTTCTTGTTGCAAATGTTTCCTTAGATAGTAGATGGTTCTCTATGTCTTCAATAATTTGGTGCTTTTTCTTTTGCTTTTCAATAGGCTTATACCTCACACTTCTTAGGAATCTGGTAAGGCTCTGAAAAGGAGCAATTTTAACCTCTAAATTTCCATCACAACATATTTTCCTTCAAAACAAAAAATGGGACTAGTAACTTAAGTTTCTTCGTAAACCCTTCCTTGCATATAGAAAAATGAATGGACCATAGTAGCAAGGAGACGTGTCTTCTTTTGAGGTCAAGGACAAATCTCAAAGATGAGAGGTATCAAGTACTTGGAGACATCTCAAGAGAAGTGATAAGGGTTTCCTCAAATACTCTCGACCTCTCATGTCACCTCTCGGTGACTCCCACAATTTCTTCATAAAAATACAATATAAAAAGGAAAAATATCAACTAAAATACAAAACAAACAAAAAAACTACCTAAACCATAGGGTCGAACACACGATGAAAATCAATTTCGAGAAAGAAAAAAAAAACTATTAATAACAAAGAACATTTATGTAGCAATGGCATGGCCTCACTAATTTACCTCCCATTTCAAGTGAGCTTCGACAAAGCTAGATCAGGGCGACTTCTTGAAGAGTATGTACTTGGAGGACTCAGAAAATGTAGAGTGAACCCATACTGAATGACTCAAATATTGGACTAAAGCCCTAAATTTTAACTATAGAATTAAAATGTTTCAACTTTAAGGTTGTGTAACTCACATGTTATCTTTATAACTGACTATACTATAGAGTCTTATTGGACATGTCCCCTAGGTTGTTCCCTATGTCTTACATAGGGTCCAAATGCGAGGACATAGCATGTAGGATGCATCCTCCTACGCCTCTCTAGCCTTTTGAGCTAGTACTCAGGCTAGAAAGGGGGGGGTATCCTCGATTTTTACTTAGGAAAGACTTCTTGTATGTCAGCCAAGAATTGTGTGTATGTTAATTATTTATATTATTAATTATTTGTCTATGTTTAAATTAAATTTGAGATGCATCATTCATATTTAAAATTTGAGATGGCATATTTGGCATCTTTGAGATGTATCCACTCGGAAACATATGAACAATATTATTTGCAGCAATGATGTAGACCTCTTGGACTTGGCTTAGTAAACAATCAATGTTCATTTTGCTACCAGCGAATCTTGAAACCACAACCTATTTTAATCAATGAAGCTCTTGAACTAGATTTATAACAGAGAAGGGAGGTGCATGGAGTTAATCTTTGTTATATATTTACAATAAAATAAAATAAATGTTGGGTTTTATTTTGGAGATGATCAAGAAGTTAACCAACGAAGGGGGATTTAATAAGTTTCAACGATAGGGATGGTCTTTTGAACTGTGAGAAACATAATGTTGTTCTACTTAGCAAATGAATAACTATGAACTGAGAAGGAGGCATAACTATTTTCCTAATGCATATTTATCAAACAGAAAATCAAATGGGCGAGGCAAGCATAAATCCATTGGTTTATTCAATACCATGTTAGACAAAAAATGAAAAGGAAAACCAACATAATTTGTTTGAATCTATTATTTACCAATGGAAACAACCTTGGTCCAGTGTTCACAATAAATTCAACAGTTCATTTACAAAATTGCATATCCAATGCTAAGTACTATACAATGTAAGATCTAAAAGCAACCATCTCATTTATACAATAAAATCATTGCCATGCGCCTCATTGTTTCTCTTTACAAAGTCTATTACTCTAATAATGCTTACGATGAAGAAGAGAATGCAAGATAAAAGAAGTAGAAGAAAGATATTACTTGTTGCTACAAAAACAATATACCAGGAAGATCTTCAATTTCTCATGGCCTCTTGCCTCTATTTCACCCTCCTTTTGTTATTGAAATGAACCTCCCCCCTCCCACTTTTTTAAAAAAAGTGGTTAAAATTTTTGTATTAAAAAAACATTGTGATTGTGTCAAGCAACTTGTAAGAACAAAATTTCTAGAGATATGAACCCATCTTGCATATCCTGCTTTCTCCCACCCAAGAAATGAATGGGCATCCAATAATGATTCCTACATATACTATTTATTACTGCTTGAGTACATGAATAAATTCTTACAAATTGATTGCACAATAAAGTGCAAAACATTACATAATTATTGCTTTGAATGAGATCCTTACTCCTTAAAAGGGTAGAGTTCAAAGTTAGTTGATAACCCAAAAAGGTATCTGTCGTGGTCTCTTTTTCTCTTCGTTTTTAGTTAGATTTCCTTCCCCTTGTGAGCAAAGGAGAGGGAAGAGAACCTTTCTTCAAAATTTCAACGAAAGAGGGAGATTTTGATGTTTCTAATGAATGTGCAAATTGAAATGGGGGTGTTGTTGGAGGAATACCTACTCCCTTCGCTTCCACCACTGCTTCCTCTGCATCCTCCTCTATGTTCTTTGAGTCTTATGATGCTTCTTCTTCTTCCTTTGTTTCTTCTTCTACCTCCTCTTATATATTCCAACTTCATTTTCCAAGGGGAATGTCGCTTTTGCCTCTATATGAACCACTTCTTCATTCATTGTTGCAGTGCTCTCTGGTTCCACTGTAGGGGTGTTCAAAGGATCTATTTCAACCCCCTCCTTTTGTGTTCCCTCTAGATCTTGAAGAGCCTCATATTTGTTGTTAGTGGATGGGCCACACTAGGATCGTTTAATGTCATATGATCCCTTGGTCTTCTTATCCCTACGCCTTTTGGAAACCTGCATAAAAGAATCTTGCCCTACTTCACTATCTTGATTCTAATTCTGCTTTGGAGAAGACTAAGTTCTTAAACTCTTGGACATTTCTCTACAAAGTATCCATATTAGTGACATATATTGCATTTGAATGGGATATGCCCATAATCTAAGAATGGCTCCATCCTGCCATATTGAGTTGTATCACCTTTAGAAGTCCCTTCTCCATGTCTATTTCCACAATTTTTGGCACATAAATAAATACCTCCTTTTGGCTTAGCTTTGTCAATAAAATACAAGTTGTCTCCAATATCTTTGAGTGGATTCATCCTAGAGGAAAATGGGCAGATGCGACAACCTAACTAACATGGGGACTATGTCTACAGTGATCTCCATTTATGGGTTAAAATCTAGTGTCCAATGTAAGACAAATAAACCCTTGGACCCCATTAAACATGGACCTAATATGAAGATCAAATCCCTCTCGTCCTTGCTATTAAATAAAAACATAATGAAACCTTTTCCATAAGCAAAGTCAGATACATTTCCCTCCTTCGACACCAATTGCTCTATAATCCATTCATGAATTGCCTAAGGGCTATGCTAGAGGCCTATGAATTTTCCTAGTCAAGCTCGCTAATGCAAAAAGATGGCTTTTCCCCTTGGTTCTATGGGCGAAATATCCAATTTAGGGACAGATTTTGCCTCTTAGCGAACAAATTGTGTGGTTTCGCATTGGATAACTTTGTAGATTTAAGCAAAGTGGAAAACAACATCTCTGAGTTGGAATCCATCTGAAAGAAGTCTCTACATAGATCATTGATGGCCTTCAATCTCTAAAATGAACCTCCCCCTTTTAAATGAGAAAAAATATTCTTTTATAAACCACTACGAGGGGGGAGGGAATCCTAAAATCAGGTCATAATCTTAAACTTTTCCACCGATGAGTGTTGTTTTTGCCCCTCTTCCACTTTTTGAAATGGATTGAATCTTCTTATTTTAGAGCATCGAGGTTAGGTATGGACCCAAACAATTAGGTTAACGCATGTTTTTCCTGCCACAAATGAGCGTGATTCCAAGGTATTGAGGGCAAGTTCTACTAACATAGAATTTTATTAGCTTGTTGCTCAATTCATGACCTAGATCATAGTTGCTTTAGTGAAGCTAGGTCTTTCTTTTTTTATTGTAGTGGCCTTATATATCTTGCTTTGAGTCTTGTTGTGTTCATTGCTTCCTCTAAACCTTGATTAGAGGTCACATCCTTAAATAATAGGAGTTGAGGACATGAGTTACTATGGTGTTTATTTGATGGATAATCACTATAACAGAGTGGGGCAAAGTTAACAACCATGGTTTTCTTTAGTTTGTGACCTATCATAATTATCTTTGTGAACTTCATAGCATCAACCTTCTCATGTTTAGAAGGATTCGGGAATACGGATATCCCCCCTTGACTTAGGCTAACATCAAAAGGTTAGATTTTCATAAGATTTCTAATATTAAGAGATGTTAGATCCCCATGTCTAGGCCATTTCCATGCTAGCCCACATTGATCGGATTACTAGCATCTTGCCCCTATCCCTTCAAGCTCTTTGCCATCATGATGGAGTTTATATTGACCACTTTCTTTAATTAGATGGTTGACAACACCTGTCATCATTCTTTCCACCTAACTTTTATCACTGGAAGATTGTTGGTTAATCACACTCAATTACAGATACCTGAGCATTACAATTTAGAGGTTGCCACTCTTTGCTTCCATCTTGCATATGGTGCTTCTCATTCTTTGGGTTGCATAAGGCTTCCTTGATCTCACCCCTCCTTTTTCTCAATTCTCATCTCCCCTTCTTTGAGCCCTCCCTTGAAACATTTATCTATTCTAAGTCTTTGTTTATTTCAGACCATGATTACCCTAACTTCTATGGATAAGAAATCTTAGTCTCGGAGAATCACGGTCTCATAGAGATAGGGGGGCCCCCTCCCAGAGCCTCGAGAACTTGGAAGGAGCAAATTTCCCAAAGCCTTCCAAACTTAGAGGACCAAGTGTGGCCCACAAACAAGTAGTTCTCCCCCAAAAACACAACGCACCTTCTCCTATTATCATGGTTAGCAATCCTTCATATAACGAGGGAAGATGAAGGCCCCTTCGAAAGAGGCATTTCTACCTTCTTTCTAGGCTATATCAATGAGAAATTAGAGACCTTTTCCCAATCTCATTATGAAGTTGCATTAGCATAGGTGCTTTGGCTCGATGAAGTGGCTTGGAATGCTTTGAAAGGGCTAGAACATGAAAAGCTCCTACACCAAAGTTTATAGTGTGGTCCAATGAATACAAGGGGAAGGCGCACCCACTTCAAGCCCATGGAAAACATTATATGGTATGTGTTCTTTCCTAGCTTCTAGTTTAAATGCATAGTGGCAATGTCATGACCCTGTTCCTAACCTCCTATCCCATTTTTTGTTGCTTCCACAACATCTCTCCCATAATGGGCTATAAAGCACCTCATTGCTCTCAATGCAACAAGATGTTATGATATAAACAATTGTTCAAATATTTTATGATTTTAAAAGCCAATTTATATTTTTAAAAGCAAATTATTCGCATATCATTGTATGTACACATATCCCCACATATTCCTGGACCTAGATTTTTATGTACCCATTCCCCCACATCTTCCCATACCTATTTTTTTATGTACCCGCGTCTCTTGGTAAATAGGGGATGTGACATATTAAAAGACCCACCCATGATGCAAAAGATCCAAAAATAATGACTAGACGGATTACAACCATAAAATTAGAGCAACATTTTATGAATAAACACAATCTAGCCTCCTGGTTTTCTTTTTCTTAGAAGCCCAGTTCAGGTACATAGCATTGTATTTTTAAAAGGAACATAAATACAAGAGCAAGAAAATTGGAAATGCACATCCTAAAGGCCTGTTACTGTGCCAACAGAGATATCTTGACAAAGCCAGATTATATAGGTGAGGACTACAGCTTGAACAAAAATATAAACTAGATAGTCTGCAAGTACATTAAAACTAGATACATAAATACAAGAGCAAGAAAAATGGACATGAACATCCTAAAGGCCTGTTACTATGCCAACAGAGATATCTTGACTAAGCCAGATTATATAGGTGAGGACTACAGCTTGAACAAAAATATAAACTAGATAGTCTGCAAGTACATTAAAACTAGATTTTACCTTATAGAAACTATATTGAGATCACAGAATGATAGAAAAAAAATTACGAGCAGCAATTATTATCAATGTCCATACATTCAGACGTGGTATAAAGTGCATGAATCTATTTAGAAGAAAAATACACTCTTAACTCACGTCCAGCGCTACCTTCACTTACAATAAGTATTGTTCTGTTATGAACGAATATTTTACAAGATTACTGAAGACCAATCAGAAAATAATAGGTATTCACGATACAACTAATTATATATATCGAGATTAACACCAAGTCTGTTCATTTTTACCTAGGCAGATGAAAAAAAAAATGTGCTACTGCAGGCCGTCTTACAGTAATAAGGATGAATGATATAGGTTAAAAGGTTAATAATCATTTTAAACCGATGACAACCAAAATTTCAAGTGTTGAACTTCACCAAAATCCAAATTCACATGAAGATAAGTTGAAAGCATTCAGTGTGTTGAAATAGCAGTGTGAAATTGTGATAAGAGTATAAATTTCCATATGAATAATTTTAGGTTGAGAATTCAATATGATCCAGTAGTCACAGTTGGAGAGATGTTGGAATGCAACCCTCGATTTTACAGGGTATATACAGCAAGGTTAACAAGCATGTACGACATTTATAACCTCACAGTGAACTGCTACTTAAAGTTCTCTAGTATTAGCTAATATCAACCTCTAAAACTTGGATGCAATTTGACTATTTTATGTAATTCTAATGATTCTTCATTTGCTAATCCTCAATCAATAATTTACCATCATTAATCATGAATTCATCACCAACTGGGTTATACTATTTCTTGTCCAAGTATTCCAATTTTAATCAATCTCGGACAAATGCTTGATTTACAAGTTCAGAAAATCACAAAACGCCCATTTTACATAAGATCATAACTGAAGCAACAAACCCAACTCATCTTAGAAACCAACGCTGTGCTTCTGGAATCCACAATAAGAATCAGACAAGTAATAATTGTGAAGCCAGATTGGAGTGCATCTCTTCTGATTTTTTGTCAAAGCCGAACTCCATATACATAAACCCCGAATTTCATCTTAATTAGATAAATGTCTGAGTGCCAGCCTACAGATTGCGCCGATTCAGCTGTTCCATTAAATAATCAGTGGCTGCCATTGCCTCAGATGCTGCACCAATGGAACCTTCATATCTGCAAGAAGTTTGAAACAAATTCAACCATCAAATGAATTCTAGGAGGTATTGAACTGTGAACAAAAATCCCCAGCCTTCAGAAGTACCCACTCGAGATTATCTTCGTTTAAAAATATCTCTAACTGATACTCCCTAGACATACTGTTAATAACAGTATCATGACAACAAGGCAGTAAGTGTTGACAAACACTGTATGAACCTCACAAAAACCACCAATTTCAGTAACCCATATCGAACGTACAAATAACTAAAATCACTGATGCTTGGAATGGACATTATCCAGAAAATGGGTTGCATTTGCTTTTGAAAAAAAAAATGAACTCGTTGCTATCAGAGAACATTCCATACATAGTTACCAAAATGAAAGCTGCAGTCTGGACAACAATTGCACCTTTGCCAGCAGAATTTGTTGAATTTACACACCTTGCACAATACCAGTGATCATGCACTGATGTAACCAAATCTGGAAACCACACAATAAAATAAACATAAGACCTTAATGACCTAATTATGGAATTTTTGCTCTTTATTCTATCTCTAGTTATCAACATGATTATGAGTCACTTCATGGTACGTTAATTAGGGAAAATTACCAACTATGCATGGTCAAAATATGCTGTAAGCCTGTATGTTTTCTAGCACCTAATTTCTGGAGAAATTCACATTGCAACATGCAATGCATGCCATGCAAATAAAAATACGCTACAGCAATACTTGTAACCACGATCTAGGGAAGCTAATTACAAGTTTCCCAAAGTATAACCACCACCTCAAACACTTTCTTGAAGTTTATTGAAAACATCACAAAACAGGAATTTGATAAAGAAATACTCACATTTACTTGCGCCAATGAAGAAAAAATCGGCATGTAAGTTGTTCTGTTTTACACATTCAATTAGTTGTCGAACATCTGTGGGTCTCAGTTTCATTCCCTTCTGCTCTATTCTGCAAAAACATACCATTCTACTCAGAACTTTGATATATCTCTATTCAATTTTCATTGGGAGTCTTTTGCAATTTCACAAATCAACTCCGATTTTCAATTTCCAGTAAGGGTGTATTAGTTTACCTAATTTCACTTGTTCCAAACTTCTACAGATGAATAAATGATGTTCACCCCACTATCAAAAAGCAAAGCAAGGTCTTTGTGCACAATGTTGCAAAACTCACCAAAACACTGGTGGTCTCTGATTTTTTGGCAAGTAGAATGTGAAATGAGAACTCGCCCCAAAAACACTCACTCACGAGATTTCAAGAAACTTGCCAAACTTGCAATTTTGAAGTTAAACTAGTGAGTTATTCGTGAATTTTTTAAAACTTGATTGAATATTAGTTTATCTCAAGGGCTTTGAATATTAATTCTTAAAGTAAATGTTGGAGTTATATTTACTTTCATTGACTTCAATTTTAACATTTGAAGTTAAAGGCATAACCCAATTCCAAGAGTTTTGGTGGTAAAATCAAACCCATCAGAGCTCGCAGAGAAAAAAAATAATCAACTATTCCTTTCTTAAACCAAGTGAATATCAAAAATTGTAAGTTACACAGTTAAAATCAATTTAGGATGAAAATAAATTTTGTAAAATGATGAAAAGACGTGACTCATTGACCTTTAAATTGTTATTATTATTATTATGTAATGTAGATTTATGTACATTATATGCCCTCTCCCTTGAGGATGCATTGACCCCAAAGTATGCTTAGGAGAAAGGTACATCTTTGTTCCCGTTTGTACTTCTTTCGCTTGAGAAGCTACTTTTGATGGTGTCCTGGTTAAGGAAACAAAACAGTAAGACCTTTAAGATTCTAAACTATATTGCCACATTCTAAAAGAGTCGATCTACCCTAAATTGGTTTTTTTCAGCACTACATCATTAGACATTTGATTAGGAATTCTCTGATAATGATTCTCAGTGTGCCTTGAAAAACAAGATGAATTGGAGTTCCCCCCATATTTAGGAATGAAAACTGAGTTTTGTCTCGAGTGATGTTGATAAGTTGATTGTTCCTTGTAAGGACTTTTGTAATTAAGGTGACAATAGAATCCAATAGTTGAGCTTCTTTCTAATATACTCGAACCAAAAACCAATGCTTCAGCATTCACTGGTGTGTCAATACCCTTGGGTTCAGATACAATTCATCAGTGGGGACATATTGATTTTTGATTGTTCCCTTCCATCTTTTAACTTTGTTAAGGTTTGACATTGCTTTATTAAACAAACAATTTCCTTGTCCTTCTCTAACAAAACTTTGTCAATTTCTTTGGAGTTCCTGTTTCCTCTGTCGGAATCCAGGTTCACATTAAATTTCAACATATTGAAGAATTAATACTTGATCATCGACTTTAATATTATAAATCATTTTCTCAAGATCTTCAATTTTCTTTACTTGAACTTTGTTTGCCATCTGATAATTTACTATTTTCCCCATTTTAAATAGTTGAGCTCATTGCCGAGAGTTTGGTTCTCATACTGTAGATCATATAATCCCAGAGTTTGTTTTTCAACATTCATTCGAAGTTCTTCCAATTCCATCTTCAAGCATAAATATTTGCATTTATATAAGGCTACTTCCATGTGTACTTGAAATGGTTGCAATAACACTGCTTGAATTGTACACTTACCTGTAAACCTTGATTCCAGATGGGTGTATGAGTGTGAAGGTCCCACAAGGATATATGTTTTCAATAACATCCACCTTTGAGCTTGAGTACTTTCACTTAATATGAATTTAGGACTTTATATATATATATTTATCCTCTTTTATTTTGTAATTGACTTGGTGTATGTCCTTTTTAACAATAATATTCCTCTGAATGAGGGGTTACTACTCTCTTGTAAGACTAATATGTTGATTATCCCTCCACTTTGCTTATGTCCATTCAGACATCACAATGATTTATATTCACACTGTGGAATGGTTTATATGCATGCATCATCATGGTTTATATGCGTGCATTATTTGGCTAAGGTAGTGACTTTGGTTTATATGTGTGCATCATCTTCCCTTCACAGCAGCAATGGCCGGATCCCTGAATTTGAATCTCTGATGGTGGCTTCAGATCAGACAATTTCTTCTCTGGCCAGCCCTAAACCTACACAAATTCTCAGATAATTCCTGTAGCACCATAATAGGTGGCTCCAAATGGTGGTTTTTAAATGCATCATGATTTTTATAACAGTGGTACTCCTACCAGATTTTTAGCACTGTTAGTCTCTATAACCTCTGGTGATTTTATTCTGACTTTATGATCTCTGATTTTGCTTAATTAATTCCTTGTGCTCTGGCTGAATTCTCATGTCAGCTGGGTGATGACAGTGCCAACCTCGGTTAATATTTAATTGGTTTCTGTTGGGGCAGATATAGCAGCGATTCCACAATAATTCTTGGCCACCTAGTTTTCCTTGATCTTTTATTGTCTGGGGTTCATTTACACTTATCAATGGCATTTAATATTTGGCAGCAGAGTTATTTCTTCCCATGACATTGATAGCAAATGTGGCTAAAAGCCAACATGGTTTCCTGCAAGGCTGCAACATGTAGAGCAGAAAAAAACTGGCCATAAATCAGGATCAGATTGGGTCTGACACCAATGGTCACATTTCATATACACATTGAATTGTCACATGCTGAAAAGACTAGACTTGTAAACTTTGAATTATTATTATTATGTAATGTATATTTATGTACATTACTGTTAACACTGGATTTGACCTTACAAATCTGGGTGTTAATCTACAGTACATATTCATGGATATCATTCAAGGTGAGCTCAGTGTTACAGAGTTCACCATTCGGCATCGATGGTTTGTGAGTACAATACAGAATGAATTGGCTAGTCGGTCCACTGATGCAACATCGATAGTTCATGAAGTGCCTTTCAGACTTGGCACATGGTCGTGTGTCTTTATTATTTAGGTTGGTTTATTATTTAGGGAGAGATGGTTGGACAAAGTTCGGATAGGTTATTTCAAAGATGACCTTCTACAGTGAGCACTTCGTGGAGATGAGGGTGGACTTATCATCCAACCCCCGTACACAGGCTGACGCTGGGCACACACTCTTCGCATTTCCCTAGGCCAGTTCCGAGTGGACTCACATAAACTCCGAGTTGAAAAGGACCACAAGAGTGACTAGTCAGACAAAATTTGCCAATTGTGCCATCTTCGGGAGGTCGAAATAGATTCGCGGGTGGTTCCATTGTATGTTTAGACGACCCTATACCCTCTCCAGCTTCTATATGTACCCCGACCAGAGATGTTTGGCCTTATACATGCAGGAGGCCTTCAAGTTCCGTTCCCATACTCTTAAGTCTCCTCCTAGACCAGATTCCACATGGATGGTTACTTCATTCTTTATGGTGCTCCCATCAACTAGGGGCACCAAGAGATAAATGGATAGCAGCATGGTATCCAACTCTAGATGTGTGCATAACGGAGGGGCCATCGAACCACCCTCCCACAAAGAGACCTCAGCAACATTGCTAGACCAAATCCATTATCAATACACAGACAAGACCACCCAGGATCCAACAAAGGGCAACCCCTTGTACATAGCAGCTCAGTGGGCAATCTAGATCATCCCCAAACTCTTCTTCAAGACAACATTCTATATTGAGTTTCCTCTATTCAGTCTCGAATGTTAGGAGAGATGGATTTAGCAAAACATTACATGCTGGCATCATCATCATTATTTTCTCTCCAATCTCTAGGTCCATCCCATTTGTACATCCTCCTCATAGTGAAATCCATTGTGCTCAAAGTCTAGTGTTTTTCAGGTCCTGACATAGATTCATACTTTACATTTTGTATCTTGTTTCCTCTTCATAGGAGTCATTCTGGTGACCCTGCTTTGTATCGATAGCATTGTACTTAATAGTCCTATTAACCTACTTTTGTGGTCATTTTTTGGACGTTAATAAAATTATCTTATTTTATCTTACCTTGTCTATATAGGTACAGGCAAAGGATACATATTAGATACATGTGGATAGGTGATACAGTAGCAACCGATGCCCCGCACTTAAAGAGTCAGAACAATATTATGTGCAAGTATGAGAGGTTGAAGACCCTGATAGGGTGTGATCAAGGTGAGTTGCAATGTCATATTTTGCATGATCTTATCATAGTTTTGGATGCCATTTAGGGAGATATGTATGGGGTTCAATTTGTAGGCAAATCTGCGAAGTTAATTTTAGGAATTTCTATTTTCAGCAGTTGCTATGTTTTAGCAGTTTCTGGAGAGTGGTTTGATCAACGATCTGATTTCACACTTGAGGACCCAATTGGAAGATTTGCCTATATTTTGAATTTCATCAATTTTTTAAGACGGTCTCTTTTTAGTAGTGTTATTTTTAGCAAGTGACTGGATATGTGGGGACTGAGGGTGGTGAGCAGCATCAGTGTCTAATTTGAGGCCATTCCGAGCACTTTGAAATTTTAGGGACCAACTGCATTCTGGCATGGTCAAGAGGGTCTTTTCATGTGACCATAGTTGAGGAGTGCTTCGCCTAGAGGAGCTTACATTGTTATTCTTCCTATCTACTTTGTTATTTTCTTTTCTTTTCCTTTTGTAAGGCTCATACCCACAGAGTTTCGAACCGGTGACCTTACGCAAGGAGTGCCTAAACATTTTCTAATACTATGAAGGGATAGTATTTTCTAATACATGATTAGTTAAGATCTTTGATTACCAAAGTTGCATCTTTCATTACATCTGATCTACTCATACATATCTTAGACATAGCACATAATTGATAATTCATATATGATATTAGATCTGAGATTAAAGATTCTAATGCATGCATTTAAATCCACTTCAATATTGCACTTGGTTTCAAAAGAGAATACAATTCAATACTTGCATATCATTGTAAAGTAGTGTAAATAGTTCTTTTTTTTATCTCCGTATCATATTTTGGCTCGCTGACCACAAGTTGGACAACAAAAAATACCTCATGATACGGACCCTTACTTCTTTTTAGATTTAGTGTCCTAACCTCCTCTTTCATTACTCTTTTTAGTCTAACAAATCTTTTACAGGACAAGCCCCTTTAGGGAGAGATCAAAGAGCTCATTTCAGAGCATATTCCTTGTTGTTTTATATCTCTAATTTGCAGGTTTAGGACAGCGAGAAAACAGTCTAAGAGGCAGCCAGGACCGGCCACCATTCAACCCCCAGGGTGTCTACTAAACAAAGCACTTACCTCACCATTTGCTTACTTCAACTTTCTAACTTTTGTAATCCCGATTGTTGGCCATAAGGACCAACAATAAGCATTTCTAAGGGCTGTATAGCACATTGTAACACTTTGGGTAGGGTGGTGGTGTCAAATCCCCCCCACCCCCCTCTCTGCATCATTTTTGTGTGTGCCTTTTGTTATTTTGTTTTTCTCTTTCTTAGCATAGTTTTAATTTCTCTAATTTGCTTTAAGTAGTAATTAGATTACATTTAATTTCAGTTGGAAAATAACTTTGATGAATGCTAATATCTCATGTTCAATCACTCATGCATGTTGTAAATTATTCAATTAATTTCATCTAATAATCAATACTAAAAACATTCTATTTAATTTCACATTAATTAAACTCAAAATCAACCCTCCCTAAAGACATAATTACATCCATAGATTTGTCACTTGTGGGCAAATTCTACAAAGGAGGGACTCTGCTAGGTAGTGACCGTGGGGGGGTATCAAACTACACCCTCGATTAGTGTCAATGTTGGATATACCCTCGCTACTCCAACCCAATGTTACAAAAACCGGACCGGTTCTGGCAAAACCGGCCGGTTCGACTAGTTCAGAGACCTCACCGGTTCAAACCGGTGTCTCAAACCGGAAATGACCGGTTCAGTACAGAACCGGCCGGTTTTGACGGGTTCCGACCGGTTTTACCGATTCCAGCCGGTTTTCCGGTTTTGACCGGTTCACTACAGAATTATACAATGCCACTTAAGAGGCCATTTTTTAAAAAAAATTAAAAATTTGGTTGAGTGGGGAAGGTTCTAGATAACCCTAAACCCCTAAGAAAGCTAGAAAAGCACCCCAAACGCTCTATTTCTCTCACACTATTCACTTGAGTATTTGAGTTAAGAATCATTCTTGACATTCCTGGGAAGTGTAGCAACCTTGAAAGAGTATGCTAAGTACCAACAGCAGTCCTGGTCATATCATCATAAATAAAATACACCTAATAGCAGTTACCTACAGCAGCAAAGAGGCTTTGAGTAGCCCTAACAACAACTCTGAGCTAACTGTGTAGTTAAAAGAAACTTCTATGGGCATATTCCAAGGTGACAGTCTGTCACAACAGCCTTGAAACACCCTTTTCAACAACAGCAGTTTCCTCAGCATGTTAGACATATGATTCAAGTGAAATATGCTCAGTATGGCACCTAGAAAAATACATACAGGAGCCCTTTTTGCAAATTTGTGTATAATGGTTTTGATTCACATGCTTGAACATATATATATAATTTTTCAAATATTGAACATTTTATGTATTTTTGGTTGACCGGTTTTGTGATCCGGTTCTTTTCCCGGTTTTGGTCTGGTTCCGGTTCTTGAGGTTGACCGGTTTTGTGATCCGGTTCTTTTCCCGGTTTTGGTCTGGTTCCGGTCTGGTTCCGGTTCTTAAGGTTGACCGGTTTTGTGATCCGGTTCTTTTCCCGGTTTTGGTCTGGTTCCGGTCTGGTTTTGGTTCTTGAGGTCGGCCGGTTCGACCACCAGTTCGGTTTTTGTAACATTGCTCCAACCTACTCCCCTTCTCGTGTGGTACCACACTTGATATCTAGACTCGTTTCCACGTACCTCTTGTAAATCGGAAACTCCCCTTTCCCCTTAACAATCAACTTGTAACAAACAGTCGATCCTACACCAAGCAAGTTCACAATTCGACGCACCTCCATTTAACAAGCAAAGTCAATCCTCGCTTTGGCGAGTTCACAATTTGACTTTGCTTCCGCTTTGTAGTGATTAGATAACGTTTCTCTTTTTGTTGGTAAAGTAATCTATTAGTGTAGCTTGCAAGTATTTCCTATTCCATATTTGTATCCCATTTTGGTCAAGGCACTGATCTTTATTTCATTCATGCCAAAGCTTTGAATTACTTGCTAAGCTATATTGTTAGATTTTTTTCCTAGCTCATTTTATTAACTCCTAAGTCGCCTTTAGATTTTTACAGGGTCTACTCCCTTGGCTTTTGTTTAGGAGTTGGCCTAAACAAAAAGAGTTGAGTGTTGTGGTGATAGTGGCACCTAGCTCGTCGACTTGCCACCAAGGCCGCTCTCAATGAGTTGAGATTTTTCTCACATTCACGTGCAGATCTCGACGGCAACAAGCCCAACCATGAATAAGCCTACACGTGTGAGGGTCAGCCCTCAAAGAAGTCCAACGATCCATCTCAATGCGGTAAGGATGATGAAGCAATGGTCTAAGTCCAATATCCAAGCAAGAGAGATCAATCTAGAACCTTCTCCAAGCTACATGTGCCAAGCAATCAAGGATCTCCATCATGAAAAGGGGTCAGCCCCTTCTCCTAGCAAGGGAATCAACATGAGAAAGCCTCCAAGTGTAACGCTCCATGAGATCATGCTTAATAACCATCAATAATCATCGAATATCAAAGTAAATGTGTAATTAAACCCCTCTAATGTAATAATAATTAACACAACATCAAAACTTAGGCAATGTTAGTCTAATATGATAATAATACACAAGATATGCATTACAAATACACATTTTTCCAATAACTCATTGATTAATAATTCTAACTATCTAGTCTAACATTAGTGTAACCGTTAGAATGTAATGTCCCCATTTTTGGATTTCCTTGCTCGACAAGAGAATATGGCCTCGGGGGTTTGCGTCACCCTAATCCGAGGAGATTGATTAATTATTAATGTCACAAACTCATAAAGTGACTATTGAAAAAGTCACTTTATTAAAAGAAGGTCATGAGCGTTTTAGATGGTATTGGGAAATCCATGGTATTGCCCAAGGTATGGAGCTCCAATTAAAGAATAAAAGGAAAGGAAACGCCTAGGGATCATGCTGATTTGATACTGATTTATTGAGACCGTTTAGGGGTATCCATAGTTTTCGTTGGGGTTTGGCAAAACACTTCCATCATTGCTTAGTTTCGATGGTGCAAGAATCCACCCTAGCTAGACTTGTAAGGGAATCCAATCAGGGTTTCCAATTGAGCTTCAATTGACGATTTACCTTTAGTTTGTGGAGATTTTTCTCTAAGGGACCAAGTTATCTTCTTGAACAGTACTATGGCTTTTTGTGATGTGGTACCAAGAGATTCATAAGGGTTTGAAGGAAGTCCAAACTCATTGCTTGAGGATCCATGGCAATCAATCTTCAATTTCATGGTTGGGAGTTTTTCTTAAGGAGCTCGAATCGCATCGTTAACAGGGTTGTTGCAATTGGGCAAATTGTGGCACCTAGAAGAGGGCCAATCCCTCAAGCTGGCAGGACGTATTCATTGATAGAGGCCGAGTTCAAAATCATGGGGGACTCGTGGCTCAAGAATGAGCACACAAGGGCTGACCCCCTTACTTGGCTAAGTCACAACCTGTGGCGGAGAACCGAAAGCAATTTTGGAGGAGGGTCGCATTTCTTTGGGAAGGTCAAGTCTCAATGGAAGGAACAATGAGTATTGGAGAGTCCATGAGGGTTTAGGAAGAGCAATGACATCATGTGGAGAGGGGTTGCAAATTGAGAGCAGGTCGTGAGGCCTTTGGGAAGAGCAACATCCCCAAGATGAGAGTCGTGGGACTTGGAGAAAGCGGCCATGGCAAGGAAGGCCAAAACTCTTATTGGAGAGGGTCAAATCTAGAAGAGGCCGAATTGATTCTTTGGGGTAGGTCCAAGTTTGTTGAAGGGGAGCGAAGCAGCTAGGGAGGTCGAATTTATGACAGGGAGAAGTCGAATTCATCTAGGGACAACCATCAGCTATTGAGATCTTTGAAGGAGAGATTGAGTTCATTGTTACAGGTAGACTCTACTTAGAGAGTCGAAATTCATCTACAACAAAAGCAACAATTGAAGAACATTAGCACCATTACCAGGTTTTCTTATGGTTATGTGTTTTAGTGCACCAGAGCGGCTATAGCAGACAATAGATAATTGTGTTGTTGCCATCCACTTTCATAAAAAAAGCCAATGTTATCTCTTTCTTTTGTGTGTGATTGCAAAGTGATTGACTAAATCTCCATGGGAATGCATATTGATTCAGAAAGTTATATATCAATGTAATGCAAACCTTTTGACAAAAGCACACAACCAATATTGCTACCAAACCAAAACAATTTTGATAGTCCATTTGAGCCTGGAACACAAGATAGAACCCTTTTACATGTGAGATTTCTAAATTAATATGCATAGCTCATTCTAAGCAAGTCTATCCTTAACTTTCAAGCGTTAAGATTTGGGGGATTTTTCTTCCACATGTGTGACTAGGAAGCGTTGTCATGGGTCATCCATCCTCACACCTTCATATTGCGATCTCTTTTTATTTTTCTTTATTTCTCCTTAGAGATTTCATTTGCATTTCACATTTTTATTTCATTCGGCCCTTCCATTAATTTAGTTCATTTGGCTTTAGATTTGGCTTAGACAACCTGGGACAAGGGAACCTAGCTTTTGCGATGGGGAGTATCTATCATGATATTTTCCTTTGCATTTAATTTATCAACAACTTCCTTTTTTAAGAGTACAAGACTCTTTTAACCTTGATTTGAGGCATTCATACATTGGAATTGTAGCAAGACCATATGTTGTCACTAATAACAGATCATTGACAAAGGGGAAAGTGAAGGGGATGGGTGAATTGGCTTAGCGGAATGAAAATGACTAGGTAAAATGTTGTGGAATGAATGAAATCACATGACATCGTTCACCAAGGTACATAACAACATTGTAATAACACACTTAATAAACAAGATGAGTAACATCAAGGTTAGACTAAAGACAAGTAACAGTTTAAGTATATGAGTTACTATGAAAGCATATGTGCAATATCTCATGCTAACATACCTGTTGAAGAATGTAACTTCGGAAGATATTCTTATTTGTATTATTTGTATTGTACCTCCTTTAGGAATTATTTATGTTGTATTTATTCATGTAAGGGTCATTGAAAGAATCAATGTAAACCCTACTAGTTGTGTCGGCCTAGAAGAATCCAGAAAAAGCATGAAAATAACATTTTATTGTATCCTGAACAAGTTGGCCCTGTTTGGGAGATCAAGTCGACCCTGTTAGGGAAAAAGGTCAATCTTATGATTAGTATAAATAGGAGGGTCGCCCTCCTCATTTGGTCACCTCACTCACTCACTCAAGTTTGCATGAGTAGAGAGAGAAAGTCGAATCTGTTGGGAGAAAAGAGTAGTTGCTTTTGAAGACATCTTGTTTTTGGGTTATTGCACAAGATTGACATTGTACCTTCTAACGAATCTATATTGAAGAAGTTTTGTTGGGTTTTCTGCCCCAAGAGGGTTTCCCAGGATAAATTGTTGTGTACTACTGTTTATGATGTGCTTGTCTATCTTTCAGTGATCCTTTACTTTATTGTTTTTAAAATTCTAACATGGTATCAGAGCTAGCCTGAAAGAAGACCTTGTGCAGCAGAAACTGTCGGAAGTGAAAACTAGGGTTTCCTATTCCGAAGGATTTTCACCATAGTTTGGCCTGAAAAGGATACCAAAGCAACTCACCCTAGGAGAGCACATTTTTCTGTGGAGGCAGAATTCAAATCGAAGAATTTTCATTTTTGGCCTTGTCAATACTGCTCGAGAAAACTAGGGCATCGACTTTTTGGCAATTCAAACCACAGATTTGGAAGAAAAGGTCCTTTGTTCAACTTGCCTTAGGGAGGCGCATCTCTATCTCCATTCAGTTTTTCAAGAGTCCAAAGTTGAAAATTTAGGGTTTCTCTAACAAAACCTGGGTCATCCAAAAGTCAGATCTCAGAAGACATTGAAGCAAGCACTTGATTGGAGCATCTCAATTGGTAAGTCCTACTATCTTTATTTCCATTTGAGGTTCTCATTTTATCAAGATGACAAACAATACCAAGCTTGAGGATAGGCTTGAAGGAGCAGATAACTTTTGTACCTAGAAGTATAGAGTGATGCTCATTCTACAGAGAATGAGTTGGACAACTATGTTAAAGAAGAAACTGAGGAGCCAGAGGGAGATGAAGACAAAGCTAAGCACAAGAAGAACTTGGTTAAGGCCAAGAGGATCATTGTTGACTCCATCGAGGATCACTTGATCCCCCACATCTCATCTTTGAAGAATCCTAAAGAGATGTTCAATGCATTGAAGAGATTATTCGAAGGGAAGAACATTAACAGAAAGATGACCTTGAGAACTCAACTCAGGGTGTGAAGATGCAGAGCTCAGAAAGCATTCAATCTTATTTCACAAGGGTCTCCCAAATCAAAGAACAACTGGAAGCTATTGGAGATCATGTTGAAAAAGCAGAATTAGTAACGACTCCTTTGAATGGTCTCCCAAAATCATGGGAATCATTTATTCAAGGAATATGTTCTACAAGGAAGCTCATCAGATGCAATGCACTTTGGGAAACTTGTACTCAAGAAGAAGCCAGAATTGAAGCCAAAGAAGAGAAGATGGGTGAAGATGATAACCAAGCCTTGGTAGCTCATACAAAGAGGAGCAAAAAAGAAGATCACTCTCACAAGTCTAGAAGATTCCACAAGAATCAAAGACCTCCCAAAGACTACTCAAACTTCACATGTTACAATTGTGATGAAATGGGACACATTGCAAGAAATTGTCCCCAGAAGAAAGGCAACAACAAGAAAGGAAATAAGAAGAGGCATCATGCTCATACTGCAGAAGATGACGAACCAATGAAGAAGAGAGCAAGGGAAGATTCTTCAAGCGATGAAGAGTATGTTCTGATTTTAGCACCACTCACGGGTAATATTACTCATGGAAGCAATGATTGGCTTGTTGATAGTGGTGCTTCCAAACATATGACAGGTTTCAAGAACTCCCTCAACGACTTGACAGAAAAGGACTCACCTCACACGGTGAAACTTGGAGATGATTACCAATATCCCATAAAAGGGGTAGGAGAAGCATCCTACAAACTAGAATCAGGAAAGCCTATCAAAATGAAAGATGTCCTCTATGTACCAGGACTAAAGAAGAATCTACTTTCCATATCAGCCTTGGATGAGAAGGGATTCCGACATGCATTTGTTGATGGCCAAGTACTCATGTGGCCTAAAGGTAAAACCTTTGATGATGCAGTAATAATTGGAGAGCAAGAGAGAGGCTTGTACAAATTGAAAGGTCAACCAGAACAAGCATTGGTTCATGAAACTATGGAACCAAGTGAACTATGGCACAAAAGGTTTGCACATATAAACTACAAGGTGTTGAAATATTGTAACTTCTAAGAATATTATATTTGTACTTTATTATTCCGAAGATGTTTCATTCCTCCGTCCGGACTTTATTGTATATCTGGAGATGTTTATTCCTTCGTCAGAATGTGGTAACTTGGGTTATTAGACTTCCCTAGTGGGGTCGGCCCTATATGTGTTATGTGGGTTAAAGGGTTATTAGACCACCCTAGTGGGGTTGGCCCAATCAGCATTATGTTAAGTGGTTAAGTTGGGGCTGACCTAGTTAGAGTTAAAAGTCAAGTGAAGTAAAGTATAAATAGAGGATGTGTGATCCTCATTTATCACACTCACTCATTCACTCACTTGTGAATGGCGCATAGGAGGAGAAGGAGCTCATGTTTGGGGAATACATCTATGTATTGTTGATCATCTATATTGAGGAAGCTTTGCTAGGTTTTCTACCCCATGAGGGTTTCCCAGGATAAATTGTGTCTCTTGTGTTTATGCTATGCTTGTTGTTCTTTCAGTGATCCTTTATATGCTATTGTTGTGAAATTGAAATGTAATACTGATGTTATCTATTTTAGCATATTGAATCTTAACATGGTATCAGAGCTAGCCTAAAGGAAGGCAATGTATGGCACTTAAGACACTTGCTTCACTTACGACAATTTGAAAGTTTGGGGTTTTCCATAGCAAAAACCAGTCATCGAGGCACTCTCGCTATAACTCCATTTTGGCGAAAGTTCAAGATCTGAAGACTTTACAGGTCGTAGATAAAATCCCCCTGTACCTTGTGTCCGAAGGACAACCTCAG
This sequence comes from Larix kaempferi, assembly GCA_027924585.1. Classification (NCBI taxonomy): domain Eukaryota; kingdom Viridiplantae; phylum Streptophyta; class Pinopsida; order Pinales; family Pinaceae; genus Larix; species Larix kaempferi. Next base: position 48,544,080 of record BSBM01001530.1, on the reverse strand, counting down.
ATTCGTTGTACTTTGTGAGATATGATCAGTACAAGTTAGGGTTTTTGCCTCTTCCAAATCTCAGTCATAAACAGGTGACCTAGGCAAAAAGGTCATATCTCGGGCTAGGAAGCTCCAAATGAAATTTCGTAAACAGTGACAGGTAGGGCACGGAGTGTAGTTTCACAGGTAAGTTTTTCAGAGGCCGAAGTTGAAACAGTGACACGTGGCACTCCATACAATTTCGCTCTCCTATTTTATCCCATAAACAGGTCACATTGCGACACTTGGCATAACTCTCTCTCAGAGAATCCAATTGAGGTCAGACCTGTGGGGTTCGAAAGATGACAAGTCAGGCTACCACAAGCCGAAGTTTCAGACGCTGTGGATTCGTAATTTCAGAGATGCACCAGAAACAATCAGGTGCATATTTCTGTAAAAACATTTTTGGATTCTAAGCACCTTCATTCTTGGCTTATCACTGCTGCGGGAAATTAGGGTTTCGATGAAAGTTGGAATTCTTGGAATATGAGTCCATGGCTGGATGCTCCTCATCAAAATCGAAATTTAGAGACCAAGATCGAATTTTTTGGTTGGGCAGAAGGTCGGGCTTGATCAAACACTAGTTCGGGATTTTGATCGGAAAGGTGGAAAATTTGGGTTTCTGCAAAAGTTGAAATTTTTGGAATCCGTGACCACGACTGGATGCTCCTCAGAAAAATTGAAGTTCAGAGCACAATATTGAACCTTTTGGTTGGGCAGAAGACCAGGTTTGATCAAACCCTAGTTTGGGATCTTGTCTAGAAGATCCAGAAGTTTCAAAGGCAATTTTGAGGGATCAAATTTTGCAGTTTTCAAAATTGAAGTATACCAACCTGATCAACTCCGCAAGGCACATCCTTTCATCCAATCAGAAGTTTGAAATTCACAGTTTGAATTTTTAGGGTTTCTCTGACGAACCTTAATCCAGTTCCAAAAGGAGATGAGGCTAAGGCCTTATATAGAGAAGACTACTCGTCAAGTATAACTTGAGAAGACACAGGTATGTTTTGAAATCTAATTCTTGATTAAGTTCAATTGTCTTCATGTTATTGAGGTTAGTACAATTATGATTGTTTGATAATGAATGCATGTGAGTGATAGAAGACATTCATTGATTATGATTGTACTAATGCACCTGTGGTGTTGTATGAGGATGATGTTGTCTACTAACAAGATACATGTACATCAAGAAAGACAAATCAAGTTTTATGGCCATGATGACATAAAGACAAAGACTTATCCATAGTCTTTAGAAGCTCTACTTACGAGGTATGTATGACTTTGTTCTACTATGCTTAACTTATGAGATATGCAGGTTCTAGCACAAGGTCTCTAAATCATTGAAGAGAACAAAGAAGATATTGTTTGGGTATGTTAAGACATAACCATGATAATCCAGGTATGTTTTCCTATATCAAATTAGAATCATACTTTGTGTTAGGATCTTAAGTAAGTATACCTATGTATGAAATGATCATGACCATACATACTTAAGTTTATTTAGAATCATAATGTTTTGATAGTATTGAGATTATACTAATGAATGTATGTTTGTGTATGAGATCATGAGGATGACACTAGTGCATACTTAAACATGCATAGTGGTACAGAATGAGTATAAGTTCAAAAGACATATAGAGATCAAGCGGGAGGCAACCACACAAACATAAAAGATAAGTATTTGAGTGGTTATTTGAATCTCTGAAATAGCAAATGATTTGCTTGTAATAGTTGTATGCATATTTGTATTCCTAGAATATATCATGCTGAGTGTAAGCATTTATATATCATTGAACAGTATACTACTAATATGCATATGATTGGTAAATTGGACAAACATTCCAGTGTTGCTTGTCTAGAATGAAACCTCTTTGCTGACATGCTGAGAGTTGTGCACGCTCCTGATAGTATGTTCTAGTAGAGATGGAAGGCATCTAAATAGCCACTATATGCATACAAGATATGGAAAAGTGTTGTGCCAAAGTATTGGTCAAGATAGTTGCATAACTATGTGAATCATATCTGTATGCATAATAGGTTATCATGTCAACATGATTTGATGATAATGAAGTATTACTAATCATGTAATTAACTTTGATTTGTAGGAAAGATCATGAAGAATGATGAACACCAAACAAGTGATGGATGAAGACTTACAAATCAAACATACTATAGAAAGCTCGTGGCTAGAAGATTCTCTTAGAAAGAAAAAGAGGATCATGACGAGATGTTTGCTCTAAGTAAGACCATTCTCTTAATGGTGTAATTGAAGAAGAAGTGTGAATTGAGAAGACTCCCAGGATTCAATTGAAGAAAGCTCTGTACGGGTACCCAAGATCGATAGTCATTTGATGAGCTTAATGATCACCATGGGTGATGTGGATTTCAACCTTTGCTACAAGGTTGAAGATGGTTTCTATATACATATGACATTCTTGTCTTAGATGGATGCAAGAAGGAACTCACCACAAGAGTTCGAATGATCTTGAGGCTCATATCAGTAGACCCATCTGACGAGAGATGGCACGGATAGATATGCAGAAGATCACTCAGAGTAGGAATGATGTTTAGTTACAGAGGGAGAATTGATAGCTTCTTGACAAGCTTGGGCTTTACCAAAAGTAAAGCTGATCCTAACCTTTACCTTAAGGTTATGGATGATATTATTATTGTATGTGGATGATCTCTTTCTATCAGGGAATGAGAAACAAATCATGGAAAGCAAGAAGAAGCTAGCTACAAAAGTTTGAGATGAAAGATCTCGGATTGATGCATTACTTCCTAGGACTAAAAGTATGGCAAGGCTCAGAAGGAATCTTTCTCAACCAGGGAAAGTATGTTGTGGAAATCTTAAAAAGATTTGATATGTTGGAATGTAAAGCCATGGCCACTCCCATGGATTCCAACTTGAAGTTGTTAGCTGATGACTCCTCGGAGTTAGTGGATGTGACTCTGTACAAACATATTATTGGGTCATTAATGTATCTGACGAATAGTATGCCAGATATATGCCTTGCTGTGAACACCTTAAGTCAGTATCTAGTGGAACCTAGACGAGTTCACCTAATAGTTGCAAAGCATGTGATGAGGTACCTTAAGGGTACGATAGATTTTGGTCTATGTTATCTTAGAGATCATGATTTCAGATTGTATGGCTACACAGATGCTGATTGGGCAGGAAGTGTATCCGACAGGAAGAGTACATCGGGTGCATGTTATTATCTGGGATCTGCCATGATCTCGTGGTTTAGCAGGAAGCAGTCTAGTGTGGCTCTCAGCACAGTTGAAGCGAAATATATAGCTGCTTGCTCTACTTGTTGTGAAGCGGTATGGCTTTGGAAGTTGTTATCAGGATTGTTTGACTTAGAGATGGACCCCACTGTGATCCTATGTGACAACCAGAGTTGTATTAAAATGACAGAGAATCCAGTGTTCCATGACAAGTCAAAGCACATAGAGATCCGATATTTCTATATACGGGATATGGTGCAGGAAGGAGCTATCAAGCTCGAGTATGTGAGCACTGACGAACAAGTTGCTGATGTGTTGACCAAACCTCTGTCTCGAGTAAAGTTTGAGTATTTCCGAGACAAGCTTGGTGTAGTTCAGAAGGACCCTCCTCGAAAGGGGGAGTGATATGGTCGATGTTGATATCCTTGGATACTAGTATCGATATGGATACCTGCATCGATGATGAGATTGCCTACATCGACGGTAAGGTCGATGATAAGGATACTTGTATTGATGAGGATACTGTATCGATGGTGTGGACACTTGTGTTGATGATGAGGTTACCTGTTCCGACGATAAGGTTGATGATGAGGTTCCTGGTTATGACGAGGAGGTCAATGCATGGTCCCTAGTGGACAAGGAGGGATTGTATCATCCCTGGACTTAGGTCACTGAATAGATCCGTAGACAGTTGTCTTCGAGAATATGGTCCCTAGTGGACGAGGAGGGATTGTATCATCCCCGGAGTTCGGTCCCTGAATTGATCCGTAGACAAAAGTCTTCGAGAAGTGGTTCTTAGACTTTGTCTAAGTTGACGAGAGGGGATTGTATCATCCCCGAACTTCGGTCCCTAAATTGATCTGTAGACAGATGTCTTTGAGAAGTGGTCCTTAGACTCTGTCTAAGTTGACGGATTGTATCATCCCCAGACTTCGGTCCCTGAATTGATCCGTAAACAGATGTCTTCGAGAAGTGGTTCTTAGACTTTGTCTAAGTTAACGAGAGGGGATTGTATCATCCCCGGACTTCGGTCCCTAAATTGATTCGTAGACAGATGTCTTCGAGAAGTGGTCCTTAGACTTTGTCTAAGTTGACGAGGGGGGATTGTATCATCCCCGAACATAGATCCCTGAATTGATCCGTAGACAGATGTCTTCGAGAAGTGGTCCTTAGACTTTGTCTAAGTTGACGAGAGGGGATTGTATCATCCCCATACTTCGGTCCCTGAATTGATCCGTAGACAGATGTCTTCAAGAAGTGGTTCTTAGACTTTGTCTAGGTTGACGAGTGGACTACATCGTCCCTAGACATGATATGGTGTCTTAAATGGATAGGGATTGATCATCCCATAAATAGATCATGTGTGTTGCAGGGTATGTTGCTATGTGCTGTTGATCGAGAGGATCCAGTTGAGATGACGATGATGCTAATCGTGAGATGACGATGATGCTGATCGTGAGATGACAATGTTGTTGATCGTGAGATGACAATGATGTTGATCGTGAGATGACGATGTTGTTGATTGTGAGATGACGATATTGCTAATCGTGAGATGACGATGATGTTGATCATGAGATGACGATGATGTTGATCGTGAGATGACGATGCTGATGATCGTGAGATGACGATGCTGATGTTATTGTATTTGTTGGAGTGCTGTAGAAGATGAAGACTCAGTACTAAAGATGTTGATATTCCAGTATTGAAGATCTTGAAGATGTTCCAGTAACTGTTTGAGTTACTGATGATGTATGAAGAAAGCTTCCAATGATTTATAGATGTATCATGTATGACGTTGATGACTCCTTGCTCCTACAGATGTTCTTATAATATCCTTCTCGTTAAGGGGGAGTGTTGAAATATTGTAACTTCTAAGAATATTATATTTGTACTTTATTATTCCGGAGATGTTTCATTCCTCCGTCGGGACTTTGTATATCTGGAGATGTTTATTCCTCCGTCGAAATGTGGTAACTTGGGTTATTAGACTTCCCTAGTGGGGTCGGCCCTATATGTGTTATGTGGGTTAAAGGGTTATTAGACCACCCTAGTGGGGTTGGCCCAGTCAGCATTATGTTAAGTGGTTAAGTTGAGGCCTAGTTAGAGTTAAAAGTCAAGTGAAGTAAAGTATAAATAGAGGATATGTGATCCTCATTTATCACACTCACTCATTCACTCACTTGTGAATGGCGCATAGGAGGAGAAGGAGCTCATGTTTGGGGAATACATCTATGAATTGTTGATCATCTATATTGAGGAAACTTTGCTAGGTTTTCTACCCCATGAGGGTTTCCCAGGATAAATTGTGTCTCTTGTGTTTATGCTATGCTTGTTGTTCTTTCAGTGATCTTGTATATGCTATTGTTGTGCAATTGAAATGTAATACTGATGTTATCTATCTTAGCATATTGGATCTTAACACAAGGCATTACCGATCATGAGCAAGATGTTGACTGGTCTACCTGAGATCCAGACAAAACATGAAGGCATATGCAAAGGATGTACAAAAGGGAAGAAAGTGAAGAAACCATTTCCAAGTAGTGATAGCAAAGCAAAGGAGATCTTGGAGATAATACACTTGAACGTATCTGGACCTATGTCTTCCAACTCACTAAGCGGGTATGCATACTATGTATCTTTTATTGATGATTATTCTCGCAAAATCTGGATTTACTTTTTGAAAACTAAAGATGAAGTATTTAGCAAATTCAAAGAATTCAAAGCCCTTGTAGAAAATCATACTGAAAAGAAGATAAAGACTTTAAGATCAAATAATGGTGGTGAATTCACTTCGGGAGATTTCAAAATCTTATGTAAAGAATTAGGGATTAAGAGGGAGATGAGCACTCCCTACAATCCACAACAAAATGGTGTTGCAGAAAGAAAGAATGGGACGATAATGGAAGCAGTGAAGGCCATGATCCATGATCAAGACCTTCTGATGCACTTATGGGAAGAAGCAGCAAGAATAGCAATTTATGTACAAAACAGAACCCCACATCGTGTACTTGAGAACAAGACACTTGAATAGATGTTTACAGGGGAGAAACCTAAAGTCAGCCACCTCAGAATATTTGGATGTCCTGTATACATACATGTTCCAAAGGAGAAAAGAACCAAGTTGGAGCCTTCAGGAAAGAAGGGTATCTTTGTCGGATACAACGACACATCAAAGGCTTACAGAATCTACATACCAGGCTTCAAGAACATTGAGACCAACAGAGATGTTACCTTTGATGAAGATACAGCTTTCAGCAGATTCACTCCGACAAAGCACATGAAGACGAACCTGAAGCTCCCAGAGTTAGAGACACAGTAATGGAAGAGATGATTTCAGAAGACCCTGAAGACCATGATATGACAGGACCACAGAGACCTGTAGATCCACCCCGAGATGTCAACACTCACAAGAGAAGACCAGCTTGGGCAAGAGAGGCTATTCAAGATGCAAAGAAGTATGGTGCTCCAGAAGGGACTTCCAGAGAAAGTAAGAGACCTCGACCATATTCCAGCTATGTAGCCTTGTTATGTGATACCATTGATGCAGAACCTTCCAATTATGAAGAGGCAGCCGAAAAGAAAGTATGGAAGGATGCCATGATCGAAGAGTATCAATCAATCATGAAGAATGATGTATGGGATGTGGTTTCGAGACCAGAAGGGAAGTCAGTAGTGTCTTCCAAATGGATCTACAAGATAAAGCATGCGGCAGACGGAACAAGGCAAGATTTGTGGCTCGTGGCTTCTCCCAAAGGGAAGGCATAGACTATGAGGAGACATTTGCCCTTGTTACTAGATACACTTTGATCAGATCTATACACAGTAATGAAGTGGAAGGTACACCAGATGGACGTGAAGACTGCCTTCCTGAATGGTGTAGTAGAGGAGGAAGTGTATGTGGAGCAACCACTAGGATTTGAGACACATGACAGGCAGACTCATGTGTGCAAATTGAAGAAGGCCTTGTATGGTTTGAAACAGGCACCCAGGACGTGGTACGACAGGATTGATGGTTTTCTAACGAGCTTGGGCTTTACCAAGAGTAAAGCGGATTCCAACCTTTACTTCAAGGTTGAGGATGGGAAACCAGTGATACTACTTCGGTATGTAGATGATTTGTTCCTGACAAGTGATGAGAAGCTCATTGCATAAACGAAGAGGAAACTTGCCGCAGAGTTTGAGATGAAAGATTTGGGTATGATGCACTACTTCTTAGGTCTTGAGGTGTGGCAAAACCCAGAAGAACTTTTCCTTAGCCAAGGAAAATGTGCAGTAGAGATCCTGAAGAGATTTGGGATGATGGATTGCAAGGCCATGGCCACACCAATGGCATCGAATATGAAGTAGTTGTGTAATACTACTTCAGAAGTAGTGGATGCCACGATATACAAGCAAATGATTGGTTCGTTGATGTACTTAACAAACACGAGGCTAGATATATGCTTTGCGGTGAACACATTGAGTCGGTACATGGTAGAGCCGAGACATGTTCACCGGATTGCGGCAAAGGATGTGTTGAGGTACCTGAGGGGTACGATTGATTATGGCTTCAAATATGCGTTTGATCATAAGATTAACCTGTGGGGTTATGTTGATGCGGATTGGGCTGGTAGTGTCACAGATAGAAAGAGCACATCAGGGTGTTGCTTTAGTTTGGGATCAAGCATGATCTCATGGTTTAGTAGGAAGCAAACAAGTGTGGTACTCAGTACAGCCAAAGCAGAGTACATGGCAGCTTGTTCGGCTAGCTACGAAGCAATGTGGCTTCGGAAGTTACTTGCAAGATTGTTCAATCTCAAGTTAGACGCGACTTGCATCTTTTGTAACAACCATAGTTGTGTGAAGTTGTCTGCGAACCCTGTGTTTCATGACAAGTCGAAGCACATTGAGATCAAGTATCACTATATCCAGGATATGGTGCAAAGAGGAGCAATGAGGCTCCAATATGTAGCGACAGAGGAGCAGATAACCGATGTGTTAACCAAGCCTCTTTCAAGAGTGAATTTTGAGTACTTGAGGGACAAACTTGGAGTGGTCCAAATCAGGGTTCCTTGAAAGAGGGAGGGATGAGTAACATAGCACGTGTGAGATGCAGGTAGTCAAAGGAGTAGATAGCCGATGTGTTGACCAAGCCTCTTTCAAGAGTGAATTTTGAGTACTTCAAGGACAAGCTTGGAGTGGTCCAAATCGAGGTTCCTTGAAAGAGGGAGGGATGAGTAACATAGCACGTGTGAGATGCAGGTAGTCACTTAGTGACATAATTGAGCTCTTAGGCGGGTCTCCACTTGAGGTGATATTGTAGCGGGTAGTCACTTCAATGATGTAATTGAGTCTCCTGGTATACACCCACGAGGATGTAGCGAGTAGTCACTTCGGTGACATAGTTGAGTCTCATGGACTACACTCATGAGGATGCAGTAGGTAGTCACATTGGTGACGTAATTGAGTCTCTTGACTATTGTGCTATGTTGGGCAAAACACATGTGCAAAGACGTAGGTTTCAAACCTGGGTTGTTCTTCACGTGAGGTGACATGGTAGCAGGTAGTCACTATGTGTGACGTAATTGAGTCTCCTAGGTTACACTCACAGAGTTGTGTTGTCCCGATGTGCGAAAACGCAGGTTTCGGACCTGGGTTGTTCTCCATATGATGAGATGCGACGTGCTAGCGGGCAGTCATTATGTGTGACGTAATTGAGTCTCCTAGGCTACACTCACGAGATGATCTGGATTCTGGACACGTGGTGAGGTAACGCAGGTGGTCGCTGTGTGCGACGTAATGTCTGCTCCTGGGCTGGACCCACCAGATGGCTTGCTCGTTCAAAACGTCTAATGATGCATAGATTCGAGATATGTCAGAAGTCAATGGTCAGAGTATAGAGTTGCAGCAGGATGATGATGATGATGATGATGATGATGATGACTGTGACAAAAGAATACCTTCCTTGTTGAGAGGGAGTGTTGAAGAATGTAACTTCGGAAGATATTCTTATTTGTATTATGTATTGTACCTCCTTCGGGAATTATTATGTTGTATTTAATCATGTAAGAGTCATTGAAAGAATCAATGTAAACCCTACTAGTTGTGTCAGCCTAGAAGAATCCAGAAAAAGCATGAAAATAATATGTTATTGTATCCTGGACAAGTCGGCCCTGTTAGGGAAAAAGGTCAGTCTTATGATTAGTATAAATATGAGGGTCACCCTCCTCATTTGGTCACCTCACTCACTCACTCAAGTTCGCATGAGTAGAGAGAGAAAGACGAATTTGTTGGGAGAGAAGAGTAGTTGCTTTTGAAGACATCTTGTTTTTGGGTTATTGCATGAGATTGACATTGTACCTTCTAACGAATCTATATTGAAGAAGTTTTGTTGGGTTTTCTGCCCCACGAGGGTTTCCCAAGATAAATTGTTGTGTACTATTGTTTATGTTGTGCTTGCCTATCTTTCAGTGATCCTTTACTTTATTGCTTTTAAAATTCTAACAATACCATCACGCCAGAAAACATGCTAAGCAAAGATGAGGGGTAGAGATATCACAACACTAAAGGGTGATGCTTTGTCTCTAGCTAGGCATATCAAGGACCATGGACCATATGATATTGATGGAAAGACCTCTAACCAATGATCTATAGTGCAACTACAGATCTCATCTATGGAACAACTAATCAACAATCACCCCTTGCTGAAAGAGGGCAACAGAACCATCCTTTGCCCCCATTTTTATTTTTGTTTTAGTTACAATTAATTCATCCAACATAATGAATTTCTACATACCTTTACTTTTATAATATCTCTAATGTGTGTTTAAATTCAAAATAGTTGGTATGATGAAAATATTATGATTTATTTCATCTATTCAATGGCATTATGTGATTTATATTTATTTTATTTTAGCATAAAAAAATTATTTTACGTACCGAACAAACTCTCATATAATATGATACTCATCATTTCCTTGTACAATAAATTTAATATCATGGGCAATTGTATATATATATATTGATGTTTACAAAACATAATAAATTTCATATGTCACATGGCTTAAAAAATATGATCCAACTTTATAACAATTATTACGGAGGTCGGGGTTTTAGAATATATGATATTAGAAATATTTCCTACTTACAAATGCCTTCGAGAATTATAGGGATGTACTCTATAATAAAAATGGATTCATTAATAATATAAAAAATCTCTGACAATATACCAAATAAATAAATGAGGTTTGAAATATTCAAATTTTCACCATCTCATATTTAAGATTTATAAAAATTAGTTATAGAACATGTATGAAATATTTAGTTAAAACTTAAAAATCACTAGATATTACATATTTATTGAATGAGATGAAAATAATGATTTAGAAAACTTGCACGTAACCTATCAATGTGTTTACATATATTTATTATATATTTAAAACTTAAAAGATCAAATTTATAATCTTCATGCTCATTTCAAGTTATTGATCATAGTAGCAAATTTCATTACAAGTTGGCGATTCACAATTTTCTATACTGGTTGCAATTAGTAATTCATATAACAACTGCACGTGCAAGGATTTGCTCTTCATTGGCAAGCCTAAGTCACTATTAGCACTAGCAAACAAATTGAATATGTTATTATTATTGTAAGTACAATACTTTGTTCTAAGTTGGCCTCTCAACCTCTCTAGTTGCAAAATTTCAAAGCCTTACAAGTTAAATAAGATACTGTTGAAAAAGTAGCCTTCTATCTATTTTGTTTGGCATTTGAATATGGTTATTTTTTCTTAATGTTGATATATCTTTTTAACAAAAATTATTTTTAATAAAAACACCAATATGACATAACCTACAAATTACAATGCTTCAAGATTGATAGTGACGAGGAAAGGATTCAATTATTGCTTTCAATTCACCTACAAAAAAATGTGTCTTTAGAGAAGTGGTAAGGGAATGTAATTCTCCTATTATCTAAGGTGAAAACTATCCAAAAGAATAATTGGTGATGGCTCCAACAATTAGGTTGATTGGTGTTAACCCCCAGATTTGCTTGAGCGACTGGAGGGTCAAGATCCAGCTAGATTACATCATGATGGTTCCAGTACAAGTGCATCTAGAGTCTAGACCTTCACAACTATCAGAGCTTGTTTCAAAGTCAGTCTCATCAGATTCTGAGAAACTGCTTTTATTAGCAGTTTGTTTTTTCCCAGGAGCTAGAGTTCTGAGCCCTGCAGGCTGCATGTAAAAGATGTAACATATAATTGGTCCTCACAAGCTCACGATGCCCATGAGCCTGTTTCAGGCGACATGCAAGCAGTTTTACAACACAACTAGTTTTAGCAGTATGCTTTTGGGGGCTTGCGTGTTGTTTCTGAGCATATATTTGGTTTCCTCGCATAAAAGCAAAGTCTAATAAGAGTGCTTTCATTGACATGCAAGATGTTGCTATTTTTAGCAATGTCTAATTTTAGACATGCTATATTAGGCAGCAGTCACATAGTCGTTACCTTCATTTTCAATCTTTCCTACTTTCTCTGCTTTTTGGGCAGGTCTATATTTAGCCATTTCTATTTGTGGCAGGTACAGGATGTGATGTCATGGTTCCAAGTGTGCACTGGTAGAGTGGCTTTCAGGTTCTGGTGGGTGAATGATGATGAGTCGATTACAGTATTGAGCAGGTGGATTGTTCTCCTAGTGTGACACATGGCAGCTAGTTGGAGAGTTTCTATTGTTATGAGATTCTAAAGTTGACTTAGGCCAAAACCCTAAATTCAACTCCCTAACCCCCAAGTCGCATTGCTAGGATTACTTGCCTTTCATGCTAGTTTGACTTTCCAAAGCCACAATTCCTCTTACCATCTTTGTCAAATCCAGACTCAAAGTCAGATTACTACTTGCTAAGTAATGCCAACCTCAAAATGCCTAATTCGACCCATTGCACAGGTTGCCAAAGTTGAAAAGCCTTAAAAGCTAGTTCTACTCCTTTAGTATAATTGGCAAATGTGCTAATCTTGTCAAGCCTTAAAGCTAAGTCTTGCCTTTAGCCAATCTTTTCATGCAAAGCTTTAAAAGCAAATTCGACCTCATCCAGTGTTAGCATGAAAGTTAATTCCAAAGCTTAGTTTGACGTTCTTTGCATGCCAGGTTTGATTTCCATTGCATGTTTGACAAGAGTAAGACCCTAATTCGCCTTGGTATCTATAGTTGATAAAGATGCTAATTCTACAGCATAAAAACCTAATCTGAATGCTTTGTCCAATCTTAGCATGCAAGTCAGCTTTAAGTCCTAATCGACTTTCTTTGGCCAATGTTAGCATAAATAATATCCTTCGGAATCCTAGCCTCAATTGGAAGTTCGCTGGAAGGGTTACCTTTGGCAGAATTAATTAGAGGTGAGTTATCTTATCTAAACCTGCATGCAATTGCAAGTTTTCAGATTGAGTAAAGGACGGGTCTGAAAGAAAGATGGCAACAAGTTACCAAAGAGAATACGCCTGAGACAGCTGTCATATGAGTTGGCATTTCCAGCATTTAACCACAGCAAATAACAGTGGGTACAATTTGGGAAATAATGCTAAAGAAATCAGCTTTATACTTCTGTTTGTGGGTGATCATTGTATCAGCATGTAGGCCAGCGACGTATGGTGGTTGTCATAGTTGACTTAGCGCTGGAAAGTGATGAAAACAGCGAGGTTTTAAAAACAGCAGCTACAGGACATATGCCCACACAACGGTCGTCTGACATGGCGTTCCAGCATTCAATCACAGTAACTTCAGCACTGTGAGGAGGTGATATTTATAGCAGTCTTTGACAGTTTTGGAATATTGCTTTCAAGTTCTAATTCATAGGGGTTATTTTGGGATTAGGCTTTACTACTAGTTCACCCTTCTAGTAGTCATTTAACCCCTGAAGTATGGTGACTAAGACAGCGCTGAGATGATGCATTCCTAGCAGAGGTTATCAATATAATTAGTAAAATGTAGCTTTTATGCCACTAAAGCTCATCAAAATGGCCATTTGACACACTTGCAAACATGCAGACCTTGTCAAATTTTAGACTGTTTGCTTTCCTCTTTCCACAGGCTGCTAGAGTGAATTGACACCCTTGGTTTGGGTTTCTACATATACAAGCTTGAGAAGAGTTAAGATGGCTAGGCAGTGTTTCTTCTGAGCAGATTATAGCAGCGGAGTGTTCATCATCTCACCCACCAGTTCCGAAGGTCCACTTCCATCACTGCATATTTCTGGAGCTATTGCAACCTGTCGTGTTGCCACTATGGTGTAATTCAATCTCTTGAGTAACATGTTGATGTAGTTCTACTATACCTTCTCTCTCGTTCTTGGGATCTCTTGGTCAGATAGTTGTTAGAACTCAGATAGATGTATTGCAGTGGTTCCGTTAGCTTGATGCATTTACTTTGATTTCTCATTCACTTAAGGTGCATATTCTTTACATTTCAATCATTTTCACTGATTGTTATAACTGTCTCAGAAATCTGATCTTAACCACTTTAAATTTCATTAAGAATTTACCCTTGCTCTTGAATGCTTTTGGCTATTTCAAGGGCAAGGTTATTCAAGAGCAAGGTCTTTGTGTATTAAGCAAATTGATTTCTACACAGATTTATTAGTTTAATAACAGAATTCAACCCCTAGGGACACCACCTGAGACTGGAAAAGCACCAGTCAAACAAAGAGGTGTCCAATAGTGACAAGGGTTGGTTGCCCATAGTTATTAGGTGGATCTGTCTGTGCAGATTTCATGATAACAATTCGTAGATGGTCTTGTAAGTTCACGTAGGTCTCAGGATCAAATCCCATTGGGTTCCTTGGGGTTACCATCTGCTATTTCGGCTGGCAGTTACTAACTTACTACCATCCTTCATTTGGAAAACCGGGGAAGAAGGGGGAAATCCACAGGTCACTGGTGAGGTACCAGAGTCCTCCTTGGAATGTTTAATACACACATGTGAGAAACTATATTTCTTACCAAAAAGGAATAGTTGGTGATATAAATAGGGCATCTGGTGTGAGTTGTCCAACAAAGAGATCTCCTTTCATGAGAGGCATATCCTCTACTCTAAACTTATGTTTATTGTTTATCAGTGGATGTAAAAGAGTAAAAGAAGGCATGCAGGAATGTGGGTTGTATTAGTGATTCCTTGAATATGGCCATCGATGATGATGAGTGGACCATTTCAATAATGGAAGATGGTGTCCTATAATGAATTGCATGCCAAATTTTTTATGTTCAGTATAGGCCTCTTCATGGCTTGAGATGTGAAATGATTAGTTTCAATTCTTCTAACAATTTGGGCATGTTTTTCAGAAAAAACTGTAGCTAAGGTTTGGCAATCTTGTGGCCTTGTCCTCTAATTAATTGCATGCCAAATATGTTCGGTATAGGCCTCTTCATGGCTTGAGCTTTGAAATGATTAGTTTCAACTCTTCTAACAATTTGGGCATGTTTTTCAGAAAAAACTGTAGCTGAGGTTTTGCAAGCTTGTGGTCTAAATAGCATCTTAGACTTAAACAATTGCGTACCTTGGATTATGCCCCATTTTTCATGTCAATAGCACATAACCCATAGTATTGGTTGCTTATACGTCACAAATCTTGAGTTTAGAACTACGGTAGCATATTTATAACCTACAAAACACTTTTGAAAACGTATCAAATGCTGGCATTACCTCACACCTTACCTCACATTACCCCAAATAGAAAGATCTAAGGGTGACATTACCTCACACCTTATGTGGCCTCCCATAGTCCAGGCATGTAAATTTGCACTCGGTGACCTTTCAAATAACCCTATTAAATGCCCATGTTACAATCTTTAATTTATGTCAATGCTTTTATGTGTTTAGTGTTTTTACTCTGAATATCAATACCCCTTGCCCTCAACACCCATTTAGTATACAAGGATATCTGTAAGCAGGAGTTACAACTTTTACTTCCCCAACATGGTTGGGTTCCCCGTGGCAATCCTTTTGACTCTAAAACATCTCTTTTCCCAATGCATCAATTGCTATATTATGATACCAATTTTCTCTAGAGTTTGGCTAAAAAAGGAATTGACTATGTTCCAACGCTCAACTCAAACCTAGGACCTTTTCCTATTCCAGGTCAAGTAGTCAAATGTTTATCATTGGGTTTCTCTCGTCATCCTCAGATGTTACGGGAGCTCCAGCAAGTAGCACTAGACAATTATCTAGCTTAGTCCACTCAATTTGGGTCATTCCCCAAAGGATATTCTCAAGCTCTATATCAGTAGCTTCACGATGGTTGACAACAACAATGCTAGCTCCCCTTGTGTTTTTTGTGCAGAGCAGAAAATTCTCTTCTTGCATTGAGCAATACCTATTTCTATTTTTTTCTAGGGTTTGCCTCTTGTGCTTTAACTCTTTGTACTGTTTAAATTTATATGTACTTATTTTTTGTCCCAAAGAGCAGCCTTTGGCACAGCCAAATTGCCAATATGACTTGTTGTACTTTCTAGTCCCATTGATCTATTTGATAATATGTGGACTTAAAAATGTTTTCTTTATTTCTTCACTTAAATCCCTTTATAGATTCTAAATTAGGTTTTCAATTGAAGAAAGAACCATATCTAAAACATTAATATTAACATATTTATGATAAGTGCTACTAATCTGTCGCCAAAACATATAATTTTCAAATAATGCATAATATAAAATTTAAATGAGAAAGATTTGATGGGAGGGAGGGTAGAGGTATGCAAGAGGAGTTGTAAGTTGTGAAGGTAATTTCTTCAACCAAATCACTACTTGAAAAAGTGGGAAGGTAAGCTTCCATTAATGTGACAAAAGTGCTAGTCTATACTTCACTTCTCCGAATTCCATTTTACCTTGACATCCCTTTTTAAAGCCATGTTTAAATTTTATAAGTCGAACTAGTTTGTGTCTAGTCTAAGATGACAACATGTTATTAAAAGGCACTATTTCATCACATTGCTTAGATTAAGTACCATATAATAGCCATGTTTTTTATTTATGGTTGGGTAGTTGACACTTTGTTATTCTTTATAAATTGAGCATGCGTGGGTAGCCAAGACCAAAATACAAAGTCCTCATCAATGGCCAATAATAAATATAGACCTCCCAATCCTTGGGGAGTACATGGGTGCCTAATAAGCTTAGAGTTACATTTGAGACTTAAGCCTCTCCAGCTCAAATCAAAATCAGTAATTGGTATGGGAGAGGAACCCACTCTATTAAGAGTTTCATGCAAACATAATATCCATACTCATCTCTAGACATTTTATGTTTCATTTCCTCTCTACTCTAGGGAATAGATAAAACCGCTTGTGTTAGTTGAAAATCAGAAATCTAGATATCACTCTTGGTAATGCCCCTTGCCAATCTCTTAATATACATGAAATTTAAAAAGAATATTTAATCAAAGCATGCTATTGCAACATGATTGAAGAGACTTATGAAAATAGTGACTAAGCAGAAAAGTTTCAAAAATAAGTGTTGCCAAACATAAGAAAAATAGTGAAAAGATGGTCACTGAGTTATTTTTGCCATGTTTGTCAATAGCATCTGTTAGAACAGTGTCAAACTTTTGAAGGCAAAATGATAGGAAATGTGCCCAAAGACTATCATGTCAGAGAGTTAAGTACCCGACACAATTAGCTTACCAGTCATCTTTTGAAAGTTCTTAAGGTCACCAGGGGCTTGACTGGCCGATTGAGTGGCAGTGGCTAGATTCCCCCCACCACATTTCAATCCCCTCCAAGCTTGTAACATATTTATCCCCTCCAGAAAGGAGGGGGCTAACATGGTCACCTACTGGCAAGGTGTAGGCAATGGACAAAGTTCTTAGCGCCTAGTGCCGTCAGCATTCCACCCCAACATTAATTGGGCAGCACTAATAACCAAGACCAGTATCTAAAAGTTTCCTTTTTAACTTTTGACAGTTTTATTGGAATATGAAAACAAAGATTTTCAGCTGCTTACACAATTCCATTTGCAAAACGATCTGTCGTAGTCATTGGCACAAACTAACCTTTAGTAAAAACTAAAAAGCGTCAAAAAGCAGAATACTAACTACAGCCTAATATACCTTTTGCAAAAAAATCGATATAAAACGCAGATATTACCACAGAAAACCACCTGAAATAACAGAAATTGTTAAAATGGAAAGAAATTGCATCATGTGACCATACCGAAAATCAACCCTGAATTCATTTCTAAATGTATGTACAAAAACAGCCTTACGCCTTTCCAGCAGAATAGACTGCAAAAATCCTCCTAGGAACTCCGCCGTGAATTCACTTCAGAAGATCAAGGACGGCAGAGAAGAGGAGAGTTAAAGGAAGAAGGAAAAACCCTAGTTTGAGAAGAGTCGTAGATAGACCGATCTATAGAACTGGGACAAGTATTGGATTCCATTCTGTTTAATAGCCGCCCAGGATTGGGATTGCAAAAAAGTTGGCCGCTGGTTCAATCCTTCCGGAAGGAGATATTATTGAATAGATTACCAGCTATAAATCATTCATGTGCTTTAGATGAGAAGTATATACTAACAGATATATTCAAGCATGAAATACTACCGAAATGTTAATTCTAGAGGAATATAATGGAAAACTAAAATATAATTGTGGCAGCAGGCGCAAATGAGAGGATCTTGCTATTACTGTTACTATTGCTAATACTTACATGACAGGAAGGTGGCGTGAAGAGGCAGAGACTTCCAAATTTCGGTTGTTGTTAAGTAGAATAGCCGCCTTCAGCGGTTCACCTGCGTCTGTGAAGGAATAGAATGGACATTCGCATCACCAACAAAATAAAAATCTAAAAGGACAGAGGTTTCTTTGTTTCTTTAGGAAGAGAATGAGTGTGTGTGGGAGTGCGATGAACAGAGATACATACATACATACCAGAGTAGCCGACGCAAGCTGTTGCCCATTTCTCCCACAGAGCATGCAACACTCCCCACTCCACCATTGCTGTTGTTGCTTCTCCCTCTTGAACCCCGAAATATTAAACATAAACCGAACAAACCACGCTCCCTTCCTCCTACAGTTGTTCTGTGCGCTTCTTAAACATTTTCAATATTTGTAGGTGGTGAATTATTTGTTTACCCCTTGACTTGTACTCATTTTGCATTGGATGTGACGTGAAATCCCTTCTTTATCTATGGTATGAGTAAAAAGTACTCTCTTCTTGCAATTTGGCATTCTACTAATGAAAATTCAACCCCTCCATGTGTTTCAATGTGTTCATACTCATCTTGGAATGGTAATTCAGTTTCTCTTCCATTATTTATGAATATTTTACCCTTCATGTTGTTTCAATAGGTTTAACTCATTAAATAAAATTTTATATTTCTAATAAAAATTTATTTATCATTAAAATAACTATTGAAAAAATTGTAAAAAATAAAATTATCAACTTTTCAATTCATCCATGTCTTTCTACCATATACCTCAATAACAACACACATACCCTATTTGTTGTCCTTGGATCATCTAGAGTCACAATTAGTAACACATACGTAGGTCTTTTCTTGAGATGAATGCAAGGATAAAATCTATTTACCCTTTAACTAAGCAACTAAATCTTGAATTCTTCCTTGTAAATAGTGTCAGCTCTATTGTTTTACCTTCCACATCTTTTGTACCCTAGTTTTGATAATCCAAAATTTGAAGGACCTTTACGGCAATTTTCACACATGAATTCAAGGAGGATGTATGTTTTTTTGTCACGATGTCATTAGTAAAGGTTGACTTATTCATTTTCACTTGAATGACGTTTATTTTTTCATTATATTTGTTTTGTTTCATGAATAAAAGTGTCCTAAATCATATGCAGTGACCACAATTATTTACCATTAAAGTTAAGACAAAATGTGTACAAACTCATAAGAACAAATTCAAATACAAACTGGTAATATATGGGGCTTGTGTCATATCCTATCACACTTCTAGGTTTTGGTTAGAGTCTCTTCTCTTTTGTCTTTGCTTGGTGTGTTATGAAGGAGTGTTGTTGTTATTAGTGTCTATTTCTTCATCTTTGCTAGGAGACGCTCTACGTTGAATCCTCAACATTCCTTCTAAATAACAAAAGTGACCTTCCATTCGATAGTGGACCATTCAAACCCTTCTATAGTACCTTTGATCTAGGTTCATAACCTATTCTTATAGGATGGAAATAGGTCGGTTATTCCATGCAAGTGAATGTTTAACTAACAAATCTTAGAGAGAGCACCATGTAGATGAAAAATTGAATTGCTCAGGACTTCACACATCATCATCGTCATAATCATTATTGTTTCAATAAACTTTATTTATAGGTATCAATTTGATATTGTTAGTTGGATCTTGCTAAGGTAGTTGGAAGGAATAATTGTTATCATTATTACCCAAGTTCTATTCTCACTAGTGACATGTTGACAAAGCCTCGAGCTTTTGCAGAAATTGGTTTACCTTAGGTACCATCCTCGGAATGAGGGGAAGTCCTTGAAGAGTTTCCCTAGGATATATATTCCAAAAATATGAAGTCAATTAGGTCTAGCGTAGGCAGTAAAAAGAAGAAGAGGTACCCTCTGCACCATGTTCAATTCCTGCAAGTCACATGTTGATCTCTTAATGAGTATATTGTCTTAACAAACTTAAACCTTGTGTTGACAAAGCCTTGAGCTTCTGCATAATTCAATTTACCCTAGGTACCATCCTCGGAGGGAGGGGAAGTGTCCGACAAGTTTCCTCATGATGTGTATTTCACGAAAAGAAAAAGTATTAATTTCGCAGTGGAGCATTTCTCCCAATTTCACACTTGCATTCAAGATTTTGGTAATGACAAATAGTTGTAGAGAACTAACCATATTTAAGATAAGTGCAACATGTGTACAAACCCATGAGTTAAATGTTTATTATGGGAGCTTTCTTTTTTGTTTATTGGGAGACATTAATTTTGTAGGGTAATCACTTATTTTAGTTTCAATACTACATTCAAGGGTTTTGCTATTACAAATAGCTCAAAAGAACAAAGAAAATATTTCACAAATCCTTTTGATATGTTGTGTTGTGCTTTTGAACTATTTTTTCCCTAGTGGCACGATTGAAGTTGTCTTTTTGGTATGAAAAGTTGAATAGATAATATGTACATGTAGAATAATATTGAAATTAACTTCATATTCAAAACAAAAAACTTGTCGTACATAGATAATCCCACTATCTTTATGGGAAAGTCCTGATACAAAATGGGAGTCATTTATCTTTAACTAAGTCTTCCCTTTATTTTAATATATTTACCTAACTACCTATCAATTATCCAACATTATTCACCATTATTATTCTATATTTCGCATCTCTCATATTTTGTACTATTTCCTCTTGGTTTAGATGGAAAGTGTTCCTACTTTCCTCTCGGTTTAAGAAGGGTGTTAGAAAATGTGAAAGTTCTACCACAAAAGATGTCACTAATCATGCCTAAATTGCCAAGAATAATATGGTGAGCCATGTTGAGACAGACACAATCTTGATAATCCAAAACAACTGAGTATGGAGTTGCAATTAGAAATCAGATGCCAAATATTGATTCATGATCACTGTAACTATTGAAAATTTTAAAGAGACATTATACCATAAGAGCGAAAAGTAGGTGCAATGTACATATGGAAGGACTATTAAGAGCAATGGTTCAAAAGATCACAAGGGAGTTGAGGCACCACCTCATAAGTATGGACCATGCTAAACTAAAAGCTTCACATACACAATAAGAAGAATATTTCCCAAATCCAATCATCATGACATGTGCAGCCTAAATATATGGATGCGAATATAAATTGTCAATGTTGCAAATGAGTGAGACATCAAGTATAACAACTATAACCATCTTGTCTCTTACTCAATTGGATGTGTTCAAATATAGGATAGTATTTCTATGATTTAATATTTTAATTCACTTTGCTTCTCTAAAGATGTCATTAAATAAACTACGGTAAGGAGTAAATAACAAACAAGAAAGAGATTCATGTCTATCATTTGTACGACCATGGCAATTTCTAAGCTGGTGAGAGTTGCAAAGAAATCATATGCAGTCTAGGAATCATTGAAGACAAGTTGGAATGGCATGATGTAGTGTGCAAATGATGTAGTTGAATTGTCTTGGTCTCCAAGTATAGTTATTGTCATCATGTTATCAAAGGGTACTGTCACCTACCCAAATTATGAGAATATTATTTTATTTGCAAAATACTTTATGTTAAATTTTAATTACAAAGTTTTGTAATTATGACCAAGTTTGGTCAAGGATGAATGTAATTACTGATTATTATTATTTAATAAATTAAAGTAGGAGACAAACACCCAAGGGAATTGTTAAATGAGTGTTCACTGACCCACTAGGAGGAATGGAAGCCGTTGGAAGGTATGGGACAGATGGCAGCATTTGCACTTCACCACTAGTTGTTGGTTATGGGACAACTACCCCTAAAAACATGGCATTATCCCCCAGGTGGGTGGGAGTGAGCAGGCAACTCATTTAATGACCAATTAACCACTAAAAGGCCTAGGCAACCTACATAGGGCAATTCAAATTGAGCAGGCAGCTCTTACAATATTTTCTGCAGAAATATTCCTCAAGTGCATCAGGTGATCATTGAGAGATTCGAATAGGGAGGCTATGTGAGAGTGCATCTGTAAGTCTGCTAATTATACTGAGAAGGAAAATCAGAGGTGCTGGTGCAAGTCTCTTTGACTGCTGAGCAAATACTTATCATTCTCATTGTAATTGTCATAGTTTGTTTTCATATATTTATACTTCCTTATAAAAACCAAAACCTTATGATATATCAAACCCTAGATTTATTTAGTACACAATTCATAACACTTCATCAAATATTCTTGGCAACATTAGACATTATTGCCGAAGTTACGGTAGCTTGATATCTAAACCCTAAACAACATTTCAATTATCTTTTATTCATGCCAAGACTAACAGTAAGACATTATTTATCTCTTAGCCGAAAGCACGATTCGTATCATTGTCTAAATTAGCTCACCACCCTAGCATTAAAACATATACAGATTCAAAATATTCATATATGCGAGCTAAGGCCTTTTTCATGGTCCGAAATTCTCTGCACAAGTAAGGTCGACAAGGAAAAGTCTAGGTAGGGTTTCGTTCTTAAAAGCAAAATAGAACATGGAGGCATAGCCTTTTTGAAAAACATTTAACAGACAAACTATATCATTGATTTTCCAAATATAGTTATTGTAATGCCTCCATTGGCATTATAAATTTTAATCTAATTAAACATAGATTTTGTGACTAAGTAGCATATGATCAACATGTAACCATAACAACATATAAGCATTTTGCAATAGCATCAAATAACTTAGAGAATTTTTAAAACTTCATTGGTGATTGACACAACATAAATTAACATCATAAATCATGTAGCAATAACATCATATGAGAAGTTTACAACAACATATAAACAATTTAAAATCACAAGAAAAATACCTCGTTATAAGAATAGTGACGGAGTCCAAACTGACCAAGCTTCCCTCTTCTCCTCGAGTTGCTTCCATCTTCATTGCCCAAAGCGGGACCACAGTTTTTGCCTCCCAGCCAACTAGGAGCCTAGCCGACTCCCTAGCCCCAAGAAACCATTGAACGGTCCCATCCAAATGGCCTCCTAGCCCTCCGTGCCCGAGACCCCCAAAGAACAGAACAGTGATGCACTAGTAGGCTATGTATCAAATCTTCCAAGAGTTCTCAAACTCTTCCAACTCTTCCCAACTTCTCATACCCCAAATTATCCAAAATACATCTTCCTATCAAAACTCTTACCAAAATATCCTTCAAGAGAAAAGAACCTCCTCCTTCCAATCTCAAGTCTCATATTTATATCAAAACTCCTCCTCATCCATCAATAAATTCCAAAAAATAATAGTCAACAATCAATAAATTCATTTTCTACAAGAAATAGCAATTTAATTTAAATCAATAAAATATTAATAAACATGGTTGCAAAGTCTTCTTGCTCCCTTCTTAATGCAACTACAACAACTCTTTTCTAAAAATTTGTGCAAATCCTATCTATCCATTTATTTATATTATCCTTTCATTCATAAGTCAAATAAGATATTTTCATATACTATATTTTACTATGACATAATTTATATTATATGTATATAATTATATATGTAATTCAATAATACAATCAATTTATGTAAATCTAAAACATATTTGACAAGTCAACAACTCATACTTTCAACACACAAGTAATACTTTCAACAATTCATCAACCAATATACTATTATCTAATATAACCATATTAATTTATTCATCGATCGACCAATCATAGTATTGTACTCACGAATTGGCGTATGCATGGCCAGTGCACACGTCTTAAGCGTGGGTACTAATAATCACATTTAATGCTCCTAATAGATAATCATTACATGCCCTCAAACAACATATAGAAGTACAATTAAACAATGCATCATTCATCATTCATAATCATTCATACAGAAGCAATAAGACATAATTAAATAAACATAATCATGAAATCCAGTATATAATCACGATAGTTAATAAAAATCAAGATCACCATCCAATCCATCATTGGTCTCATCCAT
The DNA here is from genome assembly GCA_027924585.1 of Larix kaempferi. NCBI lineage: Eukaryota > Viridiplantae > Streptophyta > Pinopsida > Pinales > Pinaceae > Larix > Larix kaempferi. The sequence goes on along the minus strand of BSBM01001530.1, from coordinate 48,520,228 downwards.
CCCATCAGTACTCCAACCCCCTAATCACCACTACTTCCATCTCCTGACCTCACCATCCCGTCCTCTGCTGGAATATACCACGGAATCTCAACTACGCGTATGACCATGTATAGAACCCGTGGGTGGAAGTGTCGATCGACCACATCGACCAAGCTTCCCCAGCAGGCACCCACTAGTCATCATCACACATCCACGGGAGCGTGCTCAGCACATCCCTCCCACAACTCCGGGTTTCGGAGGTTCGTTGGTGGGAAATGCCTCCACCCCTCCTGATAGTACTAGGGTCAATGCCCTACATCAACCATACTGTGCCATCACTAATCTAAGGGGTCCCGTCATTGAAAAACCACTTTGGGCAAGTCACAATTCTTGTCAAAATTCACACTCACCCACAAGTCATAGAAATATTGGAATTCACAATTAAATAGCATGGAATTTGATATAACATCATTATACTCATGATGTTCAAGACATCTCATGCCCCTTGGAAATATAGGAATCCGCCTATCTCATAGCCAATCAACATGTGGAATAGTTCATCATTAACATGAAACATATATATAGCCATACTCAACTCTTTCAAGTGCTAATCCATATCACTAATACGACATTTACAAATAATCATGTAAGTTCTTTTTGCAGCAACTAAATTAGCATTCTACACATGGATATTCTATATTAAATTTGCATGTTCAATATGAAGTAACATATTCATTTCCATTAATGAATTCAATAGTAAATTCCACTTACCATACACACCTTAAGGGAGTCCACATGTCCATATAACAATAGTCTTAATCAATCTATCCTAGTCAACATATAATGAGCAAATAAAATGGTAAGCTCAATCACATTAGAGTTTTTAATTAACGACTGTCAAGATATGGGGCATTAGATACACCCACCCTTTAAGAAACTTTGCCCCGAAGTTATGGTCATTCAAAATTTTAAGAAAAAACTCTATACCATATCTCTATTATTTCCGATTAAAATACCTTAGCCATGCTAGTACCATGAGACCTTCACATGATCAACATGTTGTTATTATATAATTTTACCTCTTCCATCACATAGGATGTGTTCTCAAGTTACACTTTACATGTTATACACACAATTGATCTAACTTCATCAAGGTTTATCACTTCATTTAGTCTTATTTAGTTAACATATAATCATAATTTGTTGTTGATTTCTATATCATAGTTCATAAGTAGACCTTGTCTCCCATATAGCATTTCCTTAGGTTCAAGGTATATTGTTATGACTCATTTATTGATTCTTAGCTTCATTGAATATTTTCTAATAAACACCATTTACTTCCTCATTAGTAATTTAATCATATCTAAATTTCGACAGTATTTTAAATGAATTACTATATAATAATTTAGTAGTGCTATGTCTATCTACCAATTACACACTATTAGTGAACACCTGTCAAAGGAGAACTCCTTTACACAAGCCTCATGTTATACCAAAATAGTTACCATCGATCACTTCCATCCTGACTAAATTTGTCAATAGTGCAATCACTAATGCACATCATGAATCTTGTCCTACCACCTCTCTTACTCACTATTTACTTATTTTATCCTAAATGCCTATTACAATTTTTTTTTTTAAACACTCTCATGACACTAAATAGTTATACTCATAGTGATATATAATCATATTGCTATGTAGTTTTAACCATAGTCAAACTTAGTACTATTATTCACATGCCTTTCCTTATTTGACTAAATTTCACTAAAATTACACATGTTTCATGTTTACATTTACATGGTTTATGTACATACTTGATGGTATTTAATTTTTAACATTGTTTGTTCTATATAAAATATTTCTTACCTATTTAAGAATCTCAAATTTAATTGGGCTAAAAATTATTAATTTAGTCTTAACTAAGACCATATTAATCTTGTTTATATACACATATATTATCAATTTCTTTTTCTTTTAATATACAAAATGCCATTAAGCAACATAAGCCTTACTTTCTTCAATTTTTTTCTTTTTTTTAATGTGAAAAGTATGTTTGAGCTGTTATAGTATCTATAATAATATTGATCATTACTTTAATTTAGTTTATTATATTATTTTCTTTATGGATTTTCCCTATAAACCATTTCAAATTTTACGATTTATTTTTTTTTATTTATTTTTATTTTTTTATATACAACCCTCTTTTTTTTCCTATCTTCTACAATATATATATATATATATATATATATATATATATATATAATTGACTTTAAAAAATAAATTTGACCTACATTTTAACAATCTCTTAATTTTAAATCTAACACGGCCCAAGCCAAAATTTGTTTAAGTGGAAAGAAAGGTAAGATTAGACCTCCATTTGTTGAGGTTGTTAGTGTTATCAAATCTTAATAAGATAAATTAAATTTGAACAAGTGTAAATTTTAAATCTACACAAATGGTACAATGTACAACATGGCAAAATATTTGTGTGTCAATCCCTTATAATCATGCTTACCTCATAATTCACATTCTTCACATAACTTTATAATATTTTGTACTATTATTTTTTTCCTTGGAAAAAGTCCATAATTTTATTTCAAAAAGATGATTAAAATTACATATTGCACATGTAGTAGAATCAACAAGGATCCCTACATTTTCACATATTTCTGTCCCATATAAGCAAAAACAACAGCTTATAAAGAGCTGAACCAAAAGAGAAACCCAGAGAGAAGAACAGATATCTTGTACATACTACAGAAAGAAGTGCATAAACCTGTTCAAATCCACCATAGCCACCCAAGAACAAGAAGCTATAAAGATCCGTCAAAACCAAAACCCTCATCGGAGGATGCAGAAGATCCATGTCTGTGGACAGAGCAGCAGACACGGTAGACCTCCCAAACCGGCAAAAACAACCAGGAAGCAATCCCCTGATGAAGAATCAACCAGAGAAACCCCAATTTGACTGGAGCAGTCCGCCGAAGCAAGCTGAGCGTCTCTGAAACCCCAGACGCCTCCACCGTATGTAAGGGTGTGCGGCTGGTGGTGGCGGAGTCAATCCTGCATGAACGTGTTAGATCTGTCTGACGGCTCATGTAAATTCCTGATGTTGCAGCCAAGGATGAGCATTGCCGACCCTTTTGTGGTCAATTTAATCATTGAAAAAAAAAAATGCTGAGCTGCTGCCCGGTGCTTCCATCAGGTATGAAAGGACTCGGAATCAGAAGACCCAACAACTCTTTCAATGAGCTCGCCTTCATCTCCCTTGGTCACAGTGGGCAAAACTCCTGCCCCGACCGATATGGACCTCGGTCGTTCTCTGTAACATTGCGTTTTATAGCAAAACCCACCTTGCGTCCATTGCTCTCGAGACCTTTTCCGGAATATAAATGATCTCAGCTTATTTTGCTTCTTAGGAGGCAATGAGCTTCCATAAACCAGGTTCTCCCCGGTTTTCTTGAACCCCTAAGACCGCAAAACCTGCACTGAGCTGCTCCGCACTTCAGGATAGCCGCTGTCAGGAGCCACCGATGGTAGCCATTTAGGAAGCCGCCGTTGGAGATCTCTCCGCCAGGAGAGCCACCGTTGGAAGCCGCAGTCAGGTAAGGGCCGCCATAATCACCACAACACCGCCATGAATCAAGATGCGTCTCCGCACCCGGCGCCGACGCAAGGTCCGCCACCACTCCAGTCATGAGGAGATCTACCCACCGTCGACTTGCTGAGAGTTTCAGGGGAGGAGTCTGGCGACCAGGGACGGAGCCCTGGCCGCCACTAAACCCTAGCTTCCCTTTGTACTATTATATATTATCCATATGATGAATTAACATATAATTATTCACTCTTAATATATAAACCAATGAAATATATATATATATATATATATATTACTACCATTAAATCTTCCAAATCTCATTTCATTGAAATTTTATAGTCTCATTTTCAATAATATTTTGTTTCACATAAATAGATTTGCATTTAATTTTACTTTTTACGGACAAGTAATCTCCCACAAAATACCATGTAGTTTATACTTTCTTTCCTATTTTGCTTTAACCATTTCAATTCTACTTTATGCACACTTTTTATACTTTATATTCAATGTTATTACATGTTTATTAATTTATCATACATATTATAAATAAAAAAGCTTAACAATTATTTACAATTTCACCACATTACACTGTATTCTATATCCATATTACTTTATCTTATTAATCAACAAACAAATAAAACAAATTTCAACCAACCATTAATTATACATGTTTTCCTTCTACTTAATATGTGGGTTAAAAAAAAATTCAAAGAATCTAGTAAACAATTAAAATTAACTTAAATACTCATGTCCCAACCACTTCCTCCTATTTTTATTCAATGTTATTAAAATTATATGGTCCTCAACTTAATTTTTTTTATGTTCATTTAAAATTTCCAAAATTTTTAATTATTATTATTTTAAAATTAATAAGATTATAAATTTAAAAAAAATAGAAGTAATCATAAAACTCTTTTTTTTTTACTTGCTCTCCAGAAAATTTTCTTTTAAACTGCAACAACGTCGTCCGTACTATGCTAGTCATCAAACTATAGGCTTATGTTCTAAGCACTGTATATATTATGAAAGAAGATAATTGTAGTTAAAATCTTTGCATTCTATTCTGAGTTCATATATATATTTATTATAAATATTTTGACTTGCACTTAAAAAAAACATATAAATAAATAAAACCAAATTGTATTAAAATGTATAAATTATATCAGTTTCTGAATAACATTTATTTAAGTTTTAGATAATTTTTAAAGAATTGATCAAATTTATGAAATTGATGTCGGTGAAGATCCAACCATGCCTTAACATTCTTGTTTTTGTTTATCTATGCCATTTGTTAATAATTGCTTTCTTGAGTCATTTATTTCCATTTTTAAATAACTATTTCATATAATTCAATAAATAATTATTCAATATATTTAATTACCTCTATTTATTCCTTTATTTTATATATATTTCATATAATAGCAGTCAGAGGATATCTATTCCCCACCTGCCTAAGCTAGAGGCATACCTACTAAAATGAATAAGTTATACAAAGAAATTAATCTCCGCAATGAGAATTATAAAGAATATTTTTTTTATAAATTTGATTACTCATACGGCAGTGCCAAAAACCTTTAATCTTTCTCTTCTTTAATGCCGATTTCTTCAGTATCTAAATCACAGGGCCCCTCAACTTACTGCCCATGTTAAGACTTGATGATGCATTTCTAACATCAAGGGCGCAATAATTGAGGGAGTTATTACAGACAAGGATGGGCGCCTCTCAAGCCCAGACTTATACCCCATATATATATATATATATATATATATATATATATATATATATATCTATATATATATCTATATATATATTCACGAGCATTGTTTATTTAAGAGGAATTGATGGATGAAGGATTAATGGTGCCAATTGCAGTACTACATGAATTTCATGCTACTCATGTGTAATCACATCAAGTGCAGATCTCAGAATATTTCTTAATTAATTTATTGACTTTATTGCATGCAACCAACTTTCTTGTACAAACAGAGAATTTCATATTCTAAATCGAAACAACCATGCCATTTCTATTATATTTAACTGCCCAAACCATAGTAAACACTTATTTAACAAATTCACTCATAAAGCAAATTCACTAATAAAACGTGTGCGAGGGAAAATAAAGACATGAACTTTATTGAAGTGTGAACTAACGGTTGAGAATAGCTCGACCTCTACATTCATTTCTCATTTCTGCACTAAATTGATTTTACTACTACTGCTTGGTCGACCAATCAATCCCTTTATGTGTTCCTTAAGCTTTATGTTACGCCCAACCATTGCAGTTTTATATAGTACTTCCACTGGTACAACTATTATGTTTGGCTATCATTAAGAATTAAAATAAACGCACTATATATATTGATTATGTTGTGTAATTGACAAAGTGTGTCTACATTTTCTCTTTGGATCTCGAATCTAGCTCCCCATGCTTCCTTGATTGGCGATATCTTGTTCTTGGCAATTCAACTTACTCAATTTATGGTGATTAAGAGTTGTATAGCTTAGTTGAACAACTCTGGCATAAGTAGAGCAGATACGTTAGGGTACAAAGAATGAAATTTTAGGGTAGCAAGGTGGTAAGTTGCTAGTGAATTTTGCTTGAAGAATGATCCCTTCATTCACTTGCTAAGACTGGCTCATTTGTTCTAGTTATATATATTCTGATTAGATGTACTAGTAGCTTATCAATATAGTAGCCTGGGTCAAAGAAGTTTTTTATTTTATTTTTTTTAGCGAAAAAAAAAACTACTATTGATATTCGAGGAGAATCAAATAGTACAATGATTGACTTGATTCATAATCTAAATCATTCAAATTCTTCAATCAAACCCAGAGAAAAAAACCATCATGAGACTTTATGGTCACACTGCCGGGTCAAAAAAGGTTATGGGACTGCAAATTGTGCAGTGTTACGTAGTTTAGGTAGTGTTGACTCGCTCTTGTTCTTGTGTTTGAATCTAACAATCAAAGGATTACAACTGAAGTGATGGAGAGTTTCCAGGTGGCTGCATTCTTCAAATATCTTTCTAGTTGGCGGGTGGAGTCTTAAATTGAAATCAAGGAGAAGGTTATCATGACTCTAGGCATATCTTACACGTCTAATGTAGATAACCCCTGTAGCTTTCAGAATTTTCTTCTCTCTCTCTCTCTCTCTCTCTCTCTCTCTCTCTCTCTCTCTCTCTCTCTCTCTCTCTCTCTATATATATATATATATATATTTTATTTATTTTTTCTTCGCTACCTACAAAGTGCGGCCCTCTCGTATATTTTAGTTCAAGAGCTGCAAAGTACGGAGACATGAGCACCCTCTTCATGCTGCTGCCACAGGCGGGACCTAGTGAGGGCGCAACCCCATAAATTCTTCTTCTTTTTTTGGGGGAATTGACTGTGGATATACTTTTATTGATTTTGTGTAAAAGAAAACATAAAAATAAAATAAACCTTAAATACATTACGTCAGTGATATTGTTGTTTCACAACAACTTCTAGCGAATATCAATACCATAAAAAGGAATGTGGAATTTATTTATTTTTCATTAAACAGGAATGTGGAATTTTTTTTTTCTTTTATTAAATTGCTGTCAAAGATTATATTTATTCATTAATTTGATCTCTACACATACACTACCGACATCACTCACTTGAACCCCACTACTGTTGTTCCTTTGACATGTCAGAGTGGATGGGAGTGAGATTTAATACTTTAGCCAGGAACAATCAATCATCTACGGAATCCATTAATGGGCTACCGCCTTACTTTGACAAGAGAGTAGTACTTATCCCGCTTTACCTTAAGGCAGCTTGAGAGGACCTAAGCACCTTCATTTCCTTTTATTTACCCTTCATAATCTGATTAACAACCTTGTTTTCTCCGATGGGCGATCTTGTAGGCGCTTGCCTTGACACTTACTATTGTTGGTTTGTGTGACTTAAGATTGGGTTTCTACTATTCATTTGGAATTAACCGAACCTACCACAGGTAAACCTACACCGATAACCTAGTCTACTTTTCCTTCTTTTTTTTTGCCTTATCTTATCTTAAGGAACTGTGGCAAGGGGCTACACTATTTCTTTTTAGAAAGCCAAGCCAGTGACATCGAATTCTCTCCCTATTTTAATTTTATATTTCAATGTATATATTACAAGGGTGTTTGATGGGCAATCACTGACTTGACGGTGCCTATCCAAGCCAAGGTTCTCAGACCGGGGTTTTCATTCTTGTATAAATGTTCCACTCATTTATTTTTATTTTTATTTTTTTTAATGTTTAAAAGCCCTGACCAGACAAAGGAATATTTAGGGAAATAGGCATTTAAAATCGAGTTTCTGTTTAATAGAGAATGTGCTCTTATTATAATTTTTGTTTTTTTTAAGTTCGAGCAAAAAAACATTTAAAATAGAGTTTAACTTCGAGTACAAAACATGATCTTGACTACAATGGTTTAGACTGGATGCAGGAAGTGGCAATGTGGTCCACGGCATTGCATCATTTTTGTTACAACATATCCAAGATCATGGCAGTTTTATTAATAATTTTTTTTTGTTCTATTCATTAAAAACAAAATTTGGAGTGGTTTTGTTTTTTTTGTTGTTTGCGGCTTTGGTCAGGCTGGACGAGCTCACCCAGCCTGCTAGCCAGAACCCCCCAAGTTAGGTGCGGCCTCCTTTCCTGTTGAAGTAATGAGTGTTGTCTCCTTTTGCTGGAAACACCCACCCTTCACGACCTTCTTTCTCCTGTAGATTAAGCTGTGCGTAAACTATCTCCATGGTGGCTGGGTCATTCCTATATTATCTTATATGAGCTAACAAGCATGGAAACATTCGTATCTTTGGAGAGAAAAGGGCACACAACATGATCCAACGTGCACGTGTTGTGCAGTGCATCCACAAGTTCGCATGGCAAACGGAATTGGTGCCAGGAACTTTTAACTCCTCTGCAGGCTCCTTAGTGGCTTGTGGGCAAGGTGTTATTCGCAGGGGCCACAACAATGCCAGCCTCTATTTGTTTCATATATATATATATTAATATATATATTTTCATGCTGGTTTTATTTTCAGGGTCATGCTCCAGTTATCTTTGCTCATCAGATTTCTCTCAGTCGACTAGCTTTATAAGCTCCTACCTATGCCCTTTTACCCTTGCTTCCTTGCCCCTTCTAATGGTGGTTTAAGCCCTGCCATCTTTACTTTACATAGACCGGGGAGCTCTGGTTTTCAAACTTCAGCGCTGTAGACCCTATAAATGGAAAGAATACCATGGGCTACATATATACACATGCAACCGAACAAAAGGGGTCTGGGATTGTATAGGCTCAATCTGCATCTTTATCTTCCATCGCAGTTGCTACCTTTACTGAATTATTCTGCAAAAGTCTTGATTTGTTTTCGCTATTTGTATCTCATATAGCTTATTATTAATTAACCTGCTACCTCTATTTAAAATCTTGTATCGATCTATCAGGGAAAGGGAAGGACGAACATAGGGGACTGAATCGACATAGACCCGAGGAAAAATCCATTTATTCTGTTGGAGGCAAATGGGTGGGTGTTATTCAGTTGGAGGAAATGGGTGGTTACTGGTTATTAACAACAATATGGAAGAAGGTAGCAACCATTAAGCATTAAATATCTAATATCTTGGATAAATGATGGTTAAAGAGTTAATATGAAGAGTTGGTTTTATGGGAATATATTACATAAATGATGGCCCTATTGGCCCGAGTGTTCGAGCCTATGCTCTGATACCATGTGTAATGCCTCCATTGGCATTATAACTTTTAATCTAATTAAACATAGATTTTGTGACTAAGTAGCATATGATCAACATGTAAACATAACAACATATAAACAACATATCAGCATTTTGCAATAACATCAAATAACTTAGAATTTTTAAAACTTCATTGGTGATTGACACAACATAAATTAACATCATAAATCATGTAGCAATAGCATCATATGAGAAGTTTACAACAACATATAACAATTTAAAATCACAAGAAAAATACCTCGTTATAAGAATAGTGACGGAGTCCAAACTGAGCAAGCTTCCCTCTTCTCCTCGAGTTGCTTCCATCTTCATTGCCCAAAGTGGGACCACAGTTTTTACCTCCCAGCCAACTAGGAGCCTAGCCGACTCCCTATCCCCAAGAAACCATTGAACGGTTCCATCCAAATGGCCTCCTGGCCCTCCGTGCCCGAGACCCCCAAAGAACAGAACAGTGATGCACTAGTAGGCTATGTATCAAATCTTCCAAGAGTTCTCAAACTCTTCCAACTCTTCCCAACTTCTCATACCCCAAATTATCCAAAATACCTCTTCCTATCAAAACTCTTACCAAAATATCCTTCAAGAGAAAAGAACCTCCTCCTTCCAATCTCAAGTCTCATATTTATATCAAAACTCCTCCTCATCCATCAATAAATTCCAAAAAATAATAGTCAACAATTAATAAATTCATTTTCTAAAAGAAATAGCAATTTAATTTAAATCAATAAAATATTAATAAACATGGTTGCAAAGTCTTCTTGTCATGCTCTCTTCTTAATGCAACTATGACAACTCTTTTCTAAAAATTTGTGCAAATCCTATCTATCCATTTATTTATATTATCCTTTCATTCATAAGTCAAATAAGATATTTTCATATACTATATTTTACTATGACATAATTTATATTATATGTATATAATTATATATGTAATTCAATAATACAATCAATTTATGTAAATCTAAAACATATTTGACAAGTCAACAACTCATACTTTCAACACACAAGTAATACTTTCAACAATTCATCAACCAATATACCATTATCTAATATAACCATATTAATTTATTCATCGATCGACCAATCATAGTATTGTACTCACGAATTGGCGTATGCATGGCCAGTGCACACGTCTTAAGCGTGGGTACTAATAATCACATTTAATGCTCCTAATAGATAATCATTACATGCTCTCAAACAACATATAGAAGTACAATTAAACAATGCATCATTCATCATTCATAATCATTCATACAGAAGCAATAAGACATAATTAAATAAACATAATCATGAAATCCAACATATAATCAGGATAGTTAATAAAAATCAAGATCACCATCCAATCCATCATTGGTCCCATCCATCCCATCAGTACTCCAACCCCCTAATCACCACTACTTCCATCTACTGACCTCACCATCCCGTCCTCTGCTGGAATATACCATGGAATCTCAACTACACGTATGACCATGAATAGAACCCGTAAGCGGAAGTGTCGATCGACCACATCGACCAAGCTTCCCCAACAGGCACCCACTAGTCGTCATCACACATCCACGGGAGCGTGCTCAGCACAGCCCTCCCACAACTCCGGGTTTCGGAGGTTCGATGGTGGGAAATGCCTCCACCCCTCCTGATAGTACTAGGGTCAATGCCCTACATCAACCATACTGTGCCATCACTAATCTAAGGGGTCCCGTCATTGAAAAACCACTTTGGGCAAGTCACAATTCCTGTCAAAACTCACTCTCACCCACAAGTCATAGAAATATTGGAATTCACAATTAAATAGCATGGAATTTGATATAACATCATTATACTCATGATGTTCAAGACATCTCGTGCCCCTTGGAAATATAGGAATCCGCCTATCTCATAGCCAATCAACATGTGGAATAGTTCATCATTAACATGAAACATATATATAGCCATACCCAACTCTTTCAAGTGCTAATCCATATCACTAATACGACATTTACAAATAATCATGTAAGTTCTTTTTGCAACAACTAAATTAGCATTCTACACATGGATATTCTATATTAAATTTGCATGTTCAATATGAAGTAACATATTCATTTCCATTAATGAATTCAATAGTAAATTACACTTACCATATACACCTCAAGGGAGTCCACATGTCCATATAACAATAGTCTTAATCAATCTATCCTAGTCAACATATAATAAGCAAATAAAATGGTAAGCTAAATCACATTAGAGTTTTTAATTAACGACTGTCAAGATATGGGGCGTTACAGTTATCAACAACAAGAACGAAGTACGGGCATACATCTTTATACAGTTATGCAAACTATAAACCCTCAGCCAAAGACAACCATCGTGGCTCGACAAACCTCAACATTTATTTTATAGTGTTCTCAATGATTATTTTCAAAACATAACTTTCCATTGCAAAGAAACGAACCATAGTTTACAAGTGTAATAGAACCCTCAGTTCTTGATTTTCCATTTAAAAATTGTGTAACAGAAAATTACATTATGAACCTGTCAAGGTTTCACAATACACGGGACTTGCCCCTTATCAACCAAAAACTTCAAAATATAGTCATGAAGTAACAAAACTACACAGAGTTTTTACCCTTAAAACATCTAGCAGAACAAACGAAAGTTCGGAGTCCCTATCAACAACACAGCCAGGCATCAAATAGCCAAGTGGTAACTTAAAATACTGAGAGGTTACCCTCTGTACAGTTTGAATCAAAACAAGATAAACTTAAAACTTCGCAGTCGGCCATCACTGAAACAAGTTGAAGGTTTCCAACTCTCGGCACACAGAAAAACACCATCCAAGGCACCTACGAGGTTTTCGAGAACCACCGGAGCTTACCAGGAGAAGTAGAAGCATATTCCATTCTCCATGCTTGCACATGAACCATCCTATGAAGTGGGTACCTGCAAAATTACATTTCGAAGGGATTAAAACGAGAATACAAGAAAACAAACAAGCAACACAGTATTATTTATCTTCGTGAGCATTCACCTTTTATTTGAAGCTCGGAACAATGGCACATCACACCATCAAAGCAAACGGCGAAGCATATTAACATGTGACAACAACCCTAAGTTAACACAAAAGACCATTCTCACGCACAGGAGAATCGAACCCTTTTCGAATCACATTCATTACACTGGCTGGAGAAACCCCATCACTACAATGGTGTATTGTGGGTTGAGTGCAGAAAGTTTAAGCCTGCAACTATAAAAAAACTACCTCTCATAGGTCACAGGATTGAAACCCCTGAGAGGAACTCTCTCCAACCTTACATTTTGGCAGCCTGTTGACTTTAACTCTAACGTAACAATGAAGACCGGGAAACTCGTTACTACTACATACAATGAGGTTTAGGGTTCCACAATCAACGATCAAGATTTGGTGAGATCGACAAGCATGGAGATGTCAGCAATGCTACATTGAAAGCCAAGCAAACATTGCATTAATATCCCATTAATTACAACAACCACAACAGTGCTAACACTACTAGCCAAGGGACATTACCGTGTACAGCTCGGAGGAGAAGCGTTATGGCAACCATGCCAACTAGGATTCCTAGTTGTATCATCAACCAAAGTTCACGCGGATGGATTACGTGGGTTGACAACCATACTTTCCACTATGGAGTTTGGTCAGAACATTTAATACCTGATCGGGACACTCTCAACTTGCCAACAGTAAATTTAATACACGTCAACTCATCACTTCATTAACGAGATTATTGTGAATACAATAACATATGATAATAATACTTAGGACAAGAGCTAGGTCATATAGCATAGTTAAATCTATTGCTATAGTCTTAGTTTTTCAAAGGTTTGGATACATCACGGAATTGATTTCAAGTCATTGCTAAAGTTTAAAATAGATAGAATTACATCGTATTCATTTGATTGCATATTATAACCAAATCATTGCATATTGTAATCATATCATTGCATATTGATAACCATATCATTGTAATTTCAATGCATATTTGATATAGTTCAAAGCTAGGCATCGTAATATTTGAATCACATGTCAATGTAATATGTAAATGTATAGTAACTATAGAATAATTCTATTTCCATTTCTATAGTTTTGTACAAACAAATAGGATGAAGTTTTATAATGATAGACCATAGCATAAATACCATATTCACAATAAATCCCATGTGATTAGCCATGTAGGGCAAAGACTATGGTATCATCCTAAGTATAGTTTAAGTGTTGACGAGATACACTCTATAGCCAAGTTCTTATACAAGCACTAGTCACTATACCTTATATATATTAACTGTGTATTCAAATGATAAATACATGACATAGAGTAGTCTAAGTTCTATAGATGCTAAGTATAATGATAGTTCGAAGGTGTAAACATTATTTCTACCAACTTCGTAATAGCATACTCAATAGATATTAATATCACTGTTTTAATAATAGTGACAATAGTCTTATGATAATAAATGTAGCATTATAACATAACACTTGGACAACATGAAAAGATAACGCTGAAGAGTTTAAATGTCAGTACATAAACTAGGATTAGAACCATGTATCCATACCTCCAGTAACTTGTGTCGCAAGGAAGTACTTAGCATTTTAATTCTACATTGACGATGAATTGAAAGACACAAGTACTCTTAACACATGTTGTCATAATATTTCTTATCTGCAGTCTGCACATGGAAACAAGATTCAAATGCCTTAGCTAAACGTAGCTAAGTAAACTCCAGGGTACCTCGTAGGACCCCTTCATCATCATACAAACAGACTGTCAGCACTTCATCAAGAACATCACAATAGTACAGCATGTAATCATATTCAAGAACTTAAGCAAATCTGTAAACTATACTCGTATGCATAATCATAAAAGATCTTTCGTTAAGGAGATTAACATCCGCTTAAATATAAAATAGCAAATACAATTATATCATATTTATTGGAGAAGTATGACGTGTCATCATTACTAATTATCTTAGTTATGAAATCTAATTAATTTATATGTTCCGCATTAATGACTTTGATAATTATTGTTATTATAAAAATAAATAAAAATTGGTATTTTTCAGGATGTTACATGTGGTATCATAGCTCATGTTCGAACTCTAGGCCTGAAAAAAGGTCCAAGAACACGCAACAGAAAATTTATTACAGCATAAATCTTACTAATTCAAAAATTTTAACTATTGTGTTATACAGAAATTATTTTGAGTTACAGGTATGGAAGGATCAACTGAACATTTAGAAGACAGATTTCAACCCAACGGTCATAGCATGGAAAGGCATTTCGAAGGAGAAGAATTCCATGGCGAATTAAACAACAATTCGTCAGAATTGTTACGAACATTTCAAGAGTTAAAGGCAAAAATTAGATCTGTAAAACAAGACAATGAGAAAATTTTGAAGACACAAGAATAATTAAATCAAGTACTATTCGAACAATGCCCAACTGATGAACAGAATAGAGAAATTGAAAATACCTCCAAGATTGAGGATTTACCTCATCCAGAGAGAAGTAAAAAGATGAAAATTGATGATGCAAACAACATTTCAACATCATCAGAAGCTGCCCATGAAAAATGGAAAAATAAAATAAATTATTCAAGTGACAACAACGAAGGGGACTACAAACCCAAAAGGAAAAGTCACAAACAGTATCGGCAAATTTCTGGGGAGTTCAAGAAAATCAAACCCCCAACCTTCAATGGTGAAACTGAGAAAGGAGAGACAACAGAAGCTTGGTTGTCCGACATGAAAAAGTATTTCCAAATATATGATTATTCTGAATCATTAAAGGCAAAGATGGTAATCTACAACTTGATCGGCAAGGCGGATATTTGGTGGCAGGACATCAAAAGAGTGAAGGGCATCGAGGACAAAGATGTAAACTGGAGTACTTTCAAACGATATTTCAAAAAGAAGTTCTTATCGGAACAATACTATGAAGAAAAATCAAAGGAGTTCCATGAATTAAAGCTGGGAAGTATGAACATGAAGGAAATGAACAGTAAATTTCTGAATTTACTGAGATATGTGCCATACCTCGTGGAAGAAAAACCGAAGATCCAAAGATACTTGAGCTGTCTACCTTTCAATATCAAGGACATAATCGAGTATGGCAATCCAAAGACATTAGAAGAGGCCATGAGGAAAGCAACTTTCTGTTATGACACTAATCGGAAAAGAGAAGGAATATCAAATTAGAAAAGTGATAAACCCAACAATTTTGAGCTGAAAAAGAAAAATTTCAGATTTAGTGGGAATTCTAGTTTCCAAAAGAAAAAATTTCGGAATCGGAATTTTCAAGGAAACAATTCTAGAAACAGTCAGCAGCAAAATTTTACAGCTCCTAGAAACACTCCCAATGCTACCAGGACTAATGATCAAAAGGCACCTATCAAATGTTTTGAGTGTCAAGGTCCCCATTATGCATCTGAATGCCCCAAGAGGAAGCATACAGCTAACAACATTCATTTTATTCAGACTAAACCTATTGTTGGAGACTTGGCAAAGGAGATGCCCAGAATCAATGCAGCACTCGACAATAGACAAGCAGATCATCAAATCTCTATGGTAGAGATTGAAGGTATGCTACAAAATCATCCTGTTACTATTTTGATTGATCCAGGTGCTAGCTTAAGTTATATATCACCAGATATTGTAGAAAGTTTTAAATTGAAAACAGAAAGATTCAATAAATCTTGGTTAGTTAGACTAGCAACATGAACAAAGAGGAAAGTATCAGATTTTATTGAAAGTTGTGCTTTATCCATGAATCAGTTAAAGACACAAATCAAGTTGAATGTTTTGCCTTTAGGATCCTATGATATTATAATCAGAATGGACTGGTTAGAAGCCCATCATGTCATTCTGAACTATTATGAGAAATTTTTTACATGTGTAAATGATGAAGGAGAAACTGTAGAAGTAAGAGGTATTCCAAGAAAGACAACCCTTAGATAGATTTCAGCCATGCAAGTAAAGAGGGCAGTTAGGAAAGGATGTCAATTGTTTGCAGTAAATGTAGTAAATGATGAGTTTATTTGTAAAGAGGACAAACTGAAACTAGAAGACATACCTGTCCTAAAGGATTTCAAAGATGTTTTTTCCTGAGGAGATTCCAAGATTACCTCCTAAAAGAGATTTAGACTTTACCATAGAATTAATACCAGGAGCAGTACCGAATTCTAAAGCTCCATATAGGATGAATATACTGGAATTAAATGAGTTGAAAATCACAGTTGAAGGAACTGATTGATAAAAATTATATAAGACCCAACGTGTCTCCTTGGGGAGCACCTGTTATATTTGTCAAGAAGAAAGATGGAACCCTAAGGCTGCGCATAGATTATCGCCAACTGAATAAGATGACAAGCAAGAATCGATATACGTTGCCCTGCATAGACGATCTATTTGATTAGCTGCGTGGAGCAACGATATTTTCAAAGATTGATCTAAGGTCAAGATATCATCAAGTACAGGTTAAGGATGAGGATATTTTCAAAACAACTTTTAGAACTTGATATGGACATTGTGAGTTCGTAGTCATGCCATTTGGCTTTACTAATGCCCCGGCTGTATTTATGTGTTTGATGAACAACATTCTGCACAAATACTTAGATAAGTTTGTTGTTGCGTTTATATATGACATTTTAGTGTATTCTAAAAGCAAAGAAGAGCATGACGAACATCTACGGATTATATTACAAGTTTTGAGAGATCATCAACTATACGCTAAGTTTAGTAAGTGTGACTTTCACAAGGACAAAATTCAGTATTTAGGACACATAATTTCTAAGGAGGGAATCTCAGTTGACCCCGATAAGATAAAAGCCATTAATGATTGGCCGATTCCTAAGGATGTGTCAGATTTAAGATCATTTATGGGTATTACTGGATATTACAAAAAAATTATAGAGGGTTTTTCAAAGATTGCAAACCCAATAACCTCCTTGTAGAAGAAAGGGAAGAAATTTGTGTGGGATCATAAATGTTCAGACAGTTTTAAGAAGCTAAAGAAATTATTGACTACAGCACCTATTCTGAGGATAGCAGATCCTAATAAGGATTTTATAGTTTGCACAGATGCATGTAATGACGGACTCAGTGGAGTCCTAACACAAGAAGGGCATGCTGTGGCATATGAATCTAGAAAGCTGAAAATACATGAGAAGAACTACTCTACTTATGATTTAGAGTTATTAGCAGTAATTCATGCTTTAAAAATGTGGCGTCACCACCTTATTGGCAGAAAATTTACCTTGTTGACAGATAACATGGGTCTGAAATATTTATTAGATAAGACAAATCTGAACGCTAGACAAGCTAGATGGTTAACTTTTCTAAGTGAGTATGATTTCGAAATTCAGCATATTAAAGGGAAAGAGAACAAGGTAGCTGATGCATTAAGTCGTAAAGCAAAACTAAATTTTATTTCAGCCATCAGTACTTACTCAACAGATTTAGAAAATCAGATCCTTGAAAGGAGTGAAACGGATGAAGAATACAGGAAATTACAAGAAAAGACAGCAAATGACAGTTCTGAAAATTCTATGGCAGATTACAGTTTAAAGGAAAATGGATTGTTATTATACAAAAACAGATTGTATGTACCCAACATACCAGAAGTAAAAATTCTGATTTTAAATGAGATGCACAAAAGCCATTACTCTGGTCATCCAGGTTATCAAAAAACCATTACTATGCTACAGAAAGAGTACTATTGGCCCAGAATGAAAGATGAAGTAGTAGAGTACATAGCTAAGTGTTTGGATTGTCAAAAAGTGAAGGTTGAACATCAACATCTGGTTGGACTGTTGCGGCCATTGCCTATACCTAGCTAGAAATGGGAAGTGATAAGCATAGACTTTATTACTGGACTACCCAAAAATTAGAAACAAAATGACTCTATCATGGTGGTAGTTGATAAACTCAGCAAGGCAGCACACTTTATTCCTGTGAAGACTACTCATAAGGCTCTAGACATTCCATAAATATTCATGAAGCATATTTTTTGACTACATGGTATACTGAAAGTGATAATTTCAGATCGTGACTCTAAGTGTACTGGAAACTTTTGGAGGTCTTTATTTAAAGGGTTGAATACAACCTTGAACTTCAGTACAACATTTCATCCACAAACGGATGGACAGACAGAAAGAGTGAATCAGGTATTGGAAGACTTATTGAGAATGTATGTTAAGGATCAACCTGGTAAGTGGGAAGACTACTTGCATTTAGCAGAATTTGCATATAATAACCATTATCATGCATGAGCTAGATTTAGCCCTTTTGAAATTCTTTATGGTAGGAAATGTGATACACCTGTTTCTTGGAATGACCCAGTAAATAGAGTTGTTTTAGGACCTGAATTGTTGCAGGAGTTAGAACTAATTGTGAAACAGGTACAAAGAAATCTAAAAGTTGCCCAAGATAGGCAAAAGAGTCAAGTAGATCTTAAAAGGACTCATAAAGAGTTCTAGGTTGGTGAACATGTGTTCCTCAAGGTAAGACCGAAAAAGAGTTCATTGAAATTGGGAAGTTGTGCCAAGTTGGCACCCAGGTATTGTGGTAATTTCGAAATATTGTCAAGGGTTGGACCAGTGGCATACCAACTGGCTTTGCCACCAAATTTAAAGATACATAATGTTTTCATATATCATTTTTAAAGAAGTATGTACACGATGCTAAAGTATGTACACGATGCTATTCATGTTGTAAACTGGAATGATGTACAGGTGGGACAAGACCGCGATTTTCAGGTGGAACCAGACTATATCCTCGAAAGGAGGGAAACTCTACTCCGGAATCGCACCATTGGGCAAGTAAAGGTGCAATGGAAGCACCTTAGCCTAGAAGAGGAAACCTGGGAGTTAGAGAGTAGTATGCATGCAGCATATCCAACTCTGTTTCAGGAACACTCAGAGAGTGATTAACCAACATCGAGGACGATGTTGAGACTTAAGGGGGGGTGTATGTCACCTATCCAAATCCTGAGAATATTATTTTATTTGCAAAATACTTTATGTTAAATTTTAATTACAAAGTTTTGTAATTATGACCAATTTTGGTAAAGGATGAATGTAATTATTGATTATTATTATTTAATAAATTAAAGTAGGAGACAAACACCCAAGGGAACTGTTAAATGAGTGTTCATCGACCCACTAGGAGGAATGGAAGTTGTTAGAAGGTATGAGACACATGGCAGCATTTGCACTTCACCACTAGCTATTGGTTATGGGACAACTACCCCTAAAAATATGGCATTATCCCCCAGGTGGGTGGGAGTGAGCAGGTAACTCATTTAATGACCAGTTAACCACTAAAAGGCCTAGGCAGCCTACATAAGGCAACTCAAATTGAGTAGGCAACTCTTACAATATTTTTTGCAGAAATATTCCTCAAGTGCATCAGGTGATCACTGAGAGATTCAAATAGGGAGGCTATGTGAGAGTGCATCTGTAAGTCGGCTAATTATATTGAGAAGGCAAACCAGAGGTGCTGGTGCAGGTCTCTTTGATTGCTGAGTCTTGAAGACTGGACAATTTACATTCTATTGCAAGTTGACGTACTAAGGCTTCTACAAAATCTTCCTCCTGGTGGTTTAGTGAACAGGTTCGAGGATGCTAAGGCAAGTAACTTGGCTGTCTTCAGGAATTGGTTGGGTGGAACAGGTTCCTTGGGCTGTTTGTTTCCCTACAATTAACCAAGTTTTACTGTTCCTACTTTTATTTACAGTTTAATGTTTATGCTTAGTAGAATTATTAAACTCTGTCATTTAAAGGAAGTTATTTTCTGATCTATGTATGATTCTGAATGATAAAGCTTTGTGACATATTTGATTTGATAACCATCTCTATATTTTTCCCCATGATGTTCTCTGCATAGTATTCTAGTATAGAGAAGCAAATTAAGGATAGATGAGAGATAGGCAGAATGCCATTGATTGGATAAATGATTTCAGTAGTGTTCTGGTTTAAAATTCTGTCCTATGTTTAAACACAGTAAAACATTACAGTATAGCATCAATTACAGTGTAGAATTCATTTAAATAATACCTGAAAGAAAACACAGTATGCTTCTGCATAGTTTCATATATTTCTCTAACTCTATTTATTACAGATAGTAATATTATGCATTTCAACATTTTAAATTTAATGTTTTTCCAGTACTTCAAATTCTACGAAATATAGCAGCTACAACTTGTTTCTATACAATTTTGTTATGAGCAAATACTTATCATTCTCATTATAATTGTCATAGTTTGTTTTCATATATTTATACTTCCTTATAAAAACCAAAACCCTATGATATATCAAACCCTAGATTTATTTAGTACACAGTTCATAACACTTCATCAAATATTCTTGGCAACATTAGACATTATTGCCGAAGTTACAGTAGCTTGATATCTAAACCCTAGACAACATTTCAACTATCTTTTATTCATGCCAAGACTAACAGTAAGACATTATTTATCTCTTAGCCGAAAGCGCGATTCGTATCATTGTCTAAATTAGCTCACCACCCTAGCATTAAAACATATACAGATTCAAAATATTCATATATGCGAGCTAAGGCCTTTTTCATGGTTCGAAATTCTCTGCACAAGTAAGGTTGACAAGGAAAAGTCCAGGCAGGGTTTCGTTCTTAAAAGCAAAATAGAACATGGAGGCATAGCCTTCTTGAAAAACATTTAACAGACAAACTATATCATTGATTTTCCAAATATAGTTATCAACAACGAGAACGAAGTACGGGCATACATCTTTATACAGTTATGCAAATTATAAACCCTTGGCCAAAGACAACCATCGTGGCTTGGAAAACCTCAACATTTATTTTACAGTGTTCTCAACGATTATTTTCAAAACATAACTTTCCATTGCAAAGAAAAGAACCATAGTTTACAAGTGTAATAGAACCCTCAGTTCTTGATTTTCCATTTAAAAATTGTGTAACAGAAAATTACATTATGAACCTGTCAAGGTTTCACAATACACAGGACTTGCCCCTTATCAACCAAAAACTTCAATATAGAGTTGTGAAGTAACAAAACTACACATGGTTTTTACCCTTAAAACATCTAGCAGAACAAACGAAAGTTCGGAGTCCCTATCAACAACACAACCAGGCATCAAATAGCCAAGTGGCAACTTAAAATACTGAGAGGTTACCCTCTGTACAGTTTGAATCAAAACAAGATAAACTTAAAACTTCGCAGTCGGCCATCACTGAAACAAGTTGAAGGTTTCCAACTCTCGGCACACAGAAAAACACCATCCAAGGCACCTATGAGATTTTTGAGAACCACCGGAGCTTACCAGGAGAAGTAGAAGCATATTCCATTCTCCATGCTTGCACAGGAACCATCCTATGAAGTGGGTACCTGCAAAATTACATTTCGAAGGGATTAAAACAAGAATACAAGAAAGCAAACAAGCAACACAGTATTATTTATCTTCGTGAGCATTTACCTTTTATTTGAAGCTCGGAACAATGGCACATCACACCATCAAAACAAACGACGAAGCATATTGACATGTGATAGCAACCCTAAGTTAACACAGAAGACCATTCTGACGCACAGGAGAATCGAACCCTTTTCGAATCACATTCATTACACTGGCTGGAGAAACCCCATCACTACAATGGTGTATTGTGGGTTGAGTGCAGACAGTTTAAGCGTGCGACTATAAAAAAAACTACCTCTCACAGGTCACAGGATCGAAACCCCTGAGAGGAACTCTCTCCAACCTTACATTTTGGCAGCCTATCGGCCTCAACTCTAACGTAACAATGAAGACTAGGAAACTCGTTACCACTACATACAATGAGGTTTAGGGTTCCACAATCAACGATCAATATTTGGTGAGATCGACGAGCATGGATATGCCAACAATGCTACGTTGAAAGCCGAGCAAACATTGCATCAATATCCCATTAATTACAACAACCACAACAGTGCCAACACTGCCTCCCAAGGGACATTACCGTGTATAGCTCGGATGAGAAGCGTTATGGCAACCATGCCAGCTAGGATTCCTAGTTGTATCATCAACCAAAGTTCACGTGGATGGATTACGTGGGTTGATAGCCATACTTTCCACTATGGAGTTTGGTCAGAACATTTAATACCTGATCGGGACACTCTAAACCTGCCAACAGTGAATTTAATACACGTCAACTCATCACTTCATTAACGAGATTATTGTGAATACAATAACATATGATAATAATACTTAGGACAAGAGCTAGGTCATATAACATAGTTAAATCTATTTCTATAGTCTTAGTTTTTCAAAGGTTTGGATACATCACGGAATTGATTTCAAGTCATTGCTAAAGTTTAAAATAGATAGAATTACATCGTATTCATTTGATTGCATATTATAACCATATCATTGCATATTGTAATCATATCATTGCATATTGATAACCATATCATAGTAATTTCAGTGCATATTTGATATAGTTCAAAGTTAGGCATCGTAATATTTGAATCACATGTCAATGCAATATGTAAATGTATAGTAACTATAGAATAATTCTATTTCCATTTCTATTGTTTTGTACAAACAAACAGGATGAAGTTTTATAATGATAGACCATAGCATAAATACCACATTCACAATAAATCCCATGTGATTAGCCATGTAGGGCTAAGACTATGGTATCATCCTAAGTATAGTTTAAGTGTTGACGAGATACACTCTAGAACCAAGTTCTTATATAAGCACTAGTCACTATACCTTATATTTATTAACTGTGTATTCAAATGATAAATACATGACATAGAGTAGTCTAAGTTCTGTAGATGCTAAGTATAATGATAGTTTGAAGGTGTAAACATTATTTCTACCAGCTTCATAATAACATACTCAATAGATATTAGTATCACTATTTTAATAATAGTGATAGTAGTCTTATGATAATAAATGTAGCATTATAACAGAACACTTGGACAAAGTGAAAAGATAACATTGAAGAGTTTAAATGTCAGTACATAAACTAGGATTAGAACCATGTATCCATACCTCCAGTAACTTGTGTCGCAAGGAAGTACTTAGCATTTTAATTCTACATTGACGATGAATTAGAAGACACAAGTACTCTTAACACATGTTCTCATAGGATTTCTTACCTAAGGTCTGCACATGGAAACAAGATTCAAATGCCTTAGCTAAACGTAGCTAAGTAAATTCCAGGGTACCTTGTAGGACCCCTTCATCATCATACAAACAGATTGTCAGCACTTCATCAAGAACATCACAATAGTACAACATGTAATCATATTCAAGAACTTAAGCAAATCTGTAAACTGTACTCGTATGCATAATCATAAAAGATCTTTCGTTAAGGAGATTAACATCCGCTTAAATATAAAATAGAAAATACAATTATATCATATTTATTGGAGAAGTATGATGTGTCATCGTTACTAATTATCTTAGTTATGAAATCTAATTAATTTATATGTTCCGCATTAATGACTTTGATAATTATTGCTATTATAAAAAAAATTTAAATTTTGGTATTTTTTGGGATGTTACAGGTACTCATGATGTTGAGAAGTACGCAAGTGTTTCTATGAAGTAGTTGCCATGTGGTTGATTAGCTATTAGTAATATATCATTTATATATCCAAGAAAGAGGATATTTGTTTTATATGGCTTAGTGTAGACAACATTTGCAACAACAACTATGAGAATGTGATAGGGAACAAAATCCCGTGGACGAGTGTAGCAATGATGATCCAAAAGACATATGTTTGTCCCCAACTGATTGGTAGTTTTAATATTGAATCTTACCTTAAGAAATTGTAAAACGAATCCTAGAATCCCATTTATAGTAAAAGTGTATGAGATGTTGGGTGTTGTCCATGTGATATTTTTTTAGCAAAAATCTATTCCACATTTGCATTCCACAATTCTCCTAAAATAATAGGGATTTCAACTTTTGAATACAAAACATATTGGGCATGCTAGGGTTTGGAAAAATAATAAGTGATCCATGTAAAGTTGCTCTCTTCCATGAAATATGAGCTTGCCACCACGGAGTTTCATGTTGTCTCATAATGGTAGACTTGCTAATTGGTTCATTATTCTACCAAGTTTGTAGTTGGTTTATCCCATGTCAATGAATTCTAACATTGTACTCAACATGATTAGTCACTTTGATGAACAACAATGTATCTCATCCACTTGCATGGATTGTAGGTCCCAGGTATTATCCATTGACTGTAACAATGTCTCTCATGTGTCATGGCCTTGTGATTGACTCTATTTTGTAGATGGCATTGAATGTAAATTGCTTATCTGCCACAACCACTACATTGGGTGAGGTATTTTGTGTGATCAATCTAAGTTCCTTGTTGTTCTTCTTCGTTCGCTAATGGATTTTATTCTTTAGTTGTCAATTCATATTAAGATTGAGGATTTTCAATAGGATGTCGATATGGGTATCATCCATGCTCGGTTTGCACTTCAATGGGCAAGGATAAGGAGGTCTAGGAGACAAATTGGTGGGTTCAATAAAAAAATGTCTTGATATTCAGAGAAGAGAGTTTCAAGTGATGTGGGGGGTGAAGAGGTGTGATCAAGCTTAGCTTCCTACATAGTAAAAGATGTAAACATTTATGAAGGTTGTCTCGATGTACAACATCATTATGAAACATATTTGTTAGAAATGAAGCAACAGATGATTGGAAGTGGAAGTGTCGGCCATCCTCGATGAGGGTTTGTTTGTTGGTATAAGAAGCATATGTGGTAGTGCACTAATGCTAGTAAGGTATCCCTAACAATAAATCTTTGTATTCCAATGAAGTAACATCACACAACGCAATGTCTCAAAAATGAGTGCTAAGGACAAAGGTGATATTACATTATTGGGTCACAAACAAGGACTGGGTGCCTTCAATCACCCAACCAAGATGTTAGGTGTAAGAGTGAGGAGTTACTAGTAAAACTAGGGATTTAGCAAGGGCTGCAAACATCAAGTTTTGATGGTTTTCATTTCCTTTATGAGATTAACAAGATAGACTTTAATTTGGAAATTATAAGTAAAGAGCATAGGATGAGTGGTAGAGGCTAGACATGTCATCAAAATAAGGTTTGGATCAAGTTTAGTAGGGTTTTCCCACAGTTTTCCAGGTGGATGACAACATTTGGAGGGGTGGGTTGTCTGGTAGGCTTAAAGAATAAGGTCTTGGTAGAGTGGGAGCATTGTAAAGCACAATACTCTGTAGTGCTATGAGAAGATAATTTATTGAATGTGTAATATTGATTAGAGGGGGGTGGGGAGGTCGTAACCATAGTATAATGCATGGCCATCAAAGAGGTTTATTGTGGATAATGGAATCAAGATGGAGAATGAAAGAGCATCAAGTGTGTCCCTGGCCTCTTTTTGGTAGCGAGAGCATGTTGAAAAGCTAATGAAAGAGAAGAGTTATGCACCAACGCAACTTCACGATGAAGAGTAGGAAGTAAAGAATGTGTAAATTTAATTATTAATACTTGTTATAGATCTAAAATAGAGAGCTACATGTGGAGTTTGTACAATATTTTAATGTACATTGAATTGTATGAGTGGAAATATGACGGATTTGAAGCCATAGTGCCTAAATTCTCTTAGCATAGCTTGCTATATAGAAACACTCTCGAAGGGTAGTGTAGAAATTGTCCAAGCAATTGATTACAAGATAGGGTTGACTAACCTTCTCATCATTGAGTTTTGTGTAGAGGGATTCTTCATTCGAACTCTTATGTTTGACTTGCTCCCACCATTGGGTAGCCAATCCTTATAGATGGTGGGTTGCCAAGGTGAATTTATCTCTTTTTGGAAACATGATTTGATGTTGGAAATACTAAGAGAATGACCATATCCAAGCCTTGACCTGATCACCATCAAAGACACCAAAAAACTATGGCAATGTCGATTTAGGGTTCCAATGTAGTCCAGAGGGTGGTTGAGATGTGGTATTTTTAAGCTTCATATCTTGTAGTTCCGTAGCTATATCACATATTACCTAAGTGTGATCATAAAGGAGTTGACTATGATGCTTGATAATTTGTTGTTGTCGATAGAAAAAATGCATTTATGCTTCTATACGGGAGGCATCCTCGTGATTGGAGTTCTTGGGAGGGACTATGAAGTTATTATTGAAGTTGTGAAATAATCTGAAAAGTGTTTTATGATAATGTAGGAGAGAGAGATAGTTGTGCCTCTAATGTTGAAGAATGGGGGGAGTGGATCCCTGTCGAGGTGTTGGAGGCCTACTACAAAAGGGAGTCAATCCCTGTCGAGGTGTTGGAGGCCTACTACAAAAGGGAGTCAATCCCTTTGCGTGGCTGTGAAAGTTGGCTCTACTACCAAATTGACATGTAAATAAGGATAATATTGAAATTAACTTAATATTCATAACCAAAAACTTGGCATTACATAGATAATCACCTTCTCTTTATAGGAAAAACCTTATACAAAATTGGAGTCGTTATCCTTGATCGAGTCTTCCCTTTAGTTTAATATATTTACCTAACTTCTTATTGATTATTTAACACTACTATCCATGATTATTTTCCATTTTTCCTCTCTCGTATTTTGTACCAATAGAAGTGTGACTAGTTGAGATTAAACAGTTGATAACGAATGGGTTAATGAGAATGGGTGGCATATTGGTTAAATTGTCACAATTTTTAACTTTAACAATTGATATCGCTTGGGTTAATGAGAATGGGTGACATATTGGGAGGGCTACGTGGCAGGCAACAACCATGAAGAGCACATGGTCATAAGTAAGCCCATTAATGCTCAACTACAGAGGAGTACAAAATACTGAGAGGGTGTACTAGAGCATTCAAGTGTGTATCATGTGAAGGATGTTTTTGTATGCCTACATAAGAAGGAAGGATGTTGAGTGAGCCAAAATGGACTAGATAATGATTTCTGAGATAATGAACATGAAAGGTGTCTCATGGATGGATTCTATTATCATCCTTAGGGTGATTATTATTTGAGGCCTCCCACATTCGAATAGAGGGATCACCATCAAAGGAGACAAACACCAAACATGTAGCACCATGTACTAGTTCATGGCGACCTACAAAGGAAAAAAGAATCAAAGCTCAGGGTTGCATAAGCACACCAAGGAATAGATACGAGCAACAAAAATAAGCAAGCCCATTAATGATCAACTATAGAGGAGTACAGAATATTGAGAGGGTGTACCAGAGCATTCAAGTGTGTATCATGTTAAGGATGTTTTTGTATGCCTACATAAGGGAGAAGGATGTTGAGTGATACAAAATGGACTAGATAATGATTACTGAGACAATGAACATGAAAGGTGTCTCATGGATGGATTGTATTATCGTCCTTAGGGTTATTATTATTTGAGGCCTCCCACATTCGAATAGAGGGATCACCATCAAAGGAGACAAACACCAAACTGGTAGCACCAGGTACTAGTTCATGGTGACCTACAAAGGAAAAAAGAATCAAAGCTCAGGGTTGCATAAGCACACCAAGGAATAGATACGAGCAACGAAAATAACTATTCAATATTATAGGGACTCCATCCCTCATGGTTGCAAGCTAGAAATAGAATGGGAGGAGCAAATAATATGGAACGACTCAAAATTTTTCTAGGAGGTCAATGAGATGCAGGCTCTAGTGACCTGATTTCATAAGCCTGGGGACTTGAGGTCGAGACAAGCCCCCTTTGAGTGATATCTGGTGACTTACTGGATTGAAAAGGTTATTATGGGATGTATCTTGGTGGACCACCACACATAGGTCTATCGTATGGAAGGAGAGCTACAAATTTTGGAGGAGATGAAGTTTGATACGGATTTGTTGAACACCAATTTGAACTCCCTTGGATGTCATCTTGAAGTGGATTTCATCCTGCATTCTTAGCCTTCTGACACCACCTATGGCAAAGCATCAGAAGGAGAGATGGAGGAAAATTCAATCATGCAACCCTTGGAGCAGACTTTGGAATTCTTTCCGGCAAGGGAAACCTATAATGTGATGGACGACTGGATACAATACCCAGGAAAAGGATAATGATTTACAAAAGGTCAATTGTTCTGCACTAGGTCATTAAGATTCTTCTAAAAAGAGTCATGATGGAACGCAACACATAGATAAAGAATACAAAGTACAAACTGGATTCCCTTAATGATCAAAGAGCTATCAATAAGATAATGGCAGGCAAGAAGTGCATCAGTGCCAAGTGTCTAGAGCTAAAAGAAAAGAACCAGGATGACATGACTGAAATCTCTCTCCCGAAAAACCTCTAATTATTGATGAGGAGAAACCTGTCAAGTAGATGGTGCCTTACTCTTAAGATCTTTCAGTTTTTTTGTCTTTTGGTCATGAATATGTATATTAGTAATTCCCAGGATAACGTAGTAGGCAAGTATAGATACATGCATGAGGTTTTAGAGTTTAAACAGGATATTTTTGTGTATATTTTGTCCACAAAATCGAGACAATCCTTGATATTAAAGGTCTTAGACTCTCTTCTATAGCCTGACCTCTCCCAGAGGTAGGATGTAGATTGTTTTTCTTTTTATTTTTTATTGTAATTTTAGTTCTCAGTTAATAGAAGGATTCTACATACTTACTCACAAAAAAAACACTTGTAAAATTACTCTCATAGTAGTTTTAATGTGACCTAAACTCCTTTGTCAAGCACTATTAAAAGGATAAGTTGGTAGGTGTTGGGGGATTATCCTTGATCTTGAAGGAAATTGAGAAACTAGTTATGAACGGGGGCTGGGTGAAGCATCAAACAATCAAGCTGAGGCACTAGATCTATTTCAAAGGCTCAAAATCCTAGGCTCATTATGCATCGATAACCTTATGATCATTGTTGACTCAACTATATTTATAAGACTTATGATAAAATCATTCTTCACTCTTAATGAAGAGATGATGATTTCAATCAGATTTACTTATGAAGTTGCATGCATGTGGGATTACAAGGGTGTCAGCCTGTTATGTTGGTTGTTATAGTATGAGAGGTGCCTCCTTAGCTTTGGAATATTGTTTGCAATTCTTACAGGTTCTTATCCCCATTGTGACCTCTAGGTCTTAGTCCCCCTTTGTTCAATATGTAATTTTGGGAAGCCTCGTGGCTTCAGTTGTATTCATGTTGTTAATTCATATTGTTTATTTGAATTTTTTGCGACCTATGAATATGGCCTGGTGTTGGAAGTTGACCAAGGAATACATAATGAATTTGGTTTGAGGTGGAAATAATTTGCATTATGGGTTTGATGGGGAATTGGTGTTTCCACACTCTATTATTTTGGTCCAATATGGAACTTTGAATGTGCCATAGTGAGGTATGATCACATTCGAGAAGGGAGTCATGATTTATAAGTTCTCGTCGCCACCTCTAACAATGGATTGTTGTAGAGATTTAATTGGGCAATTGCATAGTTTAATCACCTTAATATAAGAAATTGGGCTTTTTACCTCTGGTCTCTTTGGATAATGGACAATTTGGGTAATCATGCCAACCTTGGGCATTGCTCTCTCTATAGAATTTATGGCATCCATAGGATTTTGCACAGTAAAGAAGACCTCATAACTAATAATCGAACATCGATTTTTTTCAATTACAAGCAAAATGAATGCGCAAGAGGAAATTCACACCAATGGGTATGCAGTGATAATGGAAACTTTACTCCAACAGAAGAGGCAAATCCAAGCCTCAGAAGTTGAGTGCAATTTGCTTTGCCACATGGTTACATATATAAATATGGACTCCTAGTTTGCTACATCCAACTTCATATTGCCAATGGGTTCAATTCATGGGGAGCTTAAAGAAGAAGAGATTATCCACCTACCGCTTGAAGATGTGGGCATGGAGAATCATGAATCTCAACCTTCACCTATTGGCTACGAGGAAGCACACAAAAAACATGTTTTTCATTAAGTTCATGATTTCTTTGTGTTTTTCAAAGTAGGTTTTTTTCTAGGTGTATTTTATAGGATCCATACTAGCAGAAACTCATGGATATCCTATGTGAATGATAGTACTATTTTTTGTATTACAATTCTCAAGTTTTTGGATAAATGTTGAACTATAGACTATGTGACAATTCCCATTTTTTCTATATTATTATGTACACGAATATGGTTGCAACAACTTTCTAACACAAAATTTAGCCATTCTGTTTAAAATTAAGAGTACTCTCAAAATGCCTGGTTATATTCATTTCATTATGAATTATAAATGACATAAAAATAGCCCATGATTTAAAAAAAACCTTACTAGATTCATGACATCGTGATGTCACCACTAACTACAAGCATGGATGTACACTACAATAAAACTAGCGATTGGTGTCCCATTTAGTGTCCCTTTTTAGTGTATTTCCCCCCATTGAGTGGATCAAGTAGACAATAAACTTGGCATGGAAAATTTTTAAAGCACCTAAAATTCTATCATTTTTAGCATCTCAAATATCATCCCAAATAGCATCCCATTTATCGTCCCAAATAATGTCCCATTTAATGTCCGGAATAACATCCCATTTATCGTGCATAATTGTGTCCACTTTAGCTTCCCATTTAGCATCATGTTTAGCGTCCCATTTAGCTTATTTTTTAGCATCCACTTTGCCCAATTATGCCAAAAATTGTCTAGAATAGCACCAAGTTAGCATCTAGTTTGGCATCTATGTTTGCATCCACATTATTGCCAAGTTTGCATCCATATTAGCATCCAAAATTGCATCCATGTGTGCTGCCACATTAGCGCCTTGTTTAGATTCTCATTTTGCACCATGTTTTGTTTCCAAATTGGTGCCATGTTTTGCTTCCCATTTTGTGCCATGTTTTGCTTCCAAATTGGCGCCATGTTTTGCTCCCATTTGGTGCCATGTTTTGATTCCATATTGGTGCCAAGTTTTGCTTCCCATGCCATGCCATGCTTTGCTTCCTATTTAGCACCATGTCATGCCATGCTTTGCTTCCTATTTAGCACCATGTTTTGCTTCCTATTTACTACCATCTTAGCGCCATGTTTGGCTTCCTCATTAGCGCCAAGTATTGCATCCTCTTTAATGAGTAGTTTTGCATCCATGTTTGTGTCCACATCGACACCAAATTCGGAAACCCCTCTAGCTCCCGGTTTAGTGCACATTTTCGCTTCCACAATAGTGCCACAGTTTGCTTCCCATTTAGCTCCTTGGATTGCTTCTTATTTTGCTTCCTCATGAACGCCACATTTAGCTTCCCATTTAGCGTCTAGTTTTGCTTATTTTTTGGCCTCTAGTCTGGCTACTACTTTTGCTTCCACAATAGCACCAAAATTGGATTCCAACTTAGCGCCAAATTTTTCATCCAATGTTGCTTCTAGATTAGTAACAGTTTGGGCTTCCATTTTAGCTCCTAGTTTTGCTTCATTCTTAGCACCACAATAGGCTTCCTATTTAGCACCTACAATTGAATCCAATTTTGCTCCAATATATTTATTATATCATATTATTACAATTATGCCATTAATTTCAATAATTCGCATATTTCATTTACTTCATAGTTTTGGAATAACACAATGAAACATACAAATTAAGTAGATATCATTATTGAAATAAATTGCATTACATTTATGAAGAAATTTAAGACAAACATTCAACATTCATATGAAGTAGTAAGTTCATCATATCTATTAATACATCAAAAGAAGTGAAAGTAGAATATATCATCAGATCAATAACCTCGCATATAGATCATCATAGTAAAGTTAAAAGAACAAGCGAACAATATATATAGTGAAAATACCAATATCACAAGAAATAAGCTTTTTGATATCGACATATAAAAAAAAGTCAAAATGATAAAAGGTAATCAAATTTTATATGTCGACATCAATCCATGATACAAATCAATATGACCCAGAATGTAATATGAACTTGGATCATCATAAAAACAACAATACATGTCTAGCATGGAGAAAATAATAAACATCCACAATCTCATCAATGGATATAGCCACCAACATCAACATAATCATCATGATCATCCTCATCATCTTCATCGAACCCAACATCATCTCCATCATCGTCTTCATCTAATCCATCATCATTATCATTAGTGCCTTTCTTTGGTCCACTGTCAACATAGTTTGGATCATCATCCATGCAATCATCTTCACCAATTTTCCGGAAACAAAAAGAAATGTTCAATATTGTGTTATTATTAATTTCATGCCATAATGCATATTTTGTGTTATATTGCAAATATTGTTATAATTCATGCATTCTCATGAGTTTTCCAACCATGAATTTAGGTATCATCTCATCAACATATAATAATCACACATATAAAGTGTATCCACAAGCATGCGCACACACTATCACATACACACACACTATCACATACACACACATGTACACCATCAATTTTCATGTCATAATATAACAAGACATCAAGTTAAGCAAAAATAGGCATCCATGTGATTAGATATAAAGTGAAGAAAAATATGACATCAGATATACTCTTCTCTTCGAACAATTTTCTTGCCGAAAGTCGTTATGTCATTCAATCTATATCTTTAAGGGAATATTAGCCATGGTTTTCATCTCTCAATCAAGTTCATGAAGTGTTAGTTAAACATTGTAATCACAAATTAAATTTAATATAACATATTGCTTAATAATATCCCTTCATAAAACATGACTACATGAATATTATCATAGATATAGTTTTTAACATATTAATCATACCATTTGTCTAGCAATCACAAAGCTTACAAAGTTTGTGGAATCATGACATTAGAGTATTGCTAGGGACAACCCTCTCTAGTGACTACATGCACCAAATGTTGTCTATTTTGACGATTTTTGCAACTAGGGGTTTTCCAACAACACACAATTCAATTTTTGTATTTGAGAGTAAATTTTTGAAAACTTTGTTGAACAAGGGTGTGGGCATCGTGGGAATCTCAGCCTTGCCCAAACACACTTGTAGGAGGTTACAAAACTCAATTTCATTGCACATAATGGATTTTATACCTCTAGTTCAAATTCCCCAAGTGTCCTTGAATGACTTTGGGAAGAGAGTTGAAAGTCACCATAACTTGAAAACCAAGATTCGAATGGACAAATTGTCAGTTCCGTTGGAATCATGAGATCATATTACTGCTAGGGACACCCCTCTCTAGTGACTACATGGACTGAATGTTGTCTATTTTGATGATTTCGGAAACTAGGGTTTGCTTTGCAACATCGAATGCAATTTTTGCATTAGAGGGTATATTGTTATAGTAGTCATCTCGGACTTGCCCAAACACACTTGCAAGAGGTAATGACACTCAATTCCATTGCTCAGTTTGGTTTTTATGTCCCCAATTGAAATTTGTCCAGTGCCCTTGAATGGCTTTGGGAAGCAAGTTGAGACTCACCATAACTTGACAATCGAGGCTTGGATGGACAAACTGTCAATTTCGTTGGAATCATGACATCAGAGTACCCCTAGGAACACTCCTCTCCGGTGACTTCATGGATTGGACATTGTCTATTTTGACAATTTTCACAACTAGGGTTTTTCTTAGTAACATGCAATGCAATTTATGCATTACCAAGCAAGGGTATGGGCATAGTGGTCATATCACCCTTGCACAACCACACATGTAGGAGGTAACAAAACTCAATTTCGTTGCTTGGTTTATTTTTATGCCCTTGGTTCAAATTCCCTAAGTGTCCTTGAATGGCTTTTGGTAGCGAGTTGAAACTCACCATAACTCAATAACCAAGGCTGGGATGGACAAACCATCAGTTCTGTTGGAATTGTGACATCAAAGTGCGCAACTTGGGACACCCCTGTAAACAATGTTTATTTTGACGATTTTCACAACTAGGGTTTTCTCTTAACATCCAATGCAAATTTTGCATTATATGATATTTTTTTGAAAACTGTGTTGTACGAGGGCGTGTCCATCATGGTCATCTTGCCCTTTCCCAAACACACCTACAGGAGGTAACGACACTCAATTTTGTTGCTCGGTTTGGTTTTTATGCCGTGGGTTGAAATTTGTCAAGTGTCCCTGAATGACTTTTAGTAGCGAGTTGAAACTCGTCATAACTCGATAATTGAGGCTAGGATGGACAAACCATCAATTCCATTGGAATCATGACATCGAAGTACCACTAGGGACATGCCTATCTAGTGACTACATGGAGCAAACATTGTCTATGTTGTGAATTTTTGCAACTAGAGTTTGCTCAGAAACATCCAATGCAATTTTTGCATTAGAGGGTAAATTTTTGAAAAATGTGGCAAGCGAGGGTGTGGGCATCATGGTCATCTTGACCTTTCCCAAACCCACATATGGAAGGTAACGGTACTCAATTCCATTGCCCAGTTTGGTTTTTATACCCACGATTGAAATTTTCCAAATGTCCCTTAATGGCTTTGGGAAACGAGTTGAAACTCGCCATAACTTGATAAATGAAGCTCGAATGCACAAACCGTCAGTTGTGTTGGAATCATGACATTGGATCAACCCTATGTACAGCCCTCTCCACTGACTTCATGGATTGCGTGTTTTCTATTTTGATGATTTCCGTAACTAAGGGTTTTGCTTAGTAACATGCAATGCAATTTTTGCATTATAGGCTAAGATTTTGAAAAAATGTGTTGAGTGAGAGTGTGGGAATTGTGGTCATATCACCCTTTCCAAAACACACTTGCAGGAGGTAACAAAACTCGATTTCGTTGCTCGGTTTGGTTTTTATGCTCCTGGTTCAAATTCCCCAAGTGTCCCTGAATGACTTTTGGTAGCGAGTTAAAACTCGCCATAACTCGATAACCGAGGCTTTGATGGACAAATCGCCAGTTCCATTGGAATTGTGACATCAAAGTACCGCTCAGGACACCCTATCTAGTGACTTCACGGATCGAACATTGTTTATTTTTATGATTTTCGCGACTAGGGTTTGCCTTAATAACATCTAATGCAATTTTTGCATTAGAGGGTAGATTTTTGAAAACTGTGTCGAGTGAGAGTGTGGCCATTGTTGATCCAGGAAACGACCCAAGGATCCAGTGACTAAAATGCATTTCAATGTGAGTGTGAAAATTTCATCATTCTTGTCATTATTACATGATAATGTTGCAAACTCATAACATAATGCTTAATTAATGATTTAAAAACATAAATAAGTTAAATGCAACAATTATGACAATATTAAAATCAAAGTATGAAAAACATGACAAACCAACCTTGTTAACGGAGTTCGTCCACAAAGGGATTACATCTCCGGGTCTGCTTCTCCAATGAGGAATGATCTTATTAATGTGGTCAAAATGCTTGATGCACCAAAATACAATCTTCGACAAGTACAATTCGGCTTTGGAAATATTGCCAAAGAAGCTTCATTAATCTTCTTCAAAAGCTCTCACACTCTAAGAATAATACTAAGCCTCACACAACTTCCAATAATTCCCACCAAGAATTCTCCTCCAAAAAGACCCCAAGAAGACCTCCTCCAAAGACCCCAAGACTTAGCCTCCTTACATAAAAAAACACCTTGGTTTAAATACCCAAGTGTACATAACTTCATCCCAAATTTAAAATATTTGATCCCCAAATTAAAATATATGGTTTAACCATATAATACATTTTTGGGTGATAAAATATATGGTCAACCAAATATATTCTTGAATTAAACCATTTATATGGTTGTAAAAACCATATCATGTGTGGCTCAACCAAAAATTTATATTAACCATAATGTTTATGGTCGACCAAACTCCAAAGGTGGTAAGCAAATAATATTTATGGTTATCCATTTGGCATATTCGTTAGGCATTACTTTGTTATAATAATAACCACATAATAAATGATTATAACAACCATATAATTTAAACTCCCCCCCATTCGTGGCATGCAACAATAACAAAACCCACTTTTTAATCACTTGACAAAAGTTTAAATGAAGCATGCGCTAAATAGGTGGCGGGATTGTTGTCAAGGATACAGTGGTCCATTGGTGGGGATAGATGGATTTCATTCCATCCACCCGGGTTCAATTCCGTTGAGACATCTTCTGGCTTGGATGACCGGCTGACGGTTTGCTCGACCTACCATCCACGATATGTGAGGAAGTTTGTTGAGATTTCCCGTGCGTGTTATCTTTCCTTGATTCCTTCGGAATAATAGGAAGGTGATTTTTCCGCTGAAAAACAAAGGTGGCGGGTTTGTTTGGCATATCCTTTAACCATGCTCCAATTTGGGGTTCGACCAGCCTTTGCTTCCAAATTTGGCAAGGTTGGTCGGCTCACTTTTCCACAACTACAAGCTTGTCCAAATACCCACTGAGGAATACTTGTATGCGGATTGGTAGAGCGTTTGGCTTGGAGGTATTGAGTTCGATTTTCTTCAAATGCACATTATTATGTTTTTGGTAAATAGAACAATATAATGGCCAACTGGGATGCCACATGGTTGCTTCCAATTGGTCCACGTCATTGCCACAAGCTACCAACAACAATGCCACGTCACCACCAAGTTGCACTTGTCAAGATTGCATTGGTCCATTGGAATTCCAACTCAGCGGTAATATGCCAATTCAACCTACCACTATGCATCCATATAGAACACGTGGCACCCTTCCAGTGGTGCCACGTGGCATCCTTTTTGCATTTTCATTGTTTGCTGGAAACTTCAGAATGTGATATCTTGGCCATACGAGCTTCGATTGAGGCGAAACGAACGTCGCCAGAAATCTCTTGACGAGCCCTACGCATTGACATACTTTTGTTCATAATTCAAGACTACAAATTTATAACCACTTTTTGACCACTTTTGATCGGTGAAGATCCTCCTGGATCAATCATGGTCATATCACCCTTTCCCAAACACACCTGCAGGAGGTAGCGACACTCAATTCCATTGCTTGATTTGGTTTTTATGCCCCGGGTTGAAATTTTCTAAGTGTCCATGAATGACGTTTGGTAGTGAGTTGAAACTTGCCATAACTCGATAACCAAGGCTTGGATGGAAAAAATGTTATTTCCGTTGGAATCGTGACATGTATTACCACTAGGGTAACCCTTATCCAGTGACTACATGGACCGAACATTGTCTATGTTGATGAATTTTGCAACTATGGTTTGCTCAACAACATCCAATGCAAATTTTACAATTGAGAGTAAATTTTTGAAAAATGTGCCAAGTGAGGGTGTGGACATCGTGGTCATTGTGCCCTTGCCCAAACAAACCTACAAGTGGTAATGGCACTCAATTTTGTTGCTTGGTTTGGATTTTATGCCCCGGGTTGAAATTTTCCAAGTGTCCTTAAATGGATTTTGGTAGCGAATTGAAACTCGACATAACTCGGTAACCAAGGATCAAGTGGACAAACCATTAGTTCCGTTGGAAATTGCGACATCGGAGTACCGCTAGGGACACCCCTATCCAATGACTACATGGAGCGAATGCCGTCCATGTTGATGATTTTCACAACTAGGGTTTGCTCAGAAACAGCTAAAGTAATTTTTTCATTAGAGGGTAAATTTTTGAAAAATGTGTCGAACGAGGGTGTGTGCAGCGTGGTCATCTCGATCTTCCCCAAACACACCTGTAGGAGCCAACGACACTTGATTTCGTTGCTCGGTATGGTTTTTATGCACCTAGTTGAAATTTTCCAAGTGTCCCTAAATGGATTTGGGAAGTGAATTGAAACTCGCCATAACTTGATAACCAAGGCTCAGATGGAAAAACCGTTAGCTCCATTGGAATCTTGACATCAGAGTACCCCTAGGGACACCCCTCTCCAGTGACTTCATTGATTGAATGTTGTATATCTGACAATTTTCGCAACTAGGGTTTTGTTAAGTAACATGCAATGCAATTTCTGCACTATAGGATAATATTTTGAAAAATGTGTTGAGTGAGGATGTGGGAATTGTGGTCATGTCACCCATGCCCAAACACACCTACAAGAGGTAACATAACTCAATTTTGTTGCTTGGTTTGGTTTTTATTCCCCCGTTTCAAATTCCCCAAGTGTCATTGAATGACTTTTGGTAGCGAGTTGAAACTCACCATAACTTGATAATCGAGGCTCGAATGGACAAACCATCAGTTTCGTTGGAATATTGACATCATAATACCACTAGGGACACCACTCTCTAGTAACTTCATGGACCGAACATTGTCTATTTTGATGATTTTCACAAGTAGGGTTTTTCTCAATAACATCCAATGCAATTTTTGCATTGGAGGGTAAATTTTTGAAAACTGTGTTGAGCAAGGCTATGGGGATCATGGTTTTCTCATGCTTTCCCAAACACACCAGTAGGAGGTAATGACACTCAATTTTGTTGCTCGGTTTGGCTTTTATTCCCCCAGTTGAAATTTTTGAAGTGTCCCTAAATGGATTTTGGTAGCGAATTGAAACTTAACTTAATAACTGAGGCTTGGAAGGAAAAAATGTCAGATCCATTGGAAACATGACATCGGAGTACTGCTAGGGACACCCCTATCCAGTGACTACATGGACCGAATGCTGTCTATTTTGACGATTTTTGCAACTAGGGTTTGCTCAACAACATCTAATGCAATTTTTGCATTAGATGGTATTTTTTGAAAAATGTGCGAAATGAGGGTGTGGATATTGTGGTCATATCGACCTTTCCCAAACACACATGTAGGAGGTAACAACACTCAA
Source organism: Larix kaempferi (assembly GCA_027924585.1). Taxonomy (NCBI): domain Eukaryota; kingdom Viridiplantae; phylum Streptophyta; class Pinopsida; order Pinales; family Pinaceae; genus Larix; species Larix kaempferi. The sequence goes on along the minus strand of BSBM01001530.1, from coordinate 48,481,186 downwards.
TTATGTTGCTTGGTTTGGTTTTTATGCCTCAGGTTGAACTTTTCCAAGTGTCCCTAAATGGCTTTTGGTAGCGAGTTGAAACTTGCCATAATTTGATAATCGAGGCTCTGGTGGACAAAACGTCAGTTTCGATGGAATTGTGACATCATATTACTACTAGGGACACACCTTTCTAGTGACTACATGGATTGAACATTTTTTATGTTGATGATTTTCACAACTAGGGTTTGCTCAATAACATCCAATGCAATTTTTGCATTAGAGGGTAAATTTTTGAAAACTTTGACGAATAAGGGTGTGGGCATCATGGTCATCTCGACCTTGCCCAAACACACATGCAAGACATTATGGCACTCAATTTCATTGCTCGTATGTTTTTACTTTCTTTGGGGCCCATTTCAACCCCCTACTGTGTACAAGTCTTATGATTTCTAGATCTTCTAGTGAATAGCCCATGCTAGTTTTAGTAAGTTTTAATTTATTGCATCAGACACATGAAAATAAGCAAATATTTGCCTCCTAATCACAACCAACAAAACATAATGTCGAGCAATACACTAAGTAGAACTTCTTCCAAGGCAGTGCCAACAAAGCAATAACCCAAGTCAATCGTGGGTGACCTCGTCCATATAAAAGTAGAGTATGATTCATGGGATAATCTAGTTCTAAAGGTATATGCTCCAAAACTAGGTACTACTTAATCATCAATGATGCATTTTGTGATAGTTATAACTCTAGATTTTATAATCATTTAGTGATAACACAACATAAATGGCATCAAAATGAAGAATGGAACCAAATGAACCATTGTACAATAAAATGAACAACTTAAATAACTCAGCTAAGGGGAGTTGAATCACTTAGTTTCTCAAATTTTCAGCTTCTATACAGTTACAAATTACAATACAGTACAAAGTTTGGGAAGAGGAAGAGACACAATAATGGAAGATAATTCATTATGGATTTTTGCCATGATGGATGTTGATTGTGTCAAAGTGCACTAGTGCACGATATGTTTCTATGTTGAGGTGCACTAGTCTTGCAACTAATCCAGTGTGAAAGATGTAAGTGAAAATATTTTAGCATAACCAACTAATTTCCCACACAACAAGCTTGCAACACAAGAATCCACAACTAAATTCTTAGTGCAACTACCCCACAGGACCCTTCCATTCAAGAATCTCTTGCAAGGAACTACTAAATACATTTGCATAATCTACACCAAACTATCCCGTGCAAACTCACAACTTAAAGCAGTGCACAACTCTGTGCAACCATACTTGCAAAGAAGCTAGAAAAATCTACGACACAAGTCCAAAATGATTTAAGAATTAGTCAAATTGAAATCTTCTCTAGGAACAAGCCTCCCTGCTCAGTTGTTTTTGGCCCCCGACAACTACGCTCCCAATTGTAGGAATTTCTTCTTAATTTTCTCTACAATGTATCAATTTCTATGCAAAATCAATGATATGCTATTGTTGATCACATTTATCCTTATGTTGGCTTTTCTACAAAGCCTCACAATCTTATTCATGCATTTTTCAAATGTGGTAAATGAACTAAATTGCTTGCCTATGTGCAAAAACTTCCTTCACCATCATCATTGTAACAATTGAGCCTAGAATGGATAATGGATCCTTTGGCAAGAAGCCAACATGCACTTCAAAATGTAAAGTTTCAATCATATTATGTATTGTGTGATTATAGTTTTGTTGCACATAAGGGATATTGTTATCCCATGTTTTTGAATGCTTATGGTTGGAAATGTGCAAAAGTTGAACAATGGTGTTATTTACTATCACAATTTACCCATATGACTATGGGTGGAAGGCAACACTTCTCTTCAACATTATATCCATCAATCCCCACAACAATTGCCAAAAGTGTCTTAGTGAGAGGAACCTCCAACAATTAATTAATGAAAATGTACGATATATCATAAATAATAGAACACATAATATATTTATTGATCGCAGGCCACTTCGAGGGGGCAACCTCCTTTGAGCAAGATTAATACAAATAAATTCTCGGTGCCTTCATTGGCCTTAGCACATGCTTATATACTAAGTCTATGCGCCAATACTATGGATCAATACCATAGAACATATAATACTACGGGACGACTTACAAAGCATATGCGTCCAATACTATGGATCAATACCATGGAACGGATAATACTATGGGCTAATAAAAACTAAGGAACAATACCATGGAACATATAATACTACTGGATGACTTACAAAGCATATGCGTTCAACAACAATATACTAACAAAGTAAAGAGAAGGGTTGACAGTGGTTCCTAACATCACCTCCCCCTTAGAAATATCTTTGTCCTCAAAGCTTTAGATGTGGAAATTGATGCTGAATCTGAAGGAGTGGTTCCCATGCAGCATCCTCTGGTTGCATTCCGTGCCACTGAATCAATACCCCTGTGATAGATCGAGAGCGAAGCTGGTGAGTGCGCCTATTGAGGATTGCCTCCGGATATAAAAGGATGGATCCTTCACTATCCAGTTCGGGTAAAATAGTTGGTCCTCTGATGTTGGTGCCTAGAACTTTCGTCAGACAAGAGACATGAAATACTGGATGAATGCAAGAAGAAGGAGGAAGTTCCAATTGATAAGTAATGGACCCAATATTCTAAAGAACCTTATAGGGCCCATAGAACATTGGAGCAAGCTTATGACGCCCTTTGAGTTTCAGGGAGGATTGCTTGGAAGGATGTAGACGAAGATAAACCATATCACCTGCTTGAAAAGTGTGCTAAGAACGATGCTGATCGGTGTTTTGTTGCATTTGAATTCTTGCCATGTGAAGATTGTCCTGTAAAATGCAAAGAATCTGATCACGGTTTTGAAGAACCGAGTCAATTGCCTGAAGTGGTGAACTGCTGAGGGTGTATGGAAGAAGAACTGAGGGTGCCTGACCATAGATTGCTTCATATGGAGTCATTTTAGATGCAGTATGGTACCACCGACGCCCTTCAATGAAATCCATAGAAATATCTGTCCAAATCCATGTAGGGATGGGCAAGGGTTCGAGCAATCCTAGAAGGAGTGTCGTTTCACCCGTGTTGACCTAGAAAGTATCACATTCAGCCACCATCAGTTGAATTGTCCTTTTCATTCCCTGCCAAAATAAGTTACACTGTGCTTGCTCATACATTTTGAGGAACCTAGAGTGCCCTGCCGATGGAGAAGCATGGAGTTCATAGAAGACATAGCCTTGTTGAACAAATTTCAAATAATTTGGAACAAACATAGAAATAGCTGAAAGAGAAACTTGGTCATCAAATGTGCTAGAAAGAGCATCCGCCACCAGATTGTCCTTACCCTTCTTGTATGTGATCTCATAGGCATAACCCATGAGTTTGCTAACCCATTTCAGTCGTGCTGGGGAGGAGAACTGTTGTTCCAGGAAATTTTTCAGACTCTGGTGATCAGTCTTGATGCAGAAATAATTCCCTAATAGGTATGGCTTCCACTCCTGTACTACATGCAAAATAGCCATCATTTACGTCTCATATGTAGAGGCGGTGAAACTCTTACCGGAAAGGTCTCTTGTAGGCGGCAATCCCACTCGCTTAGCAAAGACATCTGCATATCTATCCAAAATGTGTTGTAGATCCAAGGGAGTAGTGGAGACCGTTGATGGGTGCATCTGAATGGAATGGAGATGAGCGATGACACCATGTGAATCGTTCTTAAGGATATTTTCCAGGCGATGTGAACTGATGATGCAGAGAGACCCTGGTTGTAATCCCATAAATGTGTGTTTTTTCCCATTGACTAAAAACTGCATCCAAAGTTTAGCAAAATCCCATAAGATGGGGACAAATGTGCGTAACCATTGAGAGCCCAAAACCAAATCACATTCGCATAAGGACAAGGCAAACATTTCAAAGCGCAGGTTATAATCTTCCATAGAGATACACACATTGCGACACTTCCCCTTGCAAGGTAAGGTGCCCCCATTGGCAATCACGAATTCAAATTTGGAGCAAGGATGGACAAAATAATCAGCCTGTTTGGCGATCTGAGGGTCAATGAAGTTATGAGTGCTACCAGACTCAATGAGTATGGTAAGAGGGAGCTTCTTGAAGCAACCCCTGACCCGCATTGTTTGTGGGGTGGTGACTCTGACTAAAGCATGGAGATATATTTCTGGGTGATCGTCCAGAGACGGAGGGTCAACAGGAGGCTATTGAATGTCGACATGATCATCTATTGTATCTGGAGCTTCTTCACCAAGTTCAGAGGCAGGCGAAGAATCCACATCCAAGAGATAGAGTTGTTGCTCAACACATTTATGTCCCCGAGTGAATTTCTCATCACAATTATAACAAATCCCTTTTTCTCTACGAGCCTACATCTATGCTTTTGACAAATGCTTGAAGTAACAAGGAGCTTCTTGAAGTAACCCCTAACCCGCATTGTTTGTGGGGTGGTGACTCCGACTAAAGCACAGAGAGATATTTCTGGGTGGTCGTTCGGAGACGGAGGGTCAACAGGTGGTTGTTGAATGTCGACCTGATCATCTATTGTATCTGGAGCTTCTTCACCAAGTTTAGAGGTAGGCGAAGAATCCACATCCAAGAGATAGAGTTGTTGCTCAACACATCTATGTCCCCGAGTGAATTTCTCATCACAATTATAACAAAGCCCTTTTTCTCTACGAGCCCACATCTATGCTTCAGACAAATGCTTGATAGGAGTTGGTCGAGGAGCTGGCATGATGGGAGGTCGTTGGGAAACCATATTTATGAATGGAACAAAAGTGGATTTGGAGCGTTGTTGGGCTGTGATCTTGTCCTCTGCAATATTAGCCAACCCTAGGAATTTCATCATTGTGTTGGGACAGAACATTTTAACCTCTGAGCGGATTTCATCCTTGAGACCACTGATAAAAAAAATCCTGTAGAATTCATCAGACAATCCTTCCGTGTGATTGGCCAGTTTCTCAAATTCTGTCTAATATTCTCTCACAGTGTCAATTTGGCGAAGTTTAGTGAGTGCTCCTATGAAGTCATCAAAAGCACTAGGACCAAATCGTTGCAAAAGGAGTTGGCAAAAATCTGTCCATTTTGGCTCGTCATGAGCCTTGATGTACCAACGGTACCATTGAAGGGCTTCATGTTCCAAATGAAAGGATGCAAGTGGAAATTTGTGGACATCAAAAGTATTATGCGGATTGAAATATTGTTCTGCCCAGTATATCCATCCAGTCGGATCATTACCATTGAAGCGAGGAAAATCAAGCTTCGACCCACGAAAATTATTGGAAGAAGAGAACCCAGTGTCTGCAGAAGGTTCTAGCTGTTGTTTATTGTTCATGGCTGAATGCTGAAGATGGAGGTTGAGAATTTTTTTATCCAGATCTTGGAGTTTGGTTTTGAGGGTTGCAAGTTCTTCCTCCATGATTTGTGCTCCTGCGCAGGTGATAACCATAACCAAGAGTTTTTTTTTTGTGTGAATGAGTAGAAAAACAAAAACATAAGCTTCTTTAGTAAAGGGAAATTTGGATTTGGGAAAAACTCTGATGAGTAATTGGGGTTTGACTAGGTTTTGGACACTTTCTAATGGACAGGGAAGCAGAAAATGAGGATTTCAGAAGCGGGGTGAAAGAATGGGAAAATTCAAAGAGGGACAAAGAAGCAGAAATAGGAAATGAACACTGTGGCAAAATTTGAAGGCGATTGGGTAAAAAACGAAGAAGTTACGGCAAACCCTAAAAATAGACAAATGTGGGATTTCTGGCTTCAGGAAGTGGAATTTGGGATAGGATCCTCAGGAATGAAATATGCAGAATGGGATTGCAGGGGTGTCGGTGAATTTTCAAGGGAAACATAGTTAAAACAAAGAATATTTGATTTTTTTATTTGATTTTATTTTATTTTTGGAATGGATCTGCAACAACGCGTAAGTGATCGACCACATTTCTGGACAGATGTAATCTACGATTTATCAGCTGGCAATAGATATGGACCCCCAGTATGTGCGTATTCCTAAAGGTTCATGGGATTCACTCGGCCACCAATGCTGTCTAACGATTTGCATATTGGGGTAGTACACCACACTCCACGGCTAAGGTAAAACTGATAACCGCTTTGCCACAAACGACAACTCTTGGTTTACCTCACGGGTGGGAACTAGTTAATCAGGTAGGGGTCGTTGCCCTTTTCGCTGGTAGGTCCTCTCAATGGGTCAGCTACTTCGGGGTTCATTTGGTACTCCTCCCAATGATTTTAGGGCTTATGCCCAAGTACTTCCCACAGTTAAGCGGATAGGGATTATTCCCAGATCCGAACCTACAATTGATAAGAACAAATACAGATGCGAAATTTTTTTTTGGTAGAAATTCCACCCAACGAGCCCAAGAAAGTGCTCTGATACCAGATGAGAGGAACCTCCAACAATTAATTAATGAAAATGCACAATATATCAGAAATAATAGAACACAAAATAGATTTATTGATCGCGGGTCACTTCGAGGGGGAAACCTCCTTTGCGCAATCTTAATACAAATAACTTCTCGGTGCCTTCATTGGCCTCGGCACGTACTTATATATTAAGTATATGCGCCAATACGATGGATCAATACCATGGAACATATAATACTATGGGACGTCTTACAAAGCATATGCGTCCAATACTATGGATCAATACCATGGAATAGATAATACTATGGGATAATACAAACTAAGGATCAATACCATGGAACATATAAAACTACAGGACGACTTACAAAGCATATGCGTCCAACAACAATATACTAACAAAGTAAAGAGAAGGGTTGATACAGGTTCCTAACACTTAGAAATCTATTGTCATGGTTGGAAGTGACTGAAGATGGTAAGCAAAGTGCACCCAAACATTATAAAACAACAATTGTTCATGTTTTTGCACTAAAATGAGATGACATTTATATTAATGTGCTTGAAATACCAAATAGATCAAGGGGACATGAAAATACAACAATGATTTATAACCAAAACAGAGGGGATACAAGAAGCACCCCTAAGAGGTGACAGAAAGAGTTCAAATTAACATGAAATGATATATCACATACAAGTGGGTTATACCAAAAAGGTGAACCCCAAAAGGTGAAGAAGTGATAACAAAGATACATAATCCTATGAATGAAGTGCACCAACCTCTTCATAAGGAGGGAAGAAACCTTGCTCACCATCTGAATTAGTAGTGCAAAATTGCAAATGTCAACACTGAGTGACTGTCAAATAATTTACTCAAGTGAGTGTCCTACACTAATAGGGATATAGGGAGTAATCCTTGGCAAAAACAAAATTCCCTTGTTGATGGCCACAATAAAGACTAAATAAGAAATGGGACTAGTCCCAACATCTAAGCCTAAGGAACTCCTAGTGGTAGGGAAGAAGTTAGCACATAATCAATTCTTTTCATCAAGAGGTCAATTTCAATTTTCAATACATAATCAATTCTTTTCATACCCACAACCATAATTAATCACAATTTGATTCACTAGAACAACAACCCAAGCTCTTCATGAAACATTATCATCCCTTAAGCCAAGGTAAACATAACATGGTTCATCATAAGCCTATTTTCAAATCTTAAAACATGTGTACATGGCATTGAGTCTCATCAAGGAACTAAGTTGTATGCATCATTACTACTTCTACTTATTTTAGGAAATAAGATACAAAACTATATGCAACCACCAGATGGATTAAAAGATGTATTCATTTTCGATATTTACAATTTTTTTTGTGTTGAAACATGAAAACCGTGCTTAAACAATAACACATGATACACATATAGATACAAGTTTAGGTGTTTCCATTTCTCCAAGTACACTCTGTAATATACCTAGCTTTATAAATTATATTAATACTATATAGGACTATGTACTTTAGAAAAGTCATATCTCTTGCATACTACTGAAATACCCATTGTTTTCCAAGATAACTTTCAAAGGTAGACCATTCTATTTTGGCAAGTTCCCATAGAGAATCAATTGCAAGTATGATTGTCTAAAGCTTGCTCACCTTCATCTCGTGAATAAGGTAACAAGTATGATTGGCATTTTGGGGACCGAGCTGTTGGCACAAGACATGACTCCCTTTTAACATGCCTTAAACATATTTTGCAATTGTATTGTAGAACTATGATGGTTAAGTTGGTGCACTATGTAGAGACATGATCTAATAGATGAGAATGTGACACATGTTATGGTTAAGAGAGGACATACTCCTCAATTTAACAAATGTACTTTTCTACTAGGCAAAGAATTTTATTTCCATCTGCTCAAAAATTTCAAATCACAATAATGATCTCCGACTAGAAAATGACATTTTTATAATTGATATAACATGACCTTAGAACATTGATGGTCTCGACTATTGGCATACTATTTTAAAAGTTTAAACAACTTTCATATATAGAATTATAGACATAAAATTTCTCCATAAAATACCATCAAATTGTTGAAGTAATTGACAATGTTACTAGACATACAAGAATTGCTTCTTTGCTTTCCCTATGACATACCATTTTTAGTTTGTTTGTCAAAAAGATTTAGTTGACTACTGGGTATATTTTAGAAGTATGTACAAGACATTTACTATACAAATATAGTATCTAAAACAAATTTGTACATAGTCATATGGTTTGAATTAAAATACAAACAATACCATTTTTAGAATCAAATAAATGACATTTTAATTAAAATTTGATGTAAACAAATACCTGGAAGGTTGGTTATGGAATTGGACAATGTCAAGGTTTTTCCAGCTCCAGTGCCTCTTCTTCCTCGCCATTATGTGCATACCCTGAAATCATCATTGTCAAAGAGATCAGACCTAGTTTGGGCATTATGTCAAACACATTGTATGCAAAATCTAACCAACCACATGAAGCGTTGATAGTGTGAGGAGACACTCATTCAAAAAAACTCTTAGATGCAAGATGATGGATCTATCGAAGAGAAGATTGGTGAATCCAATAATATGTTAAATGTATTTCAACATCATACAACTTAAGCATACAAATTAAGCATACCATTTTCCCTCGATTGATGCTTTCTTCTCCACTTTCCATATTCAAATGCTTGAGTGTATTGGGTGCCTCTCACTTGCCAAAACCCCCGGGTTTTCTCCTCTTTTCTCTTGAATGCTAAACCCTCTTCTTCAAGCGAAATTATTCAACTGTCTTCCTGGAGGGAATTTTTTCAACCAACTTTCTCAAGGAAAAATTACAAACCCTTTTCCTCAATAAAAAACTTCAAGCAACTACAAGGAAATTCTTCAAATAGAAAGGGGAAGTTCAAATGCCGTTTCCCCTTGCAAATACCCAAATCTGAAGCAAGAATCACCAATTTTAGAGCTTGGATGCTCCTTCTTCCTTCCAATGGGTCAAAGTATTGTTTTATCTCTTATATTTTTGTGTTTTGTGAGTGAAATGAACTCTCTCTTCCCCCATATACTAGCATGATTTTTATTTGTTAACTTTCAAATATCAGTTGGCGCTACACTAACGCAATATGCCCATGAAATTGCATCCCAATTATCGTCTAGATTAAAGCGTCCTTAATAGAACCTACTATAGCATCCTCAATAACACCATATTTAGCGTCTACGTTTGGCTAAAGTTGTGCCTGAACTTTCTTGCAAAATGTTATCCATTTGGGATGCCTTTTGTGGTGTCAAGTGAAGTTTTAACATCCATCCAGCAAAATACAGTGAATCTGGGAGACTCCAATGGCATCCGAGTGACCCTAATGCTACCTAAACGACCCTAATGGCATTCAATTGTCCCTATAAACACTTGCGTGACCCTAACAATATGAAAATGATGCTAATGATGCATGATGAAAATGATGTTGGTGTTTACGATGATTTGAATACACGATGACGACGACGACGACAATGAGCACTACATTGACAATGACGATGAAAATTATGATGACGAGGACAATGACAATTGTGATATTGTTTATTTGTATGATGTTGGTGATCATGACTAGGACGATGATGACGACGACGATGTCGCTGTCAATGATGATGATGCATGTCATTATAACACTATTTGGTCTTGATTGATGCCGATGAAACCTAAATGAACCCAATGGAATCCAATTGTCCCAAACAACATTTTGAGTGACCCTAATGGAACTTCAGTGACCCTAAAAACATGACAATGATGCATGATGAGAATGATGTTGGCATTGCTGATGATTTGATTACAAGATGATAATGATGACAATGAGCACTACATCGATGATGAGGACGTTGATGTTCAAAATTATGATGATGGGGACGCCGACAATGATGATGATGATGATATTATTGATTTGTATGATGTTGATGATGATGACTTGGATGATGATGACAACTAGGATGATGATGAAAACGAGGATGTTAATGTCAATGATGATGATGCTTTTGATTATATCACTATTTAATCTTGATTGATCCTAATGGCACCTAAATGACCCTAATGGAATTTGAGTGACCCTAATGCCACCTAAATGACCCTAATGGAATTTGAGTGACCCTAATGCCACCTAAATGACCCTAATGGCATCCTATTGTCCTTAACAACATTTGAGTGACCCTAACGAAACTTGATTGACCCTAACAACATGACGATGATGCTAATGATGCATGATGACATTGAGTTTGCATTGATGACAATTTGATTACAAGATGATAACGATGACAATGAGCACTACATCGATGATGAGCATGAAAATTATGATGACCAGGGCGATGATATTGATGATGAAGATGATGATATTGTTGATTTCTATGTTTTGTATGTTGATGAATAGGATGATGATGATGATGACGATATCAATGTCAATGCCAATGATGATGATGCATGTGATTATAGCACTATTTGATCTTGATTTATCCTAATGGCACCTAAACAACCCTAATGGCATATGAGTGACTCTAATGGCATGTAAATGTCCCTAATGGAATTTGATTTTCCCATATGAGTGACTCTAATCGCATGTAAATGTCCCTAATGGAATTTGATTTTCCCTAAAAACATTTGATTGACCCTAATGGAACTTGAGTGACCCTAAAAACATCACGATTATGCTAATGATTATGATTTGATTACAAGATAATGAGCACTACGTCGATAATGAGGATGTTGACGATCAAAATTATGATGATGGTGATGATGATAACAATTATGATGACGATGATGATATTGTTGATTTGTGTGATGTTGAAATTGATGACTAGGACGATGACAATAATGACAATGCCGATGCCAATGATGATGACCGATGTGATTATAGCACTATTATTTGATCTTGATTGATCCTAATGACACCTAAATGACTCTAATAACATTAGAGTGACCCTAATGGCACCTAATTTACCATAATGGAATCCTATTGTCCATAACAATATTTGAGTGACCCTAATGGAACTTGAGCAAACCTAACAACATGATGATGATGCTAATGATGCATGATGACAATGATTTTGGGTTGATGATGACTTGACTACAAGATGGTAGCGATGCCAATGAGAACTACATCGATGATGAGGATGATGACAATGAAAATTATGATGATGAGGATGATGACAATGACGATGACGACGACGACGACGACGACGATGATGATGATGATGATGATGATGATGATGATGTGGATGATATTATCTATTTGTATGATGTTGACGATGATGACTATGATGATGATGATGACAATGATGATGATGCATGTGAATACGCACTATTTGATCTTGATTGATCCTAATGGTAGCTAAATGACCCAAATGGCATATGAGTGACTCTAATGGAACCTAGATGATCCTAATGGAATCTGGTTGTCCCTAACAGCATTTGAGTGACCCTAACAGCATGACAACGATGCTAATGATGCATGATGTGAATGATGTTGACTTTGATGATAATTTGATTACAAGGTGATAACGATGACAATGAGCATTGCATCGACGATGAAGATGATGACATTAAACAGTATGCTGATGGGGACGAAGATAATGATGATGAAGACGATGATATTGTTTATTTGTATGATGTTGATGATGATTACTAGGATGATGACGACAAATATTATGTCAATGTCAATGATGACGATGATTGTGATTATAGCACTATTTGATCTTGATTGGTCCTAATGGAACATAAATGACCCAAATGGCATCCAATCATCCCTAACAACATTTGAGAGGACCCTAATGGAGCTTGAATGACCCTAAAAATATGAATATGATGCTAATGATGCATTATGACAATGATGTTGGCATTGATGATGATTTGACTACAAGATGATGACGATGACAATGAACACTACATAGACGATGAGGATGATGATGATGAAAATAATGATGATGAGGACGATGACAATGATGATGATTATGATATTGTTTATTTGTATGATGTTGGTGATGATGACTGGGATGATGACAATGACGAAGATGTCGATATCAATGATGATGATGCATGCCATTATAACACAATTTGATCTTGATTGATCCTAATGGCACCTAAATTAATCTAACAAAATCTGATTGTCCCTAACAACATTTGAGTGACTCTAATGTAACTTGAGTGACCCTAAAAACATGATAATGATGCTAATGATGCATGATGAGAAAGTTGTTGGCGTCGATGATGATTTGATTACAAGATGATAATGATGATAATGAGCGCTACATTGATGATGAGAATGATGACATTGAAAATTACGATGACGGGGATGATGACAATGATTATGACGATGATAATATTGTTGATTTGTATGGTGTTGATGATGATGACTAGGATGATGATGACAATGATGATGTTTATGCCAATGATGATAATGCTTGTGATCATAGCACTATTTGATATTGATTGATCCTAATGGAACCTAAATGACCCTAATGGCATTTGAATGACCCCAATGCCAATGACCTTAAAGGGATTTCAATTTTCCCTAACAACATTTGAGTGACCCAAACAACATGACGATGATGCTAGTGATGCATGATGATAATGATTATGATGATGCATGTGATTATAACACTATTTGATCTTGATTGGTCCCAATGGCTCCTAAACGACTCTAATGGCATACAGGTGACTCTAATGGCATCTAATTTTCCCTAAAAACATTTGAGTGACCCTAACAACATGATGATGATGCTAATGATGCACCATGACAATGATGTTGGAGTTGATGATGATTTGATTACAAGATAATGAGCACTACATCAACGATGAGGATGATGACGATCAAAATTATGATGATGAGGACGATGAAAATGATGATGATGATCGAAATTAAGATGACGATGATGATATTGTTGATTTGTATGATGTTGACATTGATGATTAGGATGATGAAAACAATGGCAATGCTGATGTCAATGATAATGACACATGTGATTATAACACTATTATTTAATATTGATTGATCCTAATGGCACCTAAATGACTCTAATGGCATCAGAGTGACGTTATTGGAACCTAATTTACCTTAATGGAATTTGATTGTCACTAACAACATTTGAGTCACCCTAACAACATGATGATGATGCTAATGATGCATGATGACAATGATGTCAGGGTTGATGATAATTTGACTATAAGATGGTAGCAATGACAATGAGAACTCCATCGATGACGAGGATGATGACAATGAAAATTATGATGATGAGGATGATGGAAATGATGATGATGATGAGGTGGTGATGATGATGATGATGATGATGATGGTGATGATGATGATGCTGATGATGATGATGATGATGATGATGATGATGATGATAATGATGTGATGATATTATTTCTTTGTATGATGGTGATGACGATGAAAACTATGTCAACGATGATGATGCATGCGATTATGCACTATTTGATATTGAGTTATCCTAATGGTACCTAAATGAACCAAATGGAATATGAGTGAATCTAAAGGCCCCTAGATGGTCCTAGTGGCATCTAGCCATCCTTAAAAACATTTGAATGACCCTAAAAACATGACGATGATGCTAATGATGCACGATGCCAATGATGTTGGCATTGTTGATGATTTGATTATAAGATGATAATGACGACAATGGGAACTACATCAACAATTAGTACGATGACATTGACAATTATGATGATGGGGATGATGACAATGATGATATTGTTTATTTGTATGATGATGTTGATGATTACTAGGATGCTGATGAAGATGATGATGTTGATGTCAATGACGATGATGCTTGTGATTATAGCACTATTTGATCTTGATTTATCCTAATGGAACCTAAATGAACCTAATGCCATTTGAGTGGCCCTAATGCCACCTAAATGACCCTAATGGAATCCGATTGTCCCTAACAACGCTTGAGTGAACCTAATGGAACTTGAGTGACCCTAGAAACATGATAATTATGTGAATGATGCATGATGACAATGATTTTGGCATTAACAATCATTTGACTATAAGATGATAACAATAAATATGAGATTGAAATGGCTGAGAATCCGCAGTGAGAATTATTGCTGGCATCTTGTGGAGAGCCTGCGGTAGGTGAATTTATGTTGTCTACATTTCGAGCCATCCTTGGCTCATCATCAGGACATAAGTGATGCCGAGTAGAATATCTCCCTCATCATTCTTAGAAACATAGAATAGTCAAAAATATTTTATGGGGCCAACTCTAGGGTTTGGAAAATAATTTTAAGTTTTATAATTAATTATTGGTGATTTTTCATGTTTTTTAGGGTTTGTTTAATTAAATTTTCATTACAAAAAGAAATTAATTGTTATTTTCATTTAATGTAATTTTGTATTAAAGCAAAGTTTTAATTTAATATTCAACCTTTTAGTTTCAATAAATTAATTTTAGTTTCTTCTTAGTTAGAGTAATTTAATAAGTTTATTCTTGTTAATTAGTAGTTTCAAAATTATTAGTTATAATTAATTTAATTAAAATTGTTAATAAACCAATTTTAATAGTGAAGATTGACAAGTTATTAAAAAAATTTAATTGAATTAATTGATATTGTTAATAAACCAATTTCAATAGTGAAAAATTATTAATTAATTTAATTAATTGATAATTAAAATAAGAAATTGTAATTATTCAGCCCCAAGAGTTAGCTCGATCGGTTGTGTTCTCGGAAGTTAGGCCTCCCAGCATGTGAGGTCACGGGATCCATCCTCATAGACCCTCTTGGGGTTAGGCACGCAGCGGCCGCAGGGCGGAAACCCCTTCGGGGCAGGTCCGTCGGAAATTATTTCGTGGATGTAGCGGTCGGCTAAGCCGATTAAAGTGAACCACATGAAGAAAAAAAAAAGAAATTGTAATTATTTATTATAAAAAATTGTAATTAATTAATTATTAAAATTAAACCCTAACCCTAATAAATTTGTGACCAATTAATTAATTAATTAATGATCAATTAATTAAATTAATTAATTAATTAATTAATAATTTTTCACTATTGAAATTGGTTTATTAACAATATCAATTAATTCAATTAAATTTTTTTAATAACTTGTCAAAACCCTAACCCTAATTAAAATAAGAAATTGTAATTATTTATTATAAAAAATTGTAATTAATTAATTATTAAAATTAAACCCTAACCCTAAGAAATTTGTGACCAATTAATTAATTAATTAATTATCAATTAATTAAATTAATTAATAATTGTTCACTATTGAAATTGGTTTATTAACAATATCAATTAATTCAATTAATTTTTTTTAATAACTTGTCAATCTTCACTATTAAAATTAGTTTATTAACAATTTTAATTAAATTAATTATAACTAATAATTTTGAAACTACTAATTAACAAGAATAAACTTTTTAAATTACTCTAACTAAGAAGAAACTAAAATTAATTTATTGAAACTAAAAGGTTGAATATTAAATTAAAACTTTGCTTTAATACAAAATTACGTTGAATTAAAATAACAATTAATTTCTTTTTGTAGTGAAAATTTAATTAAACAAACCCTAAAAAACATGAAAAATCACCAATAATTAATTATAAAACTTAAAATTATTTTCCAAACCCTAGAGTCGGCCCCATAAAATATTTTTGACTATTCTATATTTCTAAGAATGATGAGGGAGATATTCTACTCGGCATCGCTTATGTCCTGATGATGAGCCAAGGATGGCTCGAAACGTAGACAACATAAATTCACCTACCGCAGGCTCTCCACAAGATGCCAGCAATAATAATGAGTACTGCATTGACAATGAGGATGATGATGACGAGGATGATGGAAATGGTGATATTGTTGATTTGTATGATGTTGTTGTTGATGATGATAACGATGTTGATGTCGATGTCAATGATGATGATGCGTGTGATTATAGCACTATTTGATCTTGATTAATCCTAATGGCACCTAAATGACTCAAATGACAGCTGAGTGACCCTAACAGCACCTATACAGCCCTAATGGAATACAATTGTCCCTAACAACTTTTGAGTGACCCTAATGGAACTTAAGTGAACCTAATAACATGTCGATGGTGCTAATGATGCATGATGCCAATGATATTGGCATTGATGATGATTTGATTACAAGATGATAATGATGACAATGATCACTAGTTCGATGATGAGAACAATGACGATAAAAGTCATGATTACGAGGACAATGACAATGATGACGATGATGATGATTTTGTTGATTTGTATGATGTTGATTATGATGAATAGGACAAATTCGACGAAGACAATGTTGATGTCAATGATCACGATGCATGTTATTACACAATATTTGATCTTGATTGATCATAATGGAACCTAAATGTCCCAAATGGCATATGAATTCCCTAATGGAACCTAGATGGCCCTAATGGATTCCGATTGTCCATAACAACATTTGAGTGACCCTAATCTCATGATGATGATGTCAATGCTGTTGGTGTTGATGATGATTTGATTACAAGATTACATTATTTTTGTAAAAGATATTCAGTCTCTTTGTGGGAATGTAGGCACCAATTGGATCGATATCATATGATAATAATCAAATCATCATCAATGCCATCATAATTTCCATAATGCATCATTGTCATGTTGTTAGGGTCACTCATATGCCATTAGGGTCTCTCAAATGATGTTACGGACACTCGAATTCCATTATAGTCATTTAGGTGACATTAGGTTCAATGTTACACTATTACATTCATTTAGGTTCCATTAGGATCGATCAGGATCCATAAGTGCTATCAAATGCATCATCATAATCGACATCGACATCGTCATTGTTATCGTCATCAACATCATACAGTATATCCACATCACCATCATCAACATCATTGTTGTCATCGTCATATATCATCATGATAATAATTAATGTCATCAACATTGTGATGATAAACAAGGCAACCTACTACGTTACAAGAATTTTGTAAAGGATGTTTTCCCCCACCTAACTGGGTTGATGGGTCTAAATAATTAGTAATTTTCATGATCCTTATCGTCATCGTCATCATCATCATCAACGTCATTGTAGACATCAACATTATCTCCATAGTCATTATCATTGAAATCATCATATGTCATCATCACAATCAATGTTGGCATCAATTGTGATTGATATCATCTTATAATTATCAACTCATTATCAACACCATTAGCATTGTCATAATGCATCATTTTCATGTTGTTAGGGTGAATCAAAATCCATTAGGGTTTTGCAAATGTTGTTAAGGACACTCGAACGTCATTAGAGTTGTTACATTAGGGTCACTCAAATGCCATTACAGGTTCCATTAGGATCAATAAAGATCCAAAATTTCTTTCACATGTATCATCAACATTGACATTGGCATCATCACTGATTTAAAATAAACTATTTTTATGTTTCTTTTTTAAGTGATGGTTGTGTGGATTAAAGAGCTAATATATTTCAATAGTGTGATCAAATTTTCATCAAACCACCTTGAGTAGAGTAACCCTAATGGCATTAGAGTGACCCTAGTGGAATCTAAATGTTTTTAGTGTCACTCAGATGCCATTAGGGTCACTCAAATTTTGTTAGGGACATTGTCATTATCATCATCGTCCTATTCATCATCATTAACATTGTATAAATCATTAATGCCATATTTATCATTGTCAATATGTATCATCATCATCGTCGTCATGCCATTATGGTCACTTAGATGCTGTCAGGAAGACTAGGATGCCATTATGGTCATTTAGGTGCCATTAGGGTCTCTTATCTTCCAAAATGGACATTTAGGTGCCATTAGGGTCTCTTATCTGCCAAAATGGCCATTTAGGTGCCATTAGGGTCACTCAGGGTCAAACATTACAATAACATGCATCATCCTCATCATCATCATTTTCATCGACATCATCATCATCATCATCATCATCATCATCCTTTTCATCATCGTTATCATCATAGACATCAACATCAATGTCTAACATAACCCTCCCAAATATAACCCTCAATTCTTATAACGAATAGCCTTTATCCCATCCATTAAGTAACTCATATGCTGAACTAGGCTCAATTCTAGGAGCAAAACTTGACACTATTCTAGAAGCAAATATAGGAGAAAAACACGGTGCAATTTGGGAGAAAAACACGGTGCAATTTGGGAGAAAAACTAAAAGCTACTGTAGATGCACAAATTGGTGCTAAACGTACCGATAATTAGGAAGCTAAATTAGGCACTAAACATGTTGCTAATCCTGGGTTAAATCTGGGTGCAACATCAACATCATCACCATCATCATTATCATCACCAACATCATCATCGTCAAGTACATCATCAACATCATCACCATCACCATTATAATGATCATCATCGTCGTAGACATCGACATTAATATCACCATAGTCATCATCATATATCATGATCATCGCAATCAATGTCAAGATAATCATCATCAAGATCATCATTTTGATAATGATAAAGGCATCAAATCACCTAATGAGTTACATGAGTTTTGTAAAATATATTTGGGCTCTAAGTGGGAATGTAGGCATCAATTATGATTGATATCATCTTATAATTATCGAATCATCACCAATTCCATCAATATTTTCACAATGCATCATCATCATGCTGTTAGGGTCACTAAGATGCCATTAGGCTCACTCAAATGTTGTTAGATAAAATTCAATTCCACTAGAGTTATTTAGGTGACATTAGGGTTGCTTAGAGGCCATTATGGTCATTTAGGTGCCATTAGGATCAATAATGAGACAAAAGTGCTATCACATGCATCATCATCTTGTACATCAACATCATCATCATCGTCATCATCAACATCATATGGTACATCAATAGCATCATTATCATCACCACCACCACCACCATCACCACCACCATCAACATCATCATGGTCATCATCATCATCAAGTACATCATCACCAACATGATCGTTATCATCCCCATTAGGGTGACTCATATTCCATTAGGGTTCAATGTCACTCATGGACGTTGGGATTCATATCATCTTGTTAGGGTCACTCATATGCCATTAGGGTCACTAAAATGTCGTTGGGGACACTTGAATGCCAATAGAGTCATGTACGTAACATTAGGGTTGTTTATATGCCATTACAGTCATTTGGGTGTCATTATGATCAATCAGGATCCATAACTGCTATCACATGTATAGTCATTATGGACATCGACATTGTCATCATCATCATCGTCAACATCATACTATACATCAACATCATCATTGTCATCATCGTCATTATAATCATATACATCGACATTAATATCACCGTAGTCATCATCATTGTCATCATCATATATCATGATCATCACAATCAATCTAATGATCATTATTGTGATAATGATAAAGGCATCAATCCACTAAATTAATTACAGGAGTTTCGTAAAAGATATTTGGGCTATGAGTGGGAATGTAGGAATCTATTGTGATCGATATCATATTATAATTATCAAATCATAATCAATGCCATCAACATTGTCATAATGCATCATCATCATGCTGTTAGGGTCACTGAGATTCCATTAGGTTCACTCAAATGTTTCTAGGGACACTCAAATTCCATTAGAGTCATTTAGGTTATATTAGGGTCACTAAGATGCCATTATGATAATTTAGGTTCCATTAGGATCAATAAAGATCCAAAAGTGCTATCACATGCATCATCAATATGATTGGCATTGAAATCATCATCGTCATGTCAACATCATCATCATCATTGTCATTGTCATACATCATCATGATAGTCATTCATCCCATCAACATTGTGATGATGAACACGTCATCCTACTATCTTACAATAATTTCTTAAAGGATGTTTTCCCTCGCCTAACTAGTTTGATGGGTCTTAATAATTATTAATTGTCACTATCCTTGTCGTCATCACCATCATTGTCGATATCATCATCATCATCATTGTAGATATCGACATTAACACCACAATCATCATCATATATGATCATCACAATCAATATCATGATCATCATTGTGAAATGATAAAGGCATCAAACCACCTAATCACATGAGTTTCATAAAATATATTTGGGCTCTGAGTGGGAATGTAGGCATAAATTGTGTTAGATATCATCTTATGCTTATCAAATCATGATTAGGTCCATCATAATTGTCATAATTCATAATCGTCATGTTGTTAGTGTCAATAAGATGCCATTAGGGTCTCTCAAATGTTGTTAGGGACACTCAAAAGCCATTAGATCCATTCAGGTGACATTACGGTCATTTAGGTTCCATTAGGATCAATCAAGATCCAAAAGTGTCTAGATTATGGTCATTTAGTTTCCAGTAACATCAATCAAGATTTAAAAGTGCTATCACATGCATCATGAACATTGACATCGACATCGTTGTCATCATCATCATTCTAATCATCATTATGAACATCATATAGTACATTAACATCCTAATCATCATCATCATAATTGTCATTGTCATATATCATTGTGATCATAGTCATTCATTTCAACCACATTGTGATGATGGACAAGGCATCTTACTACCTTTCAATAATTTCACGAAGGACATTTTTCCTCTCCTAACTGTGTCAATGGGTCTTAATAATTAGTAATTATATCTGTCATCATCATCACCATCATCCTATACATCAAAATTATCACCATAGTCATCATCATATATCATCACAACCAATGTCATGATTATAATCATCATGATCACTGCGATGATGAAAAAGACATCCAACCATCTATTAATTAAGTGATTTTTATAAAAGATATTTTGCCTCTAATTGGGAGTGTAGGCATTGATTTTTATCGTTATCATCTTATAATCAAATAATTGTAAATGCCATCATCTTTGTCATAATGCATCATCATCATCGTCATAATGTTAGGGTCACTCAGATGCCGTTAGGATCACTCAATTTGTTTTAGGGACACTTGGATTCCAGTATGGTCATTTAAGTGACATTAGGGTCACTCTAATGCCATTAGGGTCATTTAGGTGCCATTAGGATCAATTAGGATCTAATAGTTCTATCACATGCATCATCATATTTGGCATGTACATCATCATTATCCTCATTGTCATCATCATCAAAACCATTATCATCATTTCCATAGTCATCAATATAGGCATTATCACAATAGTCATTGTCATTGTCATTATCGAGGTAGTGCTCATAATTATCATCGTTATCATCTTGTAATCAAATCATTACCAATGTTATCATCATAATTATCATCACACATCATCAACATCATCCTCATGTTGTTAGGGTTACTCAAGTTCAATTAGGGTCACTCAAATGTTGTTAGGGACAATCAGATGCCATTAGGGTCATTTAGGTACTATTAGTGTCACTCAAATGCCATTAGGGTAATTTAGGTGCTATTTGTGTCACTCAAATTCCATTAGGATCATTTAGGTGCCATTCAAATCAATCAAGATAAAATAGTTATATAATTACCTACATCATCGTTATTGACATTGACATCGTCATCATCATCAACATCCTAGTCAACATTGTACAAATCATCAATGCCATATTTGTTGCTGCCAGGATGCATGATCATCATCATCGTAATGTTGTTAGGTTCACTCAGATTTCATTAGGGACACTCGAATGAAATTAGGGTCATTTAAAATTATTTAGGGTCTATTATTTGCCAAAAGATCCATTTAGGTTCCATTAGGATCACTTAGGTTCAAATAGTGAAATAACATGCATCATCATCATTGTCATGGACATCATCATCATCATTATCCCTATCATTATCGTTATCATCATAGACATCATCATCAATGTCTAAAACAACCCTCCCAAATCTATCCCTTAACCCCAATAACCAATCACATATATCCCATTAATTAAGTAACTCATATGTTGAACAAGGATCAATTCTAGGAGCAAAACTTGACGCTAATTTGGGAGCAGAGCTAGGTGGAAAACAAGGTGTAATACTAGGAGCAAAAACTTGGTTCTACTTTGGGAGCAAAACTAGATTCTTTACTAGACGTTATTGTAGACACAAAATTGGTGCTAAACCCACTGACAACTAGGAAGCTAAATTAGGCTCTAAACATGGTGCTAATCTTGACTTAAATCTTGGCGCAACTTAGGGATCCAAATTGGGCACAATTATTGGTGTGAATACTGGTGCAGTTCTATTGATGCTTGGAAAAATGCTTGCGTCGACAGTAGGGATTCTCCCCAATGAAAAGTCCCAACCAGACTATTCACTGTTTGGAATGGGGAATCCGTCCGGTTTACGATACGACTACCATAGAATGTATTTGAGTTTAGCTTACCAGTTCTGGCCCAGTCCACCGTTTAAATTTTATTATTTAAGAGTGCAAATGAAAATGCCCTAATTCTAAGCATGCATAATTCTAACTAAGCTAAATTTGACCGTTAGGTAGAAGCCTCACAAGTGATGCGCAGGTTCTTACCTCTCGTCTTATAACCTCTACCTTATCGGTCAACTAAGACTACTCTATAAAAATACATGTCTTTAACTATCTAGTCTAGTCTAGTATATCCTTGCAAGGAGCAAAATTTTAAATATGAGTAATATATGAGATTGCTTATACAACTTCAATAGTTAGCTTATTGAAAGAAAATCATTTACAATTGCAGTAAATAATTACTCAAAGATAACTTTGGTACACCATTAGTTTCATTCATTACTCATTTCTACATAGAAATTGCATTTTAAAATTATAATCAATAAAATCATTCACATACCATTAGAATAATCAAATAAAGCAGGAAAGATCTTACAACATATAGATGAAGAAAGGAAGAAATAATTCTGCACATTCATTCATATCATGCCATGCAAACTCCGTGTAAGCCTTCACCCAACAAAATAACTCTTTCTCATTAGCATAAAAGTAGTTCTCATACAAAATGGTACTAGTTCACTATTGCACCAGGCAAAAGCCCCTTTTTACTCTATTCTATCATATTTATCTTTACAAAATTTTGTCCGTATGTGATCGATCACTTCATATTCCATCCTAAATTTTGGTTTCCCACAGTTTTGTCTTTTGTGGTTACACCAAAAAATAATCAAAATAAATAGACAAATATATATTACATCAATTGGATGGAATATTCTCTTGACTTTGAATGTAATTATCTCAGAGATCACTCTCATAAGATATTAAATTTAGTTGCTGAGGCTAGAACAACTTTAAAGATATTTCATGTGTAGATAGCTCTTTTACCATATCAATCAACACCTTTGCTCCTTGTGACCTTCTCCCAGAAAATAAGCATTTAGATTTGCTTGTCCAACATGTTGCTGAAGATCTTCTGCAGTGAGCATGCCCAACCTTTTTATGTAAGTCATATCTTCATCCAAACTATTTCTCAATTCTGCTATACGTTGTTCTTTAGGTGTAAATTCATCAATAGTGTTAGGGGGTGGAATGTGACATTTTTGGAATGCTTGATATATGGTTGGATAGATAGATTCACATTTTGTGATTGACTTCTCCACTTCGTTTTGTATCCTCTTGGCTGACTTCCAACGACCTTCTAAGAGAGCTATATCCAACTTTAACTCAGTAAATTTCCTGTTAGGAAAATGTACATGGGTTTCTTTGTTTTTTCCTTTCCAAACAATCAGTTTCTTGACTTTATCAAAGTTTTCCACCAATTTATGTTTCACCATTGCAGCTTCTGTAGATATCTGCCTTAATCTAACTACCATTTATTTTAACTCATAAGTTTGTTCAGTCATAAACTCTTGGGAATGAAATAGTTGTTTTTGCAATTCACAAGCATGCTCATAAAATGGTGTCATGTCTTGTTTATGTGCTTGAGCATTTTTAAGTTGCTTTTCCAATAAATCCTTCTCTTTGGTCACTTCATCTATTTGAGCTTGCAAGGTTTCATTTTCAAGTACAAGAGATCCTAACAGTTGATCCAACTGAATTCCATTGCTTTCTAGCTCACTTATCCGAGCTTGGAAATATGTCTTTTGTCCTTCCATTATGACTAATTGCATGTTCAAGGAGTCTTTCTCATCTTCAAGACTTTGAATATCTAGCAAAATATTTTCCTTCTCTTCTTCTAGGGCATTTTGCTTTCTTTTTATTTCAATTCCCTCACTGTGAGCTTGTATCAAGTTATCCTTTAACTTGATCATCTTGGATTCGATTTGTTCTAAATCAAAAGTTAGCTTGTCTATGTTGTCTGCATTTGCTTGTGTTGTAGCAACATTTGCAAAAGCAGTGAACTTTGGGTCTTTGTTAGTACCTTCCACCAAATTACTTTCTTGAACAGTCACAATATCTGACTGAGTACCAATATGCAATCTCTTCTCAGTTCTCTTCAGGATGGTTTTCTTCTTTGGATCAAAGACAGTAGTGTCAAGTTTAGCTACGAAGTGTTGTTTTGAAGGCATGAATGGCGTGAGTCCGAGCTCAACCAATGGAAGGTGACCTACAGTAAGAGGTATTTCTGGATTAGAATCAAAAGGATTGTCCACGTCTATATATTCTCGATTCTGATTTTCTTCTCTTCCACAACTTTCTTGATCCTTTCTTCAACTTTTGATTTTTTGTTGGCTTCTTCTTCTTCTTCTTTTCTTTTTGCTTCCTCTGCTTCCTACTCTCTGTCTTCTTTCTGATTTATGCTTATCAAGTTTCTCTT
This sequence comes from Larix kaempferi, assembly GCA_027924585.1. Taxonomy (NCBI): domain Eukaryota; kingdom Viridiplantae; phylum Streptophyta; class Pinopsida; order Pinales; family Pinaceae; genus Larix; species Larix kaempferi. The sequence goes on along the minus strand of BSBM01001530.1, from coordinate 48,456,089 downwards.
CTTGTAGTTTCTTTAATGCTTCTTCTTGCAATTTCTTTGCATTCTATTTCGCTATCTTCTCCTCCTGTATATTCTTTTCCTTTTTTGCTTCTAGAACTTCCTCATTGGTTTTCTTTTGCTCTGCTTCTTTCAAGGCTTCTTTTGTCCGAATCGAGCTTGATTCTGTTTTCCTGCCAAACCTTTTATTCAAATCTGCCATGTTTTTCGCACTTTTGTACACTTCTTCATCTTTCAAGAAGTGATCAGAATACTCGAAGTTGATTCTGCATGATGCACAATGCTTAGATACGTTTTGTAAGATATCATTCCTGATGAAGATTTTCTCCCCAAAGCGATAAGCCTCTAACTCCTTTACAAAATTTTCAGCCCCTTTGACTTCGGGGAACTTATAGGCTCCAATGGTGAATGGAAATGGAGGATAAGATGCCTTTTTATTATCATTCAAAAAGTGTCCAATTCCGTTTATAAACACTTGTCTCACTGCTTCTTGTAGAACACCATAGTCTGTAACATACCTCAACATCAAAGAAGGGATTTTGGTGCCTCCATACATACAGAAATAGGTGCCTTCAGGTGTAAAGTAGTAGTCTCCATATTCACTGATTACCTCCAAAGCTGCATCTGACATATAGTTTGGCTCTTTATCGAAAATTAATTGATACAGAGGTATTATGAACTCTTCACAAATTATCTTGTAGAAACAAACATGTCTATGTGCCCACATGATATGATAGGATACATAGATGGGAGTTTCATCTGTAATCCAATAACATCCCACCTTATGGAATGGATTTCTGATAAGGATACAATCAATCAGGTAAGAGGGCATGTAGAATTCCACTTTGTTTTGATTCAACCCCTCCTGAGCTGCTAAAATAGCCTTAGCCATGTTCTCCGAAATGTTGTCTTCCCAATTGAATATAGTACCATGTGTGGTGACATGATACATTAGCAAAACTTAGCTGAGATTATACACGTTTGTAGTTTCCTTCCCGCAGATTCTGCATAAAAGCATTGCAACAATTTAGAATGAAGTTTTCATATTTTGTGTATCGTGCTCCACACTATCTCTATGCTTCAACTATTTACCTCGGAGAAGCATTTTCTTTGCATAATCTGAGTGATCTATGTTTACACTATTAATCCAATCATTTGTTAGGAGTACTTTGGGAGCTGGAAATTTATAAGCCTTGCTTATGTGTGCAGGTTGAAATGCGGCAAACCCATTTCCATTGGATCCCAAAATGACCTGAATTTAGCATCTACATGGGGCAAGATCCAACCTATTACTTCGAACCACTGGAACAATTCTGGTCGAGTAGTAGCCTTGTGGAGTCCATATTTCTTTATATTTTTATATATCACCATTTCTTCGATTGTGGCATCTGGCATGTTTTGAACTCTGATGAGATGGTAGATTTCTCCCCACTTGTATTCGGGGAGTATTCCAATGATAACCCCCGTTTCTTCAAACTGAGTTTCCATGGTGGCTTCTGGAACAAGTTCAATGTTTGAATATGATTCCACCACTTTTCCTTTGCGTTTATAAATTCTCCTAGACATGTCAGGATCCTAAAACACAAGAGCAGTATCAAAGCTTGACATTGTTTATGTTTTCAATATGACCAGAATGAATAACATATGATCTTTAACAAGACATTGAATAACAAAGTTTATCTTTAATCAAATCTACCAAATGAGATTATATGCATGCCTAACTATCCAAGCTATCAATCTGGTGTAAAATTACTTCCAATGCAAATTGAAGCATAAACAATTTTGAAACTAGTGGCTCATATTTGTTATTTCTTATCATAAAAGATGATCGTGTTGAGGATTGGGGAGAGAAATGTCGAAGCAAATGTTTTCTCTAGTGATGGCCTTAGGGTTTGGCACCAAATTTACACATTTTTCTAAGTAGGGGCTTATCAAATTTAGGGTTCCAAAATAGGTTGAATGGAAAATATAAGAAGAAGGCTTCAAATCAAGCATTTAGTATAACATTCATCCCTTTTCAAATTTTCTTGAATTTAACCTATAAGTTTAAATGTTCATGCTACCAACTATGCATAAAATTGTTTAAATGTAAACTACTTCTGAAGCAAAACAATTATTCGTAATAAAATTTGATATGTAATCATACTGAAAACAAATATTCAGAATAAGCAAATTTAACACTAATTGACCATGTCAACTAGAAATGAAATAAATCAATCAACGCCTTTCTGGAAATCGTTGGTGTTATAGGTAAGTTTTCAATTGTTTCTTCAAACAACAATTTATAGAAATTAGGGTTTCACATATTCTTCCGGTAATGGGTCCATGAAAGATTTCTGTCTAGGGATTCAGTGGGTAACACCCCAGTTCAATATTTGTTGAAGGCGAGTCCTTGTCGTGGATGCTTGTATGGCAATTCACATGAAGTAGAAGGGCACATGGAAGGTTTAATGAACACTCCGATTGATATTGGTTCAATGTTTCCCTCAATTAGGGATTCAACCATCATTGAGAAACTAATAGATAAATGAAGTCGGGATACCATCTCCCTTTAAAATGAAATGATGTGCTAAAAAAATTGCAAAACTAGGGAAAAAGAACGACCCTCACCTAATCCCTGACACCAATAAAAAACAAACAAGTTTATCAAGTAAGACAAAGGTACCTACATGGCGAGTCTCAGCACATCCTTGATCTGGTGTGTGATTAAGCAGAAGTCTTGCTCCAAGTGGTGTGATCGAGCGAAACAAAACAGACTTTGCCTTTTAAACAAACTCTCAAACCCTAACTCATTAAACAACTAGTGGCGGGCTCGAAGCACTTTTCACACAACCTTACCATATGGCCTTTTATTCGAAAGAATATGAATTTAAAGCTTTGGGATACCCTTTCGCATCAAATTGCACTTTATATTGATGGAAAATTGAGTCTCGATTTGATGTGTTTCAGTGCAAAAAAGGGTTTTACGCCAGTATTTTTTGGTCCAATACGTTATTTGGTGCCAGTATGTTTTGGTCCAAACGAGATATGATCCGACATCACAATCCTATCGACGCAAAAATACAATGAGATTCGACATGCATTCCTCCGACCATTTCAGCGCAAAAGAGAATTCTCCTTTGACCATTTCGGCGCAAAATCAAATTATAGCCCGACCATTTCAGCGCAAAAGAGAATTCTCCTTTGACCATTTCGGCTCAAAATCAAATTATAGCCCGACCATTTCGGCGCAGGAATGGATTTTGCTTTGACTGTTTTGACACAATTTTCACTTTTGCTCCGAAACATAAAAACTAAAAAAATTTCAAATTGTAAAAATTCTATGGGAAAAAAATCTAAAATAATTTTGAAACCCAAGGGTCTAAAAATAAATACAAAATCTAAAGATAGACTCAAGATCTAACTAGGGTCCCTAAAATCTATCAAATTTTGGGGAAGGGGTTGCAACTGTAACAATTGGCGACTAGCTGGGGAACTTAGATCTCTGAAAAGGAACACAAATACTCTTTTGGACCAGATGATTTAGTTATGGTAAGAATTACTTCTACTTATTAATAAATTCTAATTGTAAGAGTCATGTTTCATTTATTTACCTTGCGATTGAAAAAATCCCATTTCAGTTTGGAATAAGTGTCACATGATCATAAATAATTGTTAGTCTTAGGGATAAGGTAGCTTGGTTTAGAATTCACAACCACGCTCTTGGGGCCAAAGTATGAGGTTCATTTACCTACCCTGTCTCTTGGAAGCCACTCGGTAAGACACCATAGGTGCGTAACAATATCGGGCGGATGTAATCGTTTGTTCCTCATTCCTATACCACATACATTTCTTTGATGGTTTAGCATTATTTGATGCTTGAGTCATTATAAAATACAGTTCTATTTGTCTTTAGAGGTCTATCATAGGCTCTTCCATCAAGTATGTCCTTTTGTGTGGACAATGAATGTTTTATTTGGTTTATCATACCCATGGATGAAGAAGAGCCTTCTTTGAGTATCATAAGAAGTATCCTCCCGATTTTCTTTTTACATTTAATTCTTCTTTAAATATCCAATTTTGACTTTGATGGATATTTATATTTGAGAGAACTTTTGACTCTATTAGTGCGTTTTTGCTTTGATATTGTGGTATAGGATCATTTTGATTGCTATACATTTGCAAGATTTGCTTCTTTTCCATGGGTCAACCATAATATACTACTTGAGGCAGGGTTATTTAAGTGTATAGTTAGCGGAACCCCAAGATAGTAGTCTAGAAATCTTTATCCTAGCTATTCACATAGGTTTTAGTACATTTTAATGTAGAATGAACCAGGTGACAAATTTCCCATGAAACAGAAAGAAAAATAAGGCAAATAGGTTTCAATGTTTGAGATTAATGACTCTTCACAAAAATAAGACACCTTTAGATTTCGAAGCAATTCTCACACCTTCTAAATTCCTAAATCTTTCCATAAGAGAAATTCTATAAATAATATCAGATCCTATCTTCCCATTCATCACTATGGTTATTGAGCTGACTTTATTGCCCCAAAAATGAAAACTAATGGTAAACCTAAAAGCATTTGACTATTATGAGAAGAAATAAAACAACAAAAAAGAAATTTATTTATGTATAAAGTCTTCCTAAACTTAAGAAAAATATTGTTTGAGATCTTGGTTATTTACGGGGAGAGTTTCGACTTCTCATTGTATATATTGTATTCTATAGGTTCCTGGGCCAAGCTTCTCATGAATGGTGTAAGGGCCAAGCCATAGATGTTGAAACTTGGTGTACTTGCCCTTCTCTTCGTGGGGATTATCCCACTTTAGAACTAAGTCTCTTACCTCAAAATATTTCTTTCCAGCTCTCAGAATATCAAACCATCTCTAAATGTTACAATGATGAAGGTTGAACTTATCTCTGGACTTTTTCCTTCTTCTTCAAGTTTTAGCAAAGTATTAATTTGTGATTGCATGATCTTGCTATTGGATCCCCGAGATGTTTGTGATAACTACAAGGAAGGTAATAGGACATTTGGAGGAAGTATAGCCTCTTTCCCATAAACTAACATATAAGGATAAACCCCTAGCGCATTCTTTGGAGTGACCCTATCAGCCCATAAATCCTTAGGAAGAGCTACAAGCCAATTTTAACGGTTTTCAATAATTGTTTTCTTCAAAATTCTAATCAAGATTTTATCGGTAAACTTTTCCAACCCATTCCCTTGTGGATAAGAATTCGAAGAGTAATGCAATTTAATTCCCTTTTCCACAGTAAACTCACTTATTTTCAAAGAAGATAAATAGGAAGCATTGTGAAAAACTAAATAAATTGGAACCCCAAACCTAGTTATGATGTTCTCTTGCAGAAATTTGATGACCGCATCTTCGTTGACTTTGCATAAGGGGACAACTTCATTCCATTGAGTAAAATAATTCGTTGTAGTAAGAATGTAGCGATGCTGCATAGAAGAGTTGGGATTGATTTCTCCAATGATGTCTAATCCCCATTGTTCAAATGGTTCATAAATAATGACCGACTACAATGGTGCTACTGGCTTTGCTAATCTACCTGCACTCTTTTGGAACACCTCACATTTTCGAGCATATGCATCTGCATCTTTGAATACAATAGGCCAATAATATATTGCTCTTAATATTTTATGAGTGGTAGTATCTCCAAAGTAATGGCCTCCAGCGGGACCATCATGCAATTCCTTAACAACCTTTTCTGCATCGTCCTTTTCTAAGCATCTGAGAAATACTCCATCATAGTTTTTTCGAAAGAGTAATCCATTAATTATGTGATATGAAACTGATTTAAAACAGAGAGATCTTCTCTGCTTAGAGGTCCAATGTTTAGGAGTATACCCATGCTGAAGATAATATACAAGATCTATGTACCATGAGTCAGGAGTAGTGTGAACAAAACATACCTCTAACAAATTCATGTCAGATTAATTGTTCCATCCATTTATTTCTGCAGTTGAATTTTCAGTAAGTATCTTTCATAATCCTTGTCCTTTGATGATACTAGCGGGTTTAAACTCTAGGCCATATTCTTGTAACGTAGTTACCCAATTCCCACGTCTCTCTCCCAATTATTTTTGCACAAATAAAGATCTAACAACCGGATGAGGTACTATAACTTTGGTTATGTTCTTGAGAATATAGGGTATGAACTACTTAACAACTTTAAACACAACATAAGCTTGTTTGTCTACATCCAGGTAATTGAGTTCATCCCCTTGTAATCCAGTGCTCATAAAAGATATAGGATATTCATCCCCCTGCTCTCCTTTTTTAGTAAGCACTGGTGCAAGGGAATGATAGGATGCACAAGTATAAATAATGAAATCCTTTGCAAAATTTGGACTGCTTAATGATGGTGAGTGGGAAATAACGATTTTAACATCCTTAAAATCATTCTTTTCTATCTCAGTCCATTTAAATTGTACATTCCACTTCACCATTTGTTGCAAAGGTTTTACAATTTGTGCAAAGTCTAGTACAAACCTTCGAACAAAATTAATCTTGCCCATGAATGATTGCATTGCATTTTTATTATGGGGAATGGGAATATGGAGTATAACTTGTATTCTTTCTAGGTCAATCGAGATTCCCTTTTTGAGATGATGTGTACTAACAACTTCCCTTCTAAAACAACAAATATGCTTTTCTTGGGATTCAAAGATGTACCATATTTTCTACAACGTTCAAAAATCTGTTTTAAATGAAAAGCATGGTCTTCTCTTTTCTTGGAGAAGACTGTGACATCATCTAGATAAACAACAACATTGTGGCCGATTAATCCTTGGAATGCAATATCCATGGCCATTTGGAATGCGGCTCCAACATTCATAAGGCCAAACGACATTCTCCTATAAGCGAATGCTTCTCATTTTGTGTGGAAGGTTGTTTTAAGATGATCCTTTTCGGCCACTAATACCTGATTATATCCTGAAAACCCGTCTAGTAAGGAGAACATTTCTTAGCCTGATAGAATTTGTAAATTTTTTTGCATGGGAGGAACTGGATAATTGTCTTTATCTGATGCTCTATTTAGATTTCAAAAATCCACACACACTCTTATCTCACCCGATTTCTTTCGTATAGGCACCAGGTTTCCACCCATTCAGAATGCCTAAGTTTGAAAATAATCTTGTGATACAACGTATTTTTCCACTTTCTGAGAATCAACATTTATTGGCCTTCAGTATCCATTGTATTGACTCAGATCCATTATTTTCCCTTCAGGAACCAAGTTTCCCTATTTTTGTTCCTGTACGCGTGCTGTTCCATTATAGCCAACGTACACGCAGGCTGCACCTAATTAGCCCGCGTACATCAAGTTACATGGTAAAAAACAGTAAAAACTCTATTTTTACTCCCAAAAAGCGATCTTAGGGTGACCTTGGCCCTCCATATACCCCGAAACGACTTGATTCAACCTTTCACTTACCTTTGGAAGGCTATATATTGAGCTCTTATGGTGTATGGAAGGGAGGGAGAAAGAGAGAGCAACATAACTCTAGTGGATTTTTGCCGTTACTTGAGTTTTTTCCATTGGATGGAGGATTGAAGTGGTGGATGTTGGCTGTTTTTTGGACAGACCCGGGTTTTAATGAAGCGCAGCAACAAAACCCCTTGGTGCACTGGCCCTCTCGGCAACGAGCTGCGCAGCAGCTCGAGGTCTCACCCGAAGTGGCTACGGGGGGCTAAGGAATCAAGCTTCCTCAACCTTGGCGACGCGAAGACTGCATTCTTCTCCTCTCGCAGGAGTTCTCGGCGGGATGTCTTAATCCTCTGTAGCTCTCAGCGTGGCAGCACTGCAAATAGTACCGGCTTAACCGCGAGGTCCCTCGTTTCCACCGCACGAGGTGATTACCCTCCGTGTCGATACCCTATGTATCGTTCCTGCTTGCGCGCCCAGCGCAGTAACGCATGCCTCAATCGCTGCAGCGACATCGTTCTACAGGTTTCTTCGACACTTAACAATTATAACAATCAAGAAGGCTTCGAGAACGTACTCCACATATTCATAAAGATAACGCAACATTCATAGAAACACAGATAACAACCCAGACAAGCATTCACGCGATCATTACCATAACAACAAGACTTAAAGAATTCACCTCCACGGGAAACCACGTCCACGGGAAGTGTTTCATATATTAACTCAAAGGAAACTTATACAATAATGCTGCGCACACAGATGCAGCCTTAGATCTTTCCAGGAAACTCCACGCACACAGCTGGGAGCCCTTCTCTCGATCTAGTCTCTTCCTCTACAGAGATTACAATAGTTCAGACGTCGACTCAGAATGTCTGCAACTCGGGGATTAACGTCACGGTTATCCCAGCTCTAACTCTTGTCTTCTAACAACATGATGGAAGACTGAATGACTAGCTTAATAATCGACTGACTAACTAACTAACCAGCTAACCTTCTCCCTTATCAATTATACATATATATAGGTGGCCATGACGGTCGCACCTTTACAAAACTGTGGGCCTTTCCCAGCAGTATTCCCCAAAAACCCTAACCACGCACATGGCTAGGTGTACTGTAGGCGCCGCTTGCAGTCACGTCGCCATTTCCTGCAGGTTCCGTGACTTCCGGCGCAGATTGCGGGTATGGGCACCGCTTCATCGTTTACTGCTCCTTGTCCTTCGTCTTCAATGCTTTAGTCCGTTGCTCTTCCTTGATCAGAACAACCGTAACTTCTGTACTTAGCCTTAAATGAGGGTAGCTGAGCCCTCTACTCCGTTGCTTCATTTATTATGGTAGCTGAGCTCTCTATTCAGCCACATTAATTCTCCTTTGACGTGTGCGCGCGAGCTCCGCGATTTTTGGTCCGTAATCTGCGCTGAGCTCGTCCATCTGGCACCGTACTGCGCACCGTTTCCTTCTGCCCAAAATTTGGTGTTTATTCAAAATTAGCACTTTCCTTCAATACTTGTGCTTTTTCCTCAAAATTTGCAGCTTTACCATAGCTGCGGCCTAGGCTCCAACAGTGGAGGTACAAGTGGAGGGACCTAGTTCTCGGTTCAGATGGGTTGCCGGCAAGAGGTTGTATTATGTACTTTTTGTTATCAATTAAAAATACTCATTTTCTCGTCCAATTGATGTTGTGAATGTTGTTTAAATTACATTGGGTTACATTTGCTTATGATATCATGGACCATGTTATTGATTATGCTAATGTCTTTCACATATTATATGCACTTGCTTGTAATTGTTGTTGAGACTAATTTGCAGGTGCAAGTGTAGAGATTGAAAGCTCAATGGGGATCTACTTCGAACATTCGGTTGAAGGTTGGTCTTTTCTCCATTATCTTAGCATTGTCATTTATATAGCATTGTTTTGAGAATTGAGTAGTGTTCTAGCAGTCATTTGTCTGTTGTGGTCTGCCCCATGCCATAGGAAGTTTTTCTCCGTAACAGAAATGGTGACTCCGTTGGGGAGGAACCTCCATTTTGGGTATTTTTAGGCATTTTTCCTTATTTTGAGTTGCTGTGTGTCGAGCTTCTGTGTGATTGATTGGCCGTTGGGATTTACATTAGAAAACTAGCTTTTTCTGGGTTGTTTGACTCTTTTTGGGCTCATTTTCCTTTCCCTATATGCGGGTCAACCTATTTTTTACTGCGTCTACCCGCCACTGTTTAACTGTATTCCGCGTCTACGTGCTATTGTTCTATGAACAATCATGCACAACTCTAGGATTGCTTGATTTTTGACCTTGGGTTGTTGCTGGGTTAGTTCTGAGTGTTCCCGAGTCTTACTTGGACTGTTTCCTGACTGTTCCATGCCCTGTTATCAACCATAAACTCCTCTTTCTCTCTGTTTTTGAGCTTTTTTGGTTTCCCACCATTTCTTGTTTTATAGCTCATTAGCTTGGTTGAGTCTTACTGTTTGGGATTTGTTGGGTTTCTATGTGATATGCTCTGCATTTCTTTACTGAATAGTTAGATTTTGCTTGCATGTTTTCATTCCATTTATATTGAAAAAATACAAAAACATTATTTTGCATTTTCCTTCCATTTATAAGAGAAAATACAAAAATATTTGCTTTATGTTCTGCATTTTGCATCAGAGTGCTTGTGATTTCATCTAGGACTTGCTTGTGCATTGAAATTTTAAAAGAGATTGCATTTTATTTCCGAACCGTTGGATTGATTGTCATATTAGAGGCATGTTTTTTATTGGATAGATGAGTCTAGTGCTTTTCGATTGTGCATACCATTGAGTCTTTTACATTCATTAGTTTCACGACCATATCCTTTGAGTAATTACAGCCATTTAAAATCAACGCTCAATCTTAGAATTGATTAGAAACGATTTTCTTTTTATAGGGTGCACCAACTAGTATAGGTTTAGAGTCTTGGAATGGATCATTGTGAGTTAACAATCCAAGACTATTAAACGAAACATTATGTGTCTGACCAGGGAGTGGTGAAACCCATGGTATACATCAGTGTTCTCAGGAAGCTCTACTAAAACCAGAGTTAAGCACAAGGTCATGGGAGGTTTGTTGTGGAGATAACCCTCCAATACTAGTTGAACGTGGGAGATATTTCCAGGATTTGTTCATGTATGGGGGTGTTAGGATATTCCTATACTCCATCCTAGTCCTAGCAGCATTTTCATTATTTGCACTTTCAGTCATGCATGCACTTTTAGGGTTTGAATGCATTATTTAGGGTTTGCATGCATCCCAGTCATCAATCCAACACCTAGCCCTTAGTTAGCCAGCCCTCGGGAGCTTCTCTCAGATCAGTTTTATCACTCCTAGTGCTTAGTGCACCCCTTCATGCAATTACATGCATCTCATGTGCCCTCTCTCACCTACCACTCAGTTGCACTTCAGTTGATTGAGTTATCATAAGTTCTTTCCTTGATTTAAGGCTAGACTGACTCTCAACTGATTGTATCACTCCGATGGATCTCCAGTGAGATTAGACTGCCCATTCTGACTCCAGTTAGCTCCTCATGCGCCCTCCACTGAGCCTCCTTCATTCAATTAGTGCTAGTTACACTCAGTTACACCTACCACACTCAGTTAGACTCAGTTTGACTGATGGTTGACAGTTACTTGAGCATTGATGACTCCACTGATGATGAGATAGACTACTAGTTATGCTCCGATGACACTCCAGTGATCCTTTGATCACTCCATGAATGCTAATTCGAATTGCCACCTTAGGCATTCAAATCCTCATGCATTGTACTACTTATTTTTCCATATTGTGATTAATTAATTAGTGTGTGTGAAGTATTTTTGCTTCTATCTGAGTTCTACTGTATTATTATTCTGTTGCTCATTATACTGCATTGAACACTCTTCTTCTATTTTCTTGCTTAATCAATTACTTTCTTGTGAGGTATACATCAACTCTTAGATCTGCTGTGAGGATTTTCACGTGGTATCAGAGCATGTTGAGAATATTGTTTATCTCCATTCTTGAGAGTTTTTTGCAGGTTATTATCAAGATTTCGAGTGCAGCAATTTCTGCATTTATGCAGCAGTAGCAGTTGTAGATATTCTCTATTGTTTTTGCAGGTCTTCTATAGCTTCAATGAATTCAGAAGAAATCCTCCTCTTTCTCCATTCAATTATGATGAATGGAAACAAAAAATGATAGCATATTTGAAGAGGCATGATCTCTTTGATTGTTATTTTGAAAGAGAGTTCGAATCCTCTGAAGAGAAGATTGACTGGTTGAATAAAGGTGACAAAGCCCTTGGAAGAATGATGCTTTCTATGTCTCGTTACATGATGTACCTCTTCATTGATTCTGTTGAAACTCCAAAAGAGCTATGGTCCCAACTGGATGAAAAATTTGGCAAACAGAATGAAGGATTTGGTCCAAACCCTTTCGAGAATAAGCAAAGTGATGCATTCTCCCTCCTTGATAATCTCATTGATCGTGAACCAGTATCAAACACATCTCATATTGAAGTTGTTCACAAAGAAGAAGAACTTGTAGATTCTACACTCATGCTCCAAATTTCTTCTCTTTCTATGCCAGCTCACACTCTAGATATTGCAGAAGGTCCTAAATCCTCTCTTGCACCAGAGTTTGTTGGTTTTCATCATGATCACATGAATATTTCGGAGGTAAAATCAGCTATTGGAGGTAATGCATTCGCTCTCCTCAAGCAATCACCTCTTATTTACTACTATATGATCATTATTCCATGCTTTCAGAAGGTTATTGAAGAATATGGCCATTGCCACTCGCTTGGGATAATTTCTCATGCACATCATGGTTTTGATCTCACCCCTGCTGGTTCAAAGGAGATCTCAAGAAACCATGGCCATTCGCTTGGGATAATTTCTCATGCATTTACTGGTTTTGATCTCACTTCTTATGGTTCAAATGAGATCTCAAGAAACCATGATTCAAATCTTGGATCTAATTTGAATTCTAAGCAATTACTACTTGGGATAATTTCTCATGCATATGATGGTTTTGATCTCACCCCTGCTGGTCCAAAGGAGATCTCAAGAAACCATTTATCAAGTCTTGGAGCTGATTTGGATTCCAAGCAATCATTATTATTTGATGGTTCTTTTTGGCATAATCTCACCCATGATGGTTCAAAGGAGAAGACAAAAGACTATCTGCACATTCATAGATTTGATCCTACCTCAGTTGATTCAAATCACAGGTTCAAGGATCATCCTCATACTTTTGGATTTGTTCTCATCACATTCGATTTGAAGAGCAAGTACAAGCACATGCTTTCTGAGCATGATCCACTTCTTCCCAAGAAGAAGATACCTCCAGACATATGACCAAGCATCACACCTGCTTGAGTTTGGAGCATTTATTTTTGTGTGTGCCTTACAGTCTATTTTGAGGGGGGGGTATTTTTCCCATGAGGTTTTCCCCATTTCCTCGGTTTATTGACTATTATTATTCATTGTATTGGGTGACCTTTGGTCTTAGTTACCAGGGCCCAGGATGGATTAAGGGGGGTGTTAGGATATTCCTATACTCCATCCTAGTCCTAGTAGCATTTTCATTATTTGCACTTTCAGTCATGCATGCACTTTTAGGGTTTGCATGCATCCCAGTCATCAGTACAACACCTAGCCCTCAGTTAGCCAGCCCCTGAGAGCTTCTCTCAGATCATTTTTAGCCCTCCTAGTGCTTAGTGCACCCCTTCATGCAATTACATGCATCTCATGCGCCCTCTCTCACCTACCACTCAGTTGCACTTCAGTTAATTGAGTTATCATCAGTTCTTTCCTTGATTTAAGGCTAGACTGACTCTCAACTGACTGTATCACTCCGATGGATCTCCAATGAGACTAGATTTCCCATTCTGACTCCAGTTAGCTCCTCATGCGCCCTCCACTGAGCCTCCTTCATTCAGTTAGTGCCAGTTACACTCAGTTACACCTACCACACTCAGTTAGACTCAGTTTGACTGATGGTTGATAGTTATTTGAGAATTGATGACTCCATTGATGATGAGATAGATTACTAGTTGTGCTCCGATGACACTCCAGTGATCCTTTGATCACTCCATGAAGGCTAATTCAAATTGCCACCTTAGGCATTCGAATCCTCATACATTGTACTACTTATTTGTCCATATTGTGATTAATTAATTAGTGTGTGTGAAGTATTTTTGCTTCTATCCGAGTTCTACTGTATTATTATTCTGTTGCTCATTATACTGCATTGACCACTCTTCTTCTATTTTATTTCTTAATCAATTACTTTCTTGTGAGGTATAAATCAACTCTTAGATCTGCTGTGAGGATTTTCACAGGGGGCTCTTGGGGGATTTCACCCTCTTGTGTTTGAGGCTTAGCTACCCTGCCCATACGATGGATCCCACCTGCGACTGTCTGCCTGAGCATTGGTTATACATGGTGATGTTAGTTGTTTTACCTAGATATCACATAGGGCATTCATTGCGGTTATTCTGCGATTGTCCTGAGTCAGATAGGGGTTGGAAAACACAATTTCCTGTTGTATAGGGATTTGACCCTGTGCACACAGTGAAGTCTGGGAGCCCTTATAACTGATTATGTTTCCTCCAGTTATAGTTTGGGAGTCTCAAGCCTCTCCTAGGCGAGACATACCGGTTGTAGTGTTGGGAGGTCCCTTGAGCCAGTCCTGTTTGTGTGCATTTGGCTGTAGTTTCTTTAGGTATGTTCTCTTTGATAGTTAGCTGGCCGTTAGGAGGCATTTGATTTCTTGACTTTTTGGAGTTATCGTGGAGCGAGATCTACATCTCCGCCGTTCTCATTGTTTAGCTGGTCTTCCAACTGACGAGGTAGCATGTCCTTTTTATAAGAGACACCGGAGGATCCCCTCTGATCCTTTTGATAGTCCTCACGAGCTTCAAGAATCTCACATTATGAATACTCCATCTGGCACGGGAGGAATTCCCATGACTCCGTCAGGTAGAGTCGAGGACAACCCTACTCCATCCACTCCTGGGGGTGGTGGGGAGGGAGGTTCATCACCACACGTTACTTTTTTTGGTTCTGTGACAAACCCACCACCAAAGTCAAACCCATTTGATGGTACACACACACATGGTTTCCATTATGGGATGCCGGATCTTAATGACACAACAATCCCTTCGACCACTACACCCTTTTCATTTGGTATGCCTAGTCTTAACATGACTGTTACATCCACTACGTTTGGTAGTCATGCCAGCTCTAGCCTTGGTGCTGGGGGCACTGCACCCTCTTTTTCGGCATTTCATTTTGGGACTGGTCATATCCCTTTGTCCAATGTTGGAGGACGACCAACTCCCACGACTACCACTACTTTCGGTGGGAACACTTTCCATAATACAACTCACATTCCACAGTTTAACACACAGGTTAACCCACATGCTTCTACGCATATACCCATTACTACGACCAATTTTGCTAACTCGAATGTCTCTCCTAATATAGGAGGGGGCACATACCTTTTACTTATGGTCATCACTCGATGACTCTGGTTACAAGTAGCACTCATATGCCCCATAATTATGGTGGTAACCCTTATTATAATGCAGTCGGTTTTGGCCCTTATTACAACCTTCCTCACTATGGTGCTTACAACACACATATACCTTCGTACCCTTACACGGATCAGGTGGGAGGCGGTTATCAACCCTATGGTCATGATCATGGTTTATATCATCCTTTAGGTCCATAAGGTCAGCCTCTTTTGGGAGCTTATAATCAAGCTTCGTAGCCACAACTCCTGTTTCTTGCTTGTCTGAATCTACCAGAACTTTCGAAGCTCACGAATGATTCAGTGTGTCACGATCCTACTTGGCCTCCAGTCCCTACCAAGCTCCCTTCTGACATTACAAAGTTCGAAGGGAAGAATGGTGAAGATACGGGTGATCATGTTACGACTTTTCACCTTTGGTGCTCCTCGAATTCGTTAAATCATGACTCTATTCGTTTGAGATTATTTAAATGCACCCTCACGGGGCCAACCGTGAAATTGTATTTCAAGTTGCTTGGGGGAACTTACAGGGGTTTTAATGAGATAGCCTTGGTTTTCTTAGATCATTTTCAGCTGCCGGTTCACTACAATACTGGCACTGAACTTTTATCTACCTTCCACCAGAACAAGGCCATGCACATATCTGATCACATTCAAGAGTGGCGTCGATGGAAGAGGCAAGTGAAAGCCAACATTCCTCCAGATTTTCTGTTGGAATGGTTCCTTAAGTCTTTGCTTCCTTACATCTCAAAGGACGTTTCAGTGTCTGACTTTACGACTGAGGAGCAAGCTATATTCAAATCCCAACAACTAGATTTACTCTACGCTCAGTCTGGTATCCTATACAATATTATTCCTGATGCACCGCGCTCATGTCATGAGCCCAAGCCTGTTCTTGGACCACATGTTGACGACATAGTTGGATCCACGAGAACTCAACCCGTAGATTTGGTTACCAATCAAATGCAAAATTTGTCTATTAGCCAATATACACCCGGACAGGCTCGCACCTCGTCCACTTCCACCCAATCGTCTGATGTGCATTCTATACAATCGGCGAACCCATCAAGTAACCAACATCCTGGTGGAAAGAATAAGGGGAGAAACAATCATAAGGGTGGGAACAATGGGAATAATGGAAGTAATCGAAATACTCCTAGAAAATAGAACGCCAACCCTCCTCAAGACGGCATAAATGCTGGTGGGGATCGTAAGCCTAGACGTAAGGTGAAATTCCGTTGCAAACTTTGTGGAGAAGATCACCTTACCCACTTGTGTCCTCGAATTGAAGAAGCAACGAAGCATCTTTCACAGAGCCCAACTGTGTTGAAATATTCCCTTCCGCATCATCAAAATATGGCTTCGAATGTTCCCGTCACTGGCTATGGGAATAATGAAAGTTCGACGTCCTCTTCTCATGCTGGTGGCTACAAATGCGTGAACATGGTTAAATCTGAGGTTAGTGTTGCTATTCATCAACGCGATTATGGTGCACCACAACCGCATATGGGTAATGAGCCCCCTCCTCCTCCTCACTTTTCTCTGCATATTGAGAAGCCCACTACTATGCCGCGGATACTGAAAGGTGTTCTTAAGCACTCAACGCATAATCCCAATGCTCGAGCCGCCCAAAACTACTCTATTGTAGAAGATTTGGGCCAAACTCCGTGTGCCATGTTGGCTCTTGAAGTTTTACAGGCATGTCCTTCGCAGAGGAACGCCCTTCTATCTTCTTTGGGGGTCCAGGATGAGGGTATCCCTAACATCATTAAATTCGACACTATTGATATCCAGCCTCGCTTGCCTTATCATGTGGATTTTCAAGTCCATGTGAGGTGCTTACAGAAATTTGTTAAACGTACGGTGGTTGATGAAGGTGCTTCCACCTAGGTAATGCCATTGGATTGTTGGAAAGTTCTTGGCTCTCCTCCCTTGTCAAAATCTATGACCATGCTTACTGCATTCGATGGTCGATCGTTTAGGCCGCATGGTATTCTCCCTTCCCTTGAGATCCACTTGGGTGGGAAATCCATGCCTATTGAAGTCGAGGTGGTAGATGCGCCCATTGAATACAACCTTCTTTTGGGTAGGAATTGGATCTATGCAATGAAAGCGATCGTTTCCTTCATGTTTAGAGTTATTTGCTTTCCCCACGAAGGCAAAATTGTGACGGTTGATCAGCTAGACTTCCCTAGTTCCAATTCCATAGCATCGCCGAGAACTGTTGTTCCCCAGATCAAAGATTCTCAGTTGGAAACTGGGAACATTGGTGTAGGATTGTATCCATCCTTGATGGGATCATTCGACTTTGTTGCACCAATTACATTTATTGGAACCATTTCCGATAGTGTGCCATCCTCTTTAAATAATGTACCTTTCCAGACCTCATATTTTAATGATTCATGGACTTTACCATCCACGAGTTCCCCGTCTGGAGACATTTCGCATGTTGGAATGGCTTTGTCACTATCTGCAGCCGATCTTGCATACCGATTAGAGGAAATTTGGGTAAAAAATGGGCCTCCTAAGGAAAATAATAAGAAAATAATAAAATAATAGTAGAGAGAGAGTAAAAAAACTACTTTTTTGGATCGTATTTTCAACCTATCTCCTTGTAGGTTTACTCAAATTTCAAGCAAAAGAACTCGTTGGATGCATAATTAAATTATGCATCCAACGAGTACCCATGTTGGATACTTTTAACAACATCCACTCCATGAAAAATGAAAAATACATTAAAAAACGTGTTTCTAGTGAGAGAAAACATGTTTTTTAATGTATTTTTGATTTTTCATGGTGTGGATGTTGTTAAAAGTATTCAACATGGGTACTAATTGGATGCATAATTTAATTATGCATCCAATGAGTCCTCCCGCTTGAAATTTGAGTAAACCTACAAGGATATAGGTTGA
Organism: Larix kaempferi; assembly: GCA_027924585.1. Lineage (NCBI taxonomy): Eukaryota > Viridiplantae > Streptophyta > Pinopsida > Pinales > Pinaceae > Larix > Larix kaempferi. The sequence goes on along the minus strand of BSBM01001530.1, from coordinate 48,438,213 downwards.
AAATACGATCCAAAAAAGTAGTTTTTATTTTTTCCCTCCAATTTTTTTAGGTGCTCCCTTTGTGAATTTTAAAGCATTTTGATTGGCTAATACATGATGACATGGAATTTGTATTATTTTTGGAAGGCCCATTTTTAATTTAAATTTCCTCTAATGTGAGATTCAACAAGCCACTACAGAGCCGCATCTCTCCTCTTCACGGACATAAGAAGAAGATCTCGTTATGCTGCCCGCATGGGCAGCCGACTCGTCTTGCTCGCAAGATTGTCTTGATGGTACTTTTCCTTCGGATGAAGCCATCATTGAGGCTATGTGTGGTAGTGAGAGGTCTTGGGAGGATTTGCATCATCGCTCTTATTTTCTTCCCAACCTTGACCTTATTGAGCATGAAGAGTTTAGGACGACTCTTCCCAAGAAGGTTGGTCACCCTGTGGCTCCTTTGGATTCACATGGGATTTATGCAGAGGGGAATATGGCTAATATCTCTCCAACCATACCGATCAACATCTCATGCACACCCAAAAATATAACGAACGTTTATATCGACGTTGATTGTTCTCTTGATGAGATCCGTATATACACCGAGTTGTTCAAGGAATTTCGGGATGTTTTCGCCTGGTCTTATGAGGAGATGCCAAGAATAGACCCTAGAATTGTTGAACACGAGATTAAAACATATCCTAATGTTAAGCCGGTTCGACAACAAATTCGTGCTATGAATCCTAGGAAGGCAGCCGCGATTAAGGCAGAGGTGGAGAAACTACTTAAAGCTGGTTTCATCTACCCGGTTCCCCTTACTGAATGGGTTTCAAATCCCGTTCTTGTAGATAAGAAGCAAGGAACCATCTGTGTATGCAAAAATTTAAGAGATTTGAACCGCGCATGTCCGAAAGATAACTTCCCCACCCCATTCATAGATCAAATTTTGGATGCGTGTGCGGGAAGCGAAGTTTTTTCGTTTATGGACGGTTTCTTAGGTTATAATCAGATCCAGATAAAACTCGAGGATCAACATAAAACTGCTTTTATATGTCCTTCGGGTACATTTGCATACCGGAAGATGCCCTTCGACCTTAAAAACGTTGGAGCTACTTTTCAGCGTGCCATGACTTATGCTTTTCATGACCTTAATGTTAAAATACAATATGCTAAGACAGAAAATAGCAGCATTACATTCCATTTCACAATAATAGCATATACAGGATCACTGAAGAAACAACAAGCACAGCATAAACACAAGAGACATAGATTTATCCTGGGAAACCCTCATGGGGTAGAAAACCCAGCAAAGCTTCCTCAATATAGATGACCAGCAATATACAAAGATGAAACCCTGAGACATGATCTCCTCCTCCACAATAGCAGACCTCTCCTCCACAAGTGCGCTATCCTCAAGTGTGTGAGTGTATCAAATGAGGAACACACCTCCTCTATTTATACACTACTCTGATATGTATTTTACACAAGTACATGTAGGCTCGTATTTAACCATTAGGTTAAATACCCCATTATAACTGACTGGGCCGACCCCCACATGGTGGGTCTAATAACCCTAGTTACCACACCCAACCCGGAGGAATAAACATCTCCGGATTTATAGTATAATCACATCGGAGGTATGGAACATCTCCGGAATAAATAATATACAAATATAATATTCTTTGAAGTTACAATATTTCAACACTCCCCCTTAACGAGAAGGATATTATAACAGTATCTGCACGAGAAAGGAGTCATCAACATCATACATGATACATCTATAAATCATTGGAAGCTTTCTCAACATCATCAGTAACTCAAGCAGTTACTGGAACATCTTCAATACTGGAACATCAACATCTTCAGTACTGAGTCTTTATCTTCTGCAGCACTCAAACAACTACAACAACATCAACATCTGGATCCTCACGATCATCAGTATCATCATCTCACGATCATCAGTATCATCATCACACGATCATCAGCATCGTCATCACATGATCATCAGCATCGTCATCACACGATCATCAGCATCGTCATCTCACGATCATCAGCATCGTCATCACACGATCATCAGCATCGTCATCTCACGATCATCAGCATCGTCATCACACGATCATCAGCATCGTCATCACACGATCATCAGCATCGTCATCTCACTATCATCAGCATCGTCATCACACGATCATCAACATCATCATCACATGATCATCAGCATCGTCATCTCATGATCATCAACATCGTCATCACACGATCATCAGCATCGTCATCACACGATCATCAGTATCATCATCACACGATCGTCAGCATCGTCATCAACACAGGTATCCATAACAATACAAGTATCCACATCATTAGTACAAGTATTCATGCCAATACAAGTATACATATCATCAATACAAGTATCCATACTGATACAAGTAATCATGTCATCAATACATGTATCCTACCGATACAAGTAACCACATCATCAATACAAGTATCCATACCGATACAAGTAACCACGTCATCAATACTAGTATCCTACCGATACAAGTAACCACATCATCAATACAAGTATCCTACCGATACAAGTAACCACATCATCAATACAAGTATCCTACCGATACAAGTAACCACATCATCAATACAAGTATCCTACCGATACAAGTAACCACATCAAAAATCACTTTCTCGGAGACCATACGTCTACGGATCAATTCAGGGACCGAAGTCCGGGGATGATACAATCCCTACTTCTCGGAGACCATACGTCTACGGATCAATTCAGGGACCGAAGTCCGGGGATGATACAATCCCCACTTCTCGGAGACCATACGTCTACGGATCAATTCAGGGACCGCAGTCCGGGGATGATACAATCCCCACTTCTCGGAGACCTCACGTCTACGGATCAATTCAGGGACCTAAGTCCGGGGATGATACAATCCCCACTTCTCGGAGACCTCACATCTACGGATCAATTCAGGGACCTAAGTCTGGGGATGATACAATCCCCACTTCTCGGAGACCTCACGTCTACGGATCAATTCAGGGACCTAAGTCCGGGAATGATACAATCCCCACTTCTCGGAGACCTCACGTCTACGGATCAATTCAGGGACCTAAGTCCGGGGATTATACAATCCCCACTTCTCGGAGACCTCACGTCTACGGATCAATTCAGGGACCTAAGTCCGGGGATGATACAATCCCCTCAACTGTCCACTAAGGACTTCATTCTCGGAGACCTCACGTCTACGGCTCTCTTTAGGACTAAAAGTACAGGGATGATCCAATCCCCTCAACTGTCCACTAAGGACTTCATTCTCGGAGACCTCACGTCTACGGCTCTCTTTAGGACTGAAAGTCCAGGGATGATCCAATCCCCTCAACTGTCCACTAAGGACTTCATTCTCGGAGACCTCACGTCTACGGCTCTCTTTAGGACTGAAAGTCCAGGGATCAACTGTCCACTAAGGACTTCATTCTCGGAGACCTCACGTCTACGGCTCTCTTTAGGACTGAAAGTCCAGGGATGATCCAATCCCCTCAACTGTCCACTAAGGACTTCATTCTCGGAGACGTCACATCTACGGCTCTCTTTAGGACTGAAAGTCCAGGGATGATCCAATCCCCTCAACTGTCCACTAAGGACTTCATTCTCGGAGACCTCACGTCTACGGCTCTCTTTAGGACTGAAAGTCCAGGGATGATCCAATCCCCTCAACTGTCCACTAAGGACTTCATTCTCGGAGACCTCACGTCTACGGCTCTCTTTAGGACTGAAAGTCCAGGGATGATCCAATCCCCTCAACTGTCCACTAAGGACTTCATTCTCGAAGATCTCACGTCTACGGCTCTCTTTAGAACATGTGTTCAAGGATGATACAATCCCCACATGTATTCTCATCAATACATCTATCATCAAAAGCATGTATTCTTAACATCAAAAGCATGTATAAGTAAAACTAAGTATTCTAAGTATAAGAGTCCTAAATCTAAATATTTCTAAGTATCTAGGTGTAGAGAACAGGTTACCTCATCATCGACCTTGTTGTTCGATGAGACAATCTCAGCATCAGTGACTATACTACTCCCCCTTTAGAGGAGGGTCCTTTTGAGCTACACCAAGCTTGTCTCGGAAGTATTTAAATTTCACTCGAGACAGAGGTTTGGTTAGTACATCAGCAACCTGTTACAAATTCAAACTTTATAGTTCCTTTCTGCGTCATATCTTGTTAGATCCCTATGATCTTTGACTTATCATGGAACACTGGATTCTATGTCATCTTGATACAACTCTATTTGTCACATAGGATCACAGTTGGTTCTATCTCTAAGTCAAACAATCCTGAAGCCAAACTTCTTCACAACTAGCGGAGCAAACAACCATATATTCTGCTTGTGTTGAGAGCCACACTAGACTGCTTCTAGCTAAACCACGAGATCATGGCTAATCCTAGACAATAACATCCTCTTGATGTGTTCTTCTTGTCTGATACACTTTCTGCCCAATCAGCATCTGAGTAGCCATCTGAAGTCATGATCTCCAAGATAGCACAGATCAAAGTCTATCGTATCCTTTAGGTGCCTCATCACATGCTTTGCAACTATCAGGTGAAAACATCTAGTTTCCACTAGATACTGACTCAAGGTATTCACAACAAAGCATATATCTAATCTAGTATATGTTAGAAACATCAATGACCCAATAATTTGACTGTACAGAGTTATATCCACTAACTCTGATGAGTTATCCCCTAACAGCTTCAAGTTGGAATCCATAAGAGTGGCCATTCCAACACCTCAAGTCATATTTCTCATCATACTTTCCCTGGTTGAGAAATATTCCTTCTGAGCCTTGCCATACTTCCAGACCTAGGAAGTAAAGCGTCAATTTGAGATCTTTCATTTTCATTTCTGCATTGAATGATCTTCTGCATATCTATCTGTGCCATCTCTCGTTAGATGGGTCTACTAATATGAGCCTTAATATCATTCGAACTCTGTGGTGAGTTCCTTCTTGCATCCATGTCATTTGTGTATAGAAATCATATTCAACCTTGTAGCAAAGGTTGAGATCCACATCACCCATGGTGATCATTAAGCTTATCAATTTATTATCGATCCTAGGTACCTATACAGAACCTGATTCACACCTCTTCTTTAATTACACCATACTTGGAGCAAACATCTTGTCGTGATTCTCTTCCCCTTTCTAAGAGAATCTTCTAGCCATGAGCCTTCTATATTTTGTTTGATTTGTAAATCTTCTTGTTTGAACATCCACCACTTGTACGGTGTCCATCATTCTTCATGACCTTTCCTACAAATCAAAATTAAGTACATGATTAGTAATACTTCATAATCATCAAATCATATTGACATGATAACCTATTATGCATACAGATATCATTTACATAGTGATGCAACTATTTTGACCAATACTTTGGCACAACACTTTCCCATATCCTGTATGCATACAGTGGCTATCTAGATGCCTTCCATCTCTACCAGAACATACTATCGAGAGTGTGCACAACTCTCAGCATGTCAGCAAAGAGGTTTCATTCTAGACAAGCAACAATGGAATGTTTGTCCAACTTACCAATCATATGCATATTAGTAGTATACTGTTCAATGTTCTATGAATACTCAGCATGATGTATTATAGGAATACAAATATGCATACAACCTATTACAGGCAATATCATTACTATTTCAAATAACAACTCAAATACTTATCTTTTATGTTTGTGTGGCTGCCTCCCGCTTGATCTTCTGTATGTCTTTTGAACTTCTATTCATTCTGTACCACTGTGCATGCTCAAGAGTCATCCTCATGATCTCATACACAAACATACACTCATTAGTATATTCTAAATGCTATCAAAACATTATAGTACTAAATAATCTTGAAAATGTATAGTCATGATTATAGTTAATAAACATTAGTATTCAAGATTTCAGGGAAGTCTTCTTTTACTCATGCATATCATCAATCAAGATAAAAGATATAATATGCATAATCCCTTGATTACTAACTTTATGAATAAGCATAACCAATCATTCCAAGTATACTTATATAAGGGATCCTAACACAAGGTAAGATTCATGGGAAACATACCTGGATTAGTATACCTACTTGGTTATGTACAACATACCTAAACAATCTCTTCAATGATTTAGAGATCCTGAGCTAGAACCTGCATGTCTCATAGGTTAAGCATAATATAACAAAGTCATACATACCTCGTAAGTAGAACAAAGATTATGGATGAGTCTTTGTCTTCATGTTTTCATGGTCATGGAGCCTGATTTGTCTTTTGTGATGTACCTGTATCTTGTTAGTAGACAACATCAACCTCACACAACATCATAATGCATTAGTACAATCATAAGTGTCAACACCCTAACCAATGAATATCTTCTATCATGCATTCATAATTTTGTTAAGGTGATACAACAAATCTAAAATCAAGATTGTACTAACCGTAATAACATGAAGACAAACATACCATAAACTTAATCATGAACAAATCTCAAAACATACCTCGATGAGTCATACCTATCGAGATCGCTTGTAATCTCCTTATGTAAAGCCTTAGCCTCATCTCCCTCTGAAACAGTAACTCCTTCACTTATGCAGGTGACCAATCCATCTTCTTCTAGGATTAACCCTATCCACTTGATTTGCAAGAACTGGACTTGGAGCTGGATATGGGTTTGTCAGAGAAACCCCAAAAATTCAAACTTTGAATTTCAAACTTCCGAAAGGATAGAAATATGCGCCTTGATGAGCTGATCAAACTGATATATTCAGAATTTGAAAACTGCAAAGTTTCACTCCTCAATTTTGCCTTTGAAACTTCTGGATTCACTGGACGTGACCCTGAACTGGGGTTTGGTGAATCCCACTCTTCTCCCCAATCAAAATGTTTGATCCAAAGCTCTAAGCTTCTATTTTTCTGAGGAGCTTCCAGCCATGGTCACAAATTTCAAAAATTCCCATTTTTACAGAAGCCCTAATTTTCCACTTTTCTGATCAAAGTCCCGAACTAGGGTTTGATCAAGCCCGGCCTTCTGCCCAACCAAAAAATCTGATCTTGGTCTCTAAATTTCTATTTTGATGAGTAGCATTCAGCCGTGGTCTCCGTTTACAAAAATTCCAACTTTCTTCAAAGCCCTAAATTCCGGAAGCCATGAATGAAGGTATTCAAAAATAATTATGTTTTGATAGAAATATGTACCTGATTGTTTCTGGTGTAAATCCAAAATTTTCAACCCAAAGGGTTTGAAAAAGTTTTCTGAGATAGCCTGACCTGTTATCTTTCCATCCTGACAGGTCTGATCTCAATTGGATTCTCTGAGAGAGAGTTATGTCAAATGTCGCAACGTGACCTGTTTTGGGATAAAATAGAAGGGCGAACTTGTACGGAGTGCCACGTGTCACTGGTTCAACTTCGGCCTCTGAAAAAGTTTTCTGAGATAGGACAGAATGTGTACTACCTGTCACTTTTTACGAAATTTCATTTGGAGCTTCCTAGCCCAAGATATGACCTTTTTCCCAAGGTCACCTGATTTTGACTCAGATCTGGAAGAGGCAGAAACCCTATATTGTACAGATCATAAATCACAAAGTACAACGAATTAGAGGTTGTCCTTTGGACACAAGGTACCTGGAGATTTAATATTCGTCCTATAACAATTTCAGATCTGAAAACTTCTCCAAAACGGATTTATAACGAAAGTGCTACGATGACTGGTTTTTGCTATGTAAAACCCTAACCTTCAAATTGTCGTAAGTAAAGCAAGTGTCTTTAGTGGCATACCTTGTCTTCCTTCAGGTTGGCTCTGATACCATGTTAAAATAAAATATGATAAGACAGAAAATAGCAGCATTACATTCCATTTCACAATAATAGCATATACAGGATCACTGAAGAAACAACAAGCACAGCATAAACACAAGAGACAGAGATTTATCTTGGGAAACCCTCATGGGGTAGAAAACCCAGCAAAGCTTCCTCAATATAGATGACCAGCAATATACAAAGATGAAACCCTGAGACATGATCTCCTCCTCCACAATAGCAGACCTCTCCTCCACAAGTGCGCTATCCTCAAGTGTGTGAGTGTATCAAATGAGGAACACACCTCCTCTATTTATACACTACTCTGATATGTATTTTACACAAGTACATGTAGGCTCGTATTTAACCATTAGGTTAAATACCCCATTATAACTGACTGGGCCGACCCCCACATGGTGGGTCTAATAACCCTAGTTACCACACCCAACTCGGAGGAATAAACATCTCCGGATTTATAGTATAATCACATCGGAGGTATGGAACATCTCCGGAATAAATAATATACAAATATAATATTCTTTGAAGTTACAATATTTCAACACTTAAGTGCATAGTGGAGGCATACTTGGATGATCTTGCTAGCCATTCTCGTAAGAGAGTGGACCACCCCAAGCACCTCTGTCTCATTTTCGAAAGATGTCGGTGTTACAAGATTCGGTTGAATCCCAACAAGTGCATCTTTGTTGTGAAAACGGGTCGCCTTTTAGGGTTCGTAGTTTCCAAAGAGGGTGTAAGAGTTGATCCTCTTAAGGTTGAGGCAATACTTTGGTTGCTTCCCCCACGCAACTTAATTCAGCTCAAGAGCCTCCAAGGGAGAGCCACTTTCCTATGACGTTTTATAGTGAATTATGCTAGCCTTACCAAAGTTTTCGCGTGACTTTTGAAGAAGGACACACCATTTATTTGGGATGAGCGAGCCCAACAGTATTTCGACGCTTTGAAGAAAGCTTTGGTATCGGCCCCTCTGCTTAGTCCACCCGACTTTGCTAGAGATTTCTCGCTTTATGTGGCCGCATCTTTTGAGACGATTGGTATGGTCTTAGTTCAGGTAGATGATGTGCTCCAATAGCATGTTGTCTACTATCTTAGTCAAAATCTAGTAGACGCTGAGCTGAGATACACTCACGTGGAAAAGTTGGCACTTGTGAATGTTCATGTAGTCCAACGTTTACGTCATTTCATTATGCTTTGGAAAACCACTGTCATAACACATATCAATCCATTTCAGTTCGTGCTCTCATGACATCTAATTGGGGGGGAGTATAATAAATGGATTGTTATTCTTCAAGAATTTGATCTTGATTTTGCTTCGACAAAATCGGTGAAATCCTTGGTTTTTGCTGAGCTCATGTTAGATTTTCCGTGACTTGATGAGGACATCATCCATGAAGATTCCTTTGTGGATGAGCACTTATTCCTTATCTCATTAGTGGACCCTTGGTATGGGGATATCACCGTATATATTCAAACTTTGAAGTTCCCTTCACACTATTCGCGAGATGAATGAAGGCGTGTGAGACATCACGCTAAAGATTCTGTCATCGTCAGTGACACTTTGTATTGTTGGGGAAAGGACTCTATCCTCCATTGTTGTTTGACTCATGAAGAAGCAGAGCTTGTATTTAACGACTGCCACGGTGGGGCATGTGGTGGTCACTTATCTGGGATTGCGACAGCCCAACGTATCATGCGAGCTGGTTACTTTTGGCCTTCAATCTTCAAATATTGTATGAATGTCGTAAAGAGATGTCACCCTTGCCGGGTGTTTTCTCGGAATGTACACTCGCATCTAGCGCCCCTTCATCCGGTCGTCACCGTTGGTCCCTTCACCAAGTGGGGGGTGTATTTCATGGATTACAAACCAATTTCGGCTAGGGGGCATCACCATATCATTGTGGCCGTGGAATACTTTTCCAAATGGGCTGAGGCCATGCCGATCATAAAAGCCGACGGTGCTAATGGAACCCACTTCATGTTCAATCAGATTATCGCTCGTTTCGGTATCCCGAAAGATATTGTCACTGACTATGGTAGTCACTTTCAAAACAAAATGATGGTGGATTTGTCACTCAAGCTTGGGTTTCATCAAGATCACTCATATTCTTACTACCCCCAAGAGAATGGTCAGGTCGAGGCAGTCAATAAGTCCTTAAAGACCATTCTCCAACGTACCATCCACTAAAGCAAGAGCAACTGGCACATGATGTTATATCTTGCTTTGTGGGCATACCGAACCATAGTTAAGACTACCACCGGTTTCTCACCATTTCAGCTAGTACATGGTGTGGAGTCCATATTGCCGATTGAATGCGAAATCCCTTCATTGAAACTAGCCATAGAGATCCTGCTTGACACCTTAGATGTTGAGCAACATTTGATCCACCTTGAGCAGCTTGACGAGCAACGTCGAGATGCCGCCGTGGTTATAGATGCCAACAAACATTGTGTCAAGGTTCAGTATGATAGGTCTGTCCGTCCCCGATAGTATGCTGAAGGTGACTTGGTCCTCTTGTATGAGCAAGCTAAGGAGCCCTTGGGGGAAGCCAAGTTTAACCCCATGTGGCACGATCCTTACATAGTGAGGCGTGTCCTTGAGAAAGGAGCCTATGAATTGGAAGACTATGAAGGGAACGCCTTGAAGGAGCCTAGAAATGGGCTCTACCTCAAGCGATATTACGCTTGAGCTTCTAGCTCGAGCTAATAATTTTGTATACTATTGTATAGTTGCTTCTGTACATAGTTTAGATTTTTCGGATCTGCTGATTTGCTTTTGTTTGGTTAATAGATGTCAGTGGAATCTCCTGTGTTCTTGGGATTCGCAGATGGTGCTAGCCGTCATACGCAGCGACTCGCTTCTGCTGTGTGGATTATTTATTCACCTGACCATTAGATTGTGTCTTCAGGAGGTGCTTGTCTCAATCCTACATCCAACAATGTGGCTGAGTATAGTGCCATAGTTGAGCTACTTCGTGATGCCATTTCGCATGGTATACAGTATTTAGAAGTCCACCTGGATTCGCAACTGGTTGTGTCTCAATTGAATGGCTAGTATCGTGTAAGGGATCCTACATTACTACGGAGGTTCTTGAGGGTAAGGCTCTTGGAGTGTCATTTTGTTTTCATTACATACATTCATGTTCCAAGATGTTTTGATCATGTATCTAATGCATATGCTAATTATGTCCTATATTGGAATTTGTCACATCAATAAAAGAAGCACACAAATAAACATTCATTCACACATTTGTACATACACATATAGTAGAACTGGAGAATCATAGTTTTTCATAAATAATAAGTCTAAAATGTGGTGTCACAGTACAAAACTGGAGCCCGTAGCTCTCAAAAATATACATAATCGACACAAAACTATAGGAATTTGAGATATCTAAGACCTGTGGGGAGGCCTAGCTGCCTCGGCATGATGTGTCTGAACATAGTAATGTACTGCATTGGCTATGCGCCACAGTAACTGCACCCAGGTGCCCGGTACTCCTACAACATGTCGCCTCTGGCAGATGATCCACCTCGATAAGCGGTACTCTGGTAGTCATGCAGGTCAGGTTGACCCGTACTGTCTCTAGTGTGTGCTCTGTTGTAGCACCAACCACCTCGCCACCCCTGCCTCGACGACGATGTCTCGGGTAGCCCTCTGGTCTTCGCGGACTAGCATCTGCGAGCAAACAGTAGAATGTCAATATGTGATACTACACCAAAAATATTTTTTCATTCCACTTATAATAAAAAATCCAAAAAATTAAATACACAAAACATAAAATAGTAACATATCGATGTCTCTGAATGCAGCCCCTGGAGGGAGCGACATGTCGCAGTCACCCCGGTAGTCTATCCCCTCATATGGGTAGTCATCGATGGCGATGACCTGTCCAGCCCACCAGTGGAAGAACTCATATGAATATGGTGATGCCTGTCGACCACCACCTTGCCGTGTCAGTATTTCAGCTCACCGGGTCTGGGCTGGATCACAGAGAATGTGCGGAGGGACTTCAATCCTCGGACTGAGCCCCAGGACTCTCTCTCGAAGAAATTGCAGAGTATACTGCCAAAGCCAAAGTTCTTTTCCCGTCCAAGCTTGCACTCCGTTAACTAGCTCTTCATGGTAACCAGTAACGTTGTGCACTAGTTATACACTATAGGTCTCATGCACTCTGCTGCGTTGAACATCACTGGCCTCGAAGCCTGATGTAAAGTCGCTAAACCTGTTATTCTCACGAGGGTGAGCACTATTATCTTCATGCTCAAGCTCACAATGGCCTCAATGGGTATCTGACTCCCCACCTTTTGGGTACTGGGAATACAGTACTGGTCTATATATTCAGTAATGGTGATCCGACCACCTACATTGCGAGACCGGAGACTAGAAACATCCCCTCGACAGGACAACCCTGTGATAAAGTATATATCATCCACCTCTAGTGAGAGTGGTTGACCATTCAGGTCAAATTTATGCACATCTGCATCCCAGTAATCAATCAATCTGCGGAGCAATTGGTGTTGGGCCCTTAAACCCCCAATCCTCCAGAATTTGTAGAGACCACACACTTGTAGTGCTTGTTGCGTGGGTAAATATTGGCGGGCGTCCTCATCAACAACATCATGTTCCCTCTCTCTCCACTGTAGGACCATCCTGGAGGCAAAACAAAGTATTTTTTTAGCTTTTACACATTAAAAAATCACATTCATGACCCTGTACGCGGTCAAGAATTTTGACAGTCGTGTCCGTACGTGGTCAATGCATGCTTTGACCGCGTCCAGGATGCCCTACACGCGACCCGCAAAACTATAGCCTGCGTACAACACTGAGATTATGTAGGGCTTGGATAATATAAAAACTAGACCACTAAAAATTGAAATAAAAGCTATGAAATGGAAGAGGAGGATGAGACTACCAACTTGCTCCAGATGGCTCGTGGAATGGACGCTCGTAGCTTCCGGAATTAGCAACTGAAATCTGAGGTGAAAACTAACCAAAAACTACTATTTGGGTAAAATGTGAAAATGGAATACTAATTGTAACTTTTTATTACTATTTATAGTTTTTAAAACCCACTTTCCTATAGTTTTTACCTTTTTAAGCTGTTTTGGACTAATATGTCGTCTTGGAGTACCATTTTGAACAGATTTTTCCGACGAGAGTTGAGTTTTTGACCATTTCGCGCCTACGGCAGGTATATTTCACACCCATCATATAGGTTAGATGTCATTTTCTCCTGCATTATGCATTTGACCTTTGACCATTTTTCATCAACCCTCGGTGCGACCCCGCTTTTTAATCGACACAGAGCCTTCACATTGCTATAGAAGTGTCGTTATTTGGCAGTAGGGCTTATCCAAACATGGGTGCCCTAGTTAGAGCCTTTTTATGCCTTTTGGCGCCCATGTTGTTGTCTCTCCTTAGGATTGGGAGTCCTTTGTAGTTACGCCATGACTTTGCAATAAAGACTCATACTCTACTTTGTATTATGCTGGCCATCTCCCATAAGGACTCCATTTTTTATCAAGTTGTGATTTCATTGCATCATCCTGCTTGCCGCTTGAGCCTTGTGCTGGCTCCCGCTTACTTAAATGTAAGCCATGTGCCTGAGCACTTTCCCTTTCGAGCCAAGCAGAGCTTTCATTTTCCTTTCGTAATTTGATGACCCTTTACCTTGAGGGAACACCCCCCTATTAATTACATGTGATCTTCTCGATATTTATTGGGACGAGATCTTTGTCGACCAAAAATTTTGCCTCCATTGTTCCCATGCTAGTGACACGGCTAGATCTTGGAAATGTAGCTAGGTTGATATCAATATTACCAGGATTCTCGGTGTCGACCCCTTCTTCTGGAGGATCCAGTGTGGGTCGGTCATTAGCGACCGATGCACTCATAGTTGGGGTCCATGGTGTTAGAACGTGTTGCCGACTGTTCAGTTGAAAACAATGGTGAAGCAGTTGATGCACATGGAGTCGTTTGCTCATGATGCCACATCTCTCAACGAGCCTCGCTGGGTCCAGCACCGCCTTGACCACTATTGTGTGGTCTCTGATAATTCTGTAAATACAAACCACGTCTTATACGTTCAGTACTATCATATAAAAGAGAAAATTATAAAGTTATAAATGAATTATTTTATGAATCAAGATTCCTCAACTTACTCTCAAGGATTCAGATTTCCATTCCAACAATTTAATCCTTGCCATATTCTCGCTTGTCTGTGGAACCTTGATTAGCAGAGAAACGATTTCCACACTATATTTTTCCAACAATTTCTCTATCATCTTAAACGGGTTTGTGGCTTCACCGATTATGTCAGAATCTTTAAGGATCTCAGCCACTTCAGGATCTACTGAACATTCTTGTGATTCTATTTCAAACAACGATTCACTGGGCTGCAACAAAAATATATAAAACACTATTGAGTTCTATCATGATAGATTCCTAAAATTATATTAAAAAAACATATCTATCATGATAGATTCCTAAAATAACAACTAGGTTTAATTGGTGCCTAGACGGTGGTGTCTTCTGATCCACAACTGTGGACTTGCCCCGATCATCGGGCCCCTACAAAAAAGAAGTAGAAAATATTATCACAACGAAACCAGTATACACACGAAAAATACACAACAAAATAAACATTATGCTACGTATTATATTGGTACAATTCCAATGGATTATACCTGCAACCTAGAGGATTGTGATCCACTCCTCGAATCGATGCTCATAGGTGACTTGCCCCGATCTGCTAATATCTGGGAGCTGCCCCTTATAGATACCTAAATAAAAAACACAGTGAAAGTCACCTAAACGAATCCAAAACTAATCATGAAAAAACACATCGATTAAAAACTATTATTAAGTATTATATTTTTACTATTACAAAGAATATGTATACCTGTTGCGTCGAGGGTACTGTGACCCTTGCAGAACCGGACTACATAAAAATCATAGAGTAAATTATGTAAATGAAATAATTAGATAACATTATAGAAATGAAACCAATATACTAATAATGAAAAAACAAAGGAAAAAAAACTATTTTTTCTTATTATATTTACACTATTACAAAGATGTATACCTAATACCTCGAGGAAGATGTACTCCTCCGACCATCTGCTGGCGGGGTTTTATCCCGATCACTAGCCTGTGAAGTAAATATGGAAAATTTAAACGAAATAAACTAATGAAAAAATCCTTAATATGTTAAATTCATTAATAAAAGGTTGGGTAAATTGTCATATGTACCACTCCCATAGTAACCTTATTTGTATCTACTCGGTTCAAATTTTAATTAATAAGCAACTCTTCCCCCGCAAATATTGATTCAATGGCAACTACAAAAAAATGGTTTCCTTCACACCCTTCAAATTCACAGTTTGGTTGCTTAATTGTAGACCCTGGTTGTGTACTATTTATAAACCCAACAATATTCTCTGTGGCCTTTGGCCTTCCGTCCATGTACAACGTTGCTCATTTATTTTGATTTTTGTCTTTCAACTGTAAATAGTTTGCTGACAATCCATATCTACGCATACTTTTTGTAAATTGGACCAGGCACATCCAATCTGTGTAGCTGTAACAGGGTCCAACATACTCCATCAATTCTATACATGTGCCGTAAGGGACCCTTATGCCATCCATGCAAAACAACCCGAAACCATGTATTGATGACGGTGCTATTCGATATATCCTCTCGTTCACACACAAATATGTGTTCGGTTGAGGAAGATCCTTGGGTACCCATTGTTTCACTAAATGTCTGTAGCTCAAGGGCACCTCGACGTCGTCTTTTGTCTCATCACCATAGGAACATGACCCCCCTCGACCATGAAAAAATTCATTGCGTTTATGGAATTTTATTTTGGTCTTTTGACATCTAGTTGATACAACTCTTCTAGACCTACTGGATGTCTCACTTTCCTCTAGCCTTCCTAAACTCCCCTCGCTTGAGGAAGACAGATTTGACAAATACCTATTTGGTTCTACCTGCACCATGGGAAAAAAGTTTAGATACCACCGCAAGTCATAGCGTCTCTTAAAAGGTGACGTGTAGCGCCTTTTATAATGTTACTTGATCACCATTCCCTTTCTCAACATGTAGGCATTCAAGCGATGAGGAAGACGATCACTTTATCTTTCTTATGAGTACAAATTCACGCAATTATCAAACCATCCAACTATCAGCTTTGTCGTCATGGCCCTAAAGGCTCTCTCATCCCATCAGTTTGGGTTCATCACCTCGGTAATTGAAGTCCAGTCACATTTAGTAAGATATTTATATTCAACAATAATAATATAAAATAAAATAACTAACCATTATGGAAAACTTCTAAAAGTTTTTATGACTTTCAAAAGTAAGATCTTTTAGGTGGTTAATAAGTGTTCAAAAATCTTCAAAAACAATATTTTATATAATGTTGTGGAACTTGTATAATCTTATTCAAGCATGGTATTCCTAGATGATTGAAAGTAATTGAATCAAGCAAAAACATAACCGTAAACATGTAAGCTATTTTGAAAAATGGTAGCTTTTAGTCATACTCCCAACTAATGCTGCCTTTTGACAATTACTTGTAATATTGACTTAGGGTATTTAATTCATAACATAGATTTTCAATCATATTGACACAAAGAAAACTAGGGATTTCTTTATATTATCATGACATAGTTACAAAGACTTTCTTTTCAATCTTCATGACAATCTGAATGGACAGGCCCCACTCATAGCCAAATAATTTTGAGATATTTACAAATCATCGGAGTATGGGGGACCATATATTTCTCGAAAGATGTTGGATTCAGTGCGCCATACCTTTGAATAAATAGACCTCAAGACCACACGTCTATTATGGTGCATGTGGACGTCTATGCGGGTTTTGACAAGCCACTATTCTTTGTGTTTAATGTAGTACCCAAGGATTTGATCCTCAGTAATCTTTGTCTGCAAAATATCTTTGACATATTCGAGAGATTCTCCAACTTCCCGTTTTAGATTATAAATAACAGCTGGTTCTAATGCTGTTAGGTTGATGCCGAATGACCGCCACCAGTCTCTCATCCAACCAGGGACGTAGAATGCAGGATCCTCATGGATATGTGTAATTTGAATTCCAAAATTTAAAATGGTATAATTTGTTCTATCTGTATTTTCTTTTCTCAAGAATTTCCACCATAATTTTTTATATTTTTCATAAGTGTGTGTAGTACTTTGAAACTGAAGACTAGCATCTTGATGTGGCCATGCTTCCAAATAACGTATTCGGTTAATACAGTAGTATTCTTGGTCTATTTGTATCCCAGGGTGATGTGTAGAGCCCTCCGTCGAGATTAAGTTAAGATCATGGTAGAGGTGTGTTAACCAATTGCTTGCATCAACTGCTTTTCTCAGGGAGTTGTTGTAAATCATCTCTGGTACAATATTGGATCCCATAGGGATTCTTCTGAGTTTTGGCACTAGTCTAATAAAAGCATTATGTCCCTGTAAGTTAGCATCTAATACTTCAACATGTCTCAACTCCCACCTAGGTTTCCAATCTTGCATATAATCCAACCAACTCATATTATCATTAATAGTATAGATATGATTTTTTCCTCTGGTCCAAGCAGAGATTTTTATGTTTACTTGTGGGTTATGGGCCCATTGGATTCCGCTTTGACCTTCTACGCTCGCTTGCCTTGTGCTCGCTTGCACCAGGCTCGCCTGTTTCAGGCTTGCTTGCTTCAGGCTCGCTTGTTAAAAATTAACAGCATACTTCTATGTCAAATATTCTCTTGTTAAAAATTTAGGAATGCTTTACCAACAAATATAATTTGATTACCAACAATTTTGTTTGATAGGACAAGTATTAACTACTTAATTCAAATTATTTACCACGTATTTGATTACCAACAATTTGATTACTTAAGTCTTATAACCAACACATATTTGATTACCTGGGTGTAGACGTTTCCTGTAATATAATCAGAAGAGTTACTTTCAGAAATGACTGTGCCTCTTAGAGGCCAGTCAACTCTAGGAACCAAGTGACCCTATTATAGGGTTAGTACAAACCAGAGAGAGAGAGATGACTGGGATATGGTACGATCAATCAAAGAAAGTCAATGACAGTCAAAAGGCCCAGTACAATCACAATAAAGATGAGATGACAACCAGCAGACTGAGGCCAAAGAGACTCACGGCCCCCAGTAAGGTACACGAACCAACCAAAGGGTAAAATAAACAACCAGTAAGGTACAAGTAAAAAAGAAAAGAGTGGGTATAAATTAGACTCATAACCCTTGGGACTAAGGGGGTGTAGTTACTCAAATGTGGACAAACTACCATAGTTATATCCACAAGACCAAAAACAAAAAAGGTGGTACAAATCAAAAGATAACTCAAGATTAGTAAAAGACCCAAAAGGTGAAAGGCAAGGTACCACAAAAAAATGAAAGGACCAAAATTAAAGGACAAGCTACCACCAGACCAATAAACAACAGGGTGTAAGGACCAAAAGTAAATTGACCATTGTGGGGAAGGTACAAATAAGGTCAAATATATATTGTAATAGCTCCTTGTAACTACCTGTTATTTGACATGCCAAAGAGATGGAAGGTCAAATAATGTCAAATATATGCAATAGCTCCTTGTAACTACCTCTTATATGAAATAGCTCCTTGTAACTACCTCTTATATGCAATAGCTCCTTGTAACTACCTCTTGTAACTCAAATAGGACCACCAAAAGGTATGATAGCAAGCAACCTTCCTAACTAAGGTCTGGAGGGTGGTACGAAGTGGGTATAAAGACTCATAACAACTTGGACAAAGGGGGTGTACCTCAAATGTGGACAAACTACCGTAGTACCCACAAGACCAAAAACATAAAAGGTGGTACAAATCAAAAGATATAGCAAGATGAGTAAAAGACCCAAAAGGTAAAAGGCAAGGTACCACACAAATATTATCGACAAAATGGAAGGACCATAATACAATCAATCAAGGTGGGGTGCAACCAATCATCTCTCTCTCAAATGTACCATTACTCCATATAACCTGAAAGACCATCATCACAGTAAACAGAAAAGTCCACACGGATGATGTGATCACGTGGTCCTCTAGACTACTCCTAAGGTCAAGCATTAGTGTCTCCATCAAGGGGTGTTCAGTCCCTTGAGAAGACCATCTAACTCAACCATCTCAAAGACCTAGGAGAAGAGGACATCACACATCATCAAATAATTGGTAATTGACCGTGTAAGAACTCAAAAACCCTAAAGCAACCGAGCGTGCAGAAGGGGAGCTAG
Organism: Larix kaempferi; assembly: GCA_027924585.1. Lineage (NCBI taxonomy): Eukaryota > Viridiplantae > Streptophyta > Pinopsida > Pinales > Pinaceae > Larix > Larix kaempferi. The sequence goes on along the minus strand of BSBM01001530.1, from coordinate 48,419,089 downwards.
GAAAAGACAAGGCTCGCAGGCCAAAAAAGCAAGCTCAAAAAATTGTACTGGGACCGGTGTCACAGTAAGCGAGCTGAAACAAAAGTGGCCAGAATGCCAACAAGCAACACTAAAAAGAAAAAGACCCTCTAAAAAGGTGAAATACCAAGCAAACTTTCTAACTAGGAGCTGGAGAACTCGACAAATCATATCCTTTGCAAGGTGATGAAATCCAAGTTGAACAATACAAAATGAGAGACCAATAATGGAAGGATATCTCTCTACCAAAAGGGATCCTGGGTAAAAGATCCCTAGAATAAAAGTCACTAAGCTACCTCGTTCATGACACGTCGAAAAAGGTTTTCGGCACTTCTGTCTTTTTGCCCTTGTATCACCATCACGGTAGAGTACAAGGAAGACAATGGATCGATATGCCTTAGGCGCTAAGTGGAGTGAGGCATTCCAAAAATTCCATCCGGAATCAATCCTCGTGGCTTAACCCCCGAAAAAATGGGAGGCCCCTCCACAAATTGGTCAATGATCGTGTCAATAAATACTAGAGGATTTTAGTACCCTAGAGGACAACAACTATGTCTTAGATGAAAATGACAAGGGGGAATTATTTGGATGCCTATCCCCGGTGTCCTACCTAACTACCAAATTCGTTTTATCCTTAAGTGAGGTTAAAGTGTGTTGAGTTAGCGAGTTAAATTTTAATGGTTGTATTACTCAGTCGGGTGATGGAAGTGAAACTCGTGGTGTGAAGACTGACTCAAACCATGCAAATGCATATGAATAAAATAAGCCTTTCCTTTCAATGAATTTTAGCTAAGGTAAGGAGAGAGTTATTTCAAACTATAACTACTCTTTCAAATTAAATGAATGCAACAAGTGTTCAAGTTCATTCATGGGACCCCAAGGAGAGCTTCAGATATACTCAAGTCATGCAAATGAATTCATCACATAAAACAAAGTGATAATAAATATATGGAATTGTATATATCCATGTTCATAATTCTTTAGGCACACTTATAACATTCTTCAATCATTCATCACAAAAACACAGTGATAGTAGAAACAATAAACTGCATATAAATGTTCATGAGCTTAATAAAAAAATAGTAACCACAACTGGGGAAGCTGAATTGGAATTTCAAATATAAAATAATTAAATTGGCAAAAAATTACCTTATACTAGAACTCCCATCAATCAGCTTATGGTCATGTTCATTTTCCTCAGTTCCTCTAAATTTTATTGCAGACAAAGTACTATCAACTAAGCTCAAAGTTTGATTGCAAACATAATAGTATCAACTAAGCTCAGTTCCTCTTGTGTGATATCCCACGCTTGGAAGAAACTATAGACTCTGTGTACCCATGCCTGCCGTCCGAGGCTTGTTGCCAAGCTGAAACTCAAGATCGCTGGAAACTCTCCTTGGACGAAAGGCGTGGGTACACAGAGTTAAATCACTTCTGGTTTTGGGATAAAAACAATAGAGGTCCAAGTTGAACAAAGAAAATATATTTATAAATACAAATAAATTTATTTTTATCATGATACAATAGGGGAATATCATGATGCTAATGGTGTTATAGGATCTATCTCACATGGTTCTACTTCATAATGGGATGGGGCCAATTAATCTTACTGTCAAAACTCATATTGTGGCAAGGATTGATACATATTGTACATATGGACACAATACAGAGGATTGATAGGAAGGTAAACACATTCTGCTAGTAGGAGAGATGGTGATAGTCTAGAATCTTTCTCATTCCTCACATTTTACATTGCCCAAAATTTTCTAATTTTCTGAAAATTGAAGCTTTCAATTTTATCCAAACCATGTAAGGAGAACTTGACCTAATTGCAATTTTTATAATCTACATGGAAGGATATGTCAATTTATAGACATGGCAATTTAATTTATAGATAGGGCAATTTTTAGTCGTAGGATAGTTATCAACCTAATCCTTCGCATATCAGCGCAATCTAATTTATAGACAGGGAAATGATTTGGTTGACATCCATACAGGGCAGTTTATAAACCTCTACAATTAAAGGCATCACAATACCGTATTACTAAGTATCCCAAGGCATATTTATTTGGAAATTGGTTTACAAATTATAAATATGCAGGTTTGATATACTTAGCCGAATTTTTGGACCCATCTTTCATCACATTCATTGGGTAAATTAAATGCTAATTTGCTAGTTTATGATTCCTTGGATCACTGTCATATTGTTCTTGAGTTAGTGTTTATGAAATATCTTAAGCATATATTGGTTACTTGATCACTATTATTACCATCACACTTGGAATTTGTCTCACTGCTGTTCATACTCTCTTACATAGAGCAGACCTCTGTTTGTGGTTCACTCCTTCATTGGCACCATATTGAGATCACTTTAATACTGATTTTGTGGACTAAAGAATCACTATTGTCACTGTTCTGATTGAGTATCAGTCTTTTCATTAGCTTCTAATTCCAAGAATAAGTTACAACCAAATTGCATCTCTCTTCTAGTTAGTGGTTGCAAATATCATTGTTGGAACTTGGAATGACTTATTATGTTCGAAGGACTCAAAGGTAGCATTGACACAATATCCTAACGCCATTAGTAAACACATTGACCTGCTTACTGTTGATACAATTCTGATCTTTGCATATCAAATTGGATCTTATAACAAGTATTGAGGAACCCAATCAAATCGCATCCCTTGTGGACATATTCATTGAGTAAGTAATAGTGGAATTGGATTGGCACTTAGCGTATTTGTACCCACTGTTGATTGGCTGTTCTAACCCTATGATTGAGGCTTGATTTTAAAGATCCTAATCTATGCAAAGAACATAATTCACTAATGAGAGCTACTAAGATATTTTGAGATAAATCTGAGTTTGATTCACAGTGTTTTATTGCCCTTTGTTACCATTTGGTTACTGCTGTAATAGGTCTTCATTTGCTTCAGTCTTGGAAATACTTGTGGAGCATATTGCTTGATTACTACTTTGGAAACTAAGACATCCTGATTAAATAATAGTATAAAAAATTCATGCTACATGACAGCCTCCTAATCTACTGTTTTGCATGCCCTTGATCTCACATTTGGGACTGTTTGGTGCCTCTAACAAATTCATATTGATTGCAAATTATCCTTTGGTTGAGATATGACTTAATTGCTTTGAGATATCGAAGGCTTGTCTCCTAGGAGGCCTAATTCGGTAGTGACAGGTTGGGAAGGAAGTTCATAGTTGTGGGGATTCACTTTTCTTCTAGAATGCAAGCATTTTGAAGAAACCAAACTCCCCATCAAATCAAATAGGGGGTCAATATGTGGCCTCTAAGATCACGACAAGAAAAGTACTCATGTAAACATCCAACCATAGTGCCTTTGACCCATAAATTCCTCAAGTTAAAATGAAGTTTGATATCTCTCCATACATGTTGTCAATAAGAGTAAGAACGGAATAAGTGATAATTAGGTACATATCCCAGGCATATTTGAATATGTGAACGACAATGTTGAGTAGTTTTGATCCACTAAAGTCATTCAATTGTAATAGAGCTTCCCATATACTTGTCAGCAAAATGGTGTGCCAAAGAACAAGAACAAATCATTGAAGGAAATGACACTTTGAAGTTTAAATTGCATAATTGCATGTTGCAGTATAAATTGAATGCTTCACTACAAATTGTTTTTTGGAACTACGTGAAAAATGTTGTCTCTTGACAAATTCACTATAGAACTAACAAGGTAGCAAGCTGCAAGAAAATCTTGTTCAAATGGGCACCTTAAATACCTCAAAGGCTCATTCCCTTGCCGCAAAGAAAAGTACAAATGATTCAACAACCAACTTTCTCTGTTGGCAATTTGAGGGACCCCATTGCACTTGGGATCAAGCATCCCAACCAATCTGGAATTTATAATCTTAAGGGGGGGGGGCATATTGGACTATCGCCAAACTATGAAAGTAAAAATTTGGTTGTTAAAGGATGTTTTTTTGGAAGGACTTGTGCAATCCAGTACGTACAACAATAAAATGCGATCAAGAAGAGGAGCATAGAGGGTAGGAGGTTTAAGAAGGAGGGATTTGAAATTCAAAGGCATGCTAGCATCCTTTATACCATACAAATAGAACATCCTTCCTAAAGAGGTGGTTAATTGGTTGTGATACTTATATGAAACCCTCAACAAAATGGTGAATAGCCCCAACTCAACCAAGGAAAGAATTACAACCTTTCACCCGGTTGCATATCAAGGATAGCCTTTAACTTCGCTGGATCAATCTCAATGCCACAATAATAAATGAGGTAGCTAAGTATTTTTCCAAATGTGAATCCAAATACACACTTGGTGGGGTTAAGGAAAATGGGATATTGGAATAGCCTGTGGTTGGGAACTGAACTGAACTGAAATTCTAAGTATGGAAATCTAATCTTGGTGCCAAAATCCAAGTTGCTTCAACTAGGCATCAACAACACAAAGTAAAGACACTAGCCGTTGCTGATCAAAACTATCTACACATATCCACAAATCTACCTACAGTTTTCAGGTTGCAAGCCCAAAAGGAGGAAGAGAAATGTTATGAGCACCATTGGTTTCAGCTCTTGGTTCTCTATCACAATAAAAAACTTTATTCTCTACACCGGAACATTCACAAGAAAAGTTTACACTAAACCCCTTGAAGGCTCATCCATGACATAACATGAGCATGATGATTTGAAATTTGAGGTGCCCAAATTAGCACTTTGCTTGATACTATTACCAGGATAACACAGAAAGCTTCATCAGCGAGCTCTTCCAAATGTCAGAAAGCCACAGAGTGATTTAACAGTCTGGGAAATGAGGCTATTAAGCCTTTAAAATCGTCTAGGCAGTAATATGCTTAAGATCCTCACCACAGACATTCACGACACATAAAGGCAAGAGTTGCAAAATAGAAGCTACTCTGCGTAGAGCATTACAGTTTAAGACTAGTAATATGGATCAAGCTTGTGCATTGTAGGTCAAAAATCAATGGGCAAAGGCCACAAAACTAATGAGAACAAGCTAGTAGCAAGGGAGAGAACAAACCAGTAGCAAGGGAGAGAACAAGCTGTGTTCTGTAACTAATGAAATAGGAATTTGTGGTGTGCATAGATAAACTATTACAATACACACTTCTTACTTTAGATGGCAGTTTTGAAACCCATAATTGACATGGGAAATATTATATTACGAGGACATACTGTTAAAATTTAATATGCTAAGACAGAAAATAGCAGCATCACATCCCATTTCACAATAATAGCATATACAGGATCACTGAAGAAACAAGAAGCAAAGCATAAACACAAGAGACACAGATTTATCCTGGGAAACCCTCATGGGGAAGAAAACCCAGTAAAGCTTCCTCAATATAGATGACCAACAATATACAAAGATGCAAACCAAAGACATGATCTCCTCCTCCACCATAGCAGACCTCTCCTCCACAAGTGCGCTACTCTCAAGTGAGTGAGTGTGTGTCAAATGAGGAATACACCTCCTCTATTTATACACTACTCCGACTTGTCTTTTACACAAATCATGTAGGCTCATATTTAACCAATGGGTTAAATACCCCACTACAACTGACTGGGCCGACCCCTCTAGGGTGGTCTAATAACCCTTGGACCCACATAACACATACAGGGCCGACCCCCACTAGGGAAGTCTAATAACCCAAGTTACCACATTCCGACGGAGGAATAAACATCTCCGGATATACAATAAGATCTTCATGAAGGAATGAATCATCTCCGGAATAATAAAGTACAAATATAATATTCTTTGAAGTTACAATATCTCAACACTCCCCCTTAACGAGAAGGATATTATAACAGCATCTGCACAAGCAAGGAGTCATCGACATCATACATGATACATCTATAAATCATTGGAAGCTTTCTCAACATCATCAGTAACTCAAGCAGTTACTGGAACATCAACATCATCAGTATCGTCATCACACGATCATAAGCATCGTCATCACACGATCATCAACATCGTCATCACACGATCATCAGCATCGATCTATAGCATACTCTGCAATACACACGATCATATTACATGATGATCAATCCTGCTCTCTTTAGGACATAGGTCCATGGATGATACAATCCGATCAAGTTCCAGGATGATCAGTCCTTATCACTTTAAGAGAAGCCTCATGTCTAGGGACGATGCAATCCCATCACGTACATTTTGAACCCAGTTCATGGACGATGCAGTCCTCACATGTACCTTTAAGACAAGTCTCATGTCTAGGGATGATGCAATCCTATCTTCAATTCTCGGAGACATCAGTCTACGGATCAATTCTGGGACCAAATTCCGGGGAAGATACAATCCCCTACCTGTTCATTCAGGACTTCATTATCGAAGACCCAATCTACGGCTCAATTCTAGGACCGAAGTCCGGGGAAGATACAATCCCCTACCTGTTCATTCAGGACTTCATTATCGGAGACCCAGTCTACGGCTCAATTCTGGGACCGAAGTCCGGGGAAGATACAATCCCCTATCTATTCATTCAGGACTTCATTATCGGAGACCCAGTCTACGACTCAATTCTGGGACCGAAGTCCGGGGGAGATACAATCCCCTACCTGTTCATTCAGGACTTCATTATCGGAGACCCAGTCTACGGCTCAATTCTGGGACCGAAGTCCGGGGAAGATACAATCCCCTACCTGTTCATTCAGGACTTCATTATCGGAGACATCATGTCTACGACTCAATTCTGGGACTGAAGTCCGGGGAAGATACAATCCCCTACCTGTTCATTCAGGACTTCATTATCGGAGACATCATGTCTACGACTCAATTCTGGGACCGAAGTCCGGAGAAGATACAATCCCCTACTTGTTCATTCAGGACTTCATTATCGGAGACATCATGTCTACGACTCTCTTTAGGATTGAAGTGTAGGGATGATCCAATCCTCACATGTCCACAAAGGACTTCATTCTCGAAGACATACATCTACGGCTCTCTTTAGAACAAGTGTTCAAGGATGATACAATCCCTCTTCTTTCTCGGAGACACCTGTCTACGGCTCACTTTAGAACAAGTGTTCAAGGATGATACAATCCCTCTTCTTTCTCGGAGACACTTGTCTACGGCTCACTTTAGAACAAGTGTTCAAGGATGATACAATCCCTCTTCTTTCTCGGAGACCCCTGTCTACGGCTCACTTTAGAACATGTGTTCAAGGATGATGCAATCCTCACATGTATTCTCATCAATACAAGTACAAGTATCCTCAACCATACAAGTACATTAATCAATACATGTATCATCAAAAGTATGTATTCTCACTAATACATCTATCATCAAAAGCATGTATTCTCACCAATACATATCACATCAAAAGCATGTATTCTCACTAATACATCTATCATCAAAAGCATGTATTCTCACCAATACATCTCATATCAAAAGCATGTATTCTCACTAATACATCTATCATCAAAAGCATGTATTCTCACCAATACATCTCACATCAAAAGCATGTATTCTCACTAATACATCTATCATCAAAAGCATGTATTCTTACTAATACATCTATCATCAAAAACATGTATTCTCACCAATACATCTATCATCAAGAGCATGTATTCTCACTAATACATCTATCATCAAAAGCATGTATTCTCACCAATACATCTCACATCAAAACATGTATTCTCACTAATACATATATCATCAAAAACATGTATTCTTACTAATACATCTATCATCAAAAGCATGTATAAGTAAAACTAAGTATTCTAAGTATAAGAGTCCTAAATCTAAATATTTCTAAGTAACTAGGTGTAGTGAACAGGTAACCTCATCATCGACTTTGTTGTTCGATGAGACAATATCATCATTAGTGACTATGCTACTCCCCCTTTCGAGGAGGGTCCTTTTGAACTACACCAAGCTTATCTCGGAAGTATTCAAATTTCACTCGAGACAGAGGTTTGGTCAAGATATAAGCAAATTGATCCTCAGTGCTCACATACTCGAGCTTGATAGCTCCTCTCTGCACCATATCTTGTATATAAAAGTATCGGATCTCTATGTGTTTTGACTTATCGTGGAATACAAGATTTTCTGTCATCTTGATGCAGTTTTGATTGTCACACATAATCACAGTGGAATCCATTTCTAAGTCAAACACTCCATATAATAGCTTCCGAAGCCACACTGCTTCACAGCTGGCAAAGCAGGTAGCCATATATTCTGCTTCAGCAGTACTGAGAGCCACACTAGATTGTTTCTTGCTGAACCATGAGATCATGGCAGATCCAAGACCATAACATCCACCTAATGTACTCTTTCTGTCTGAGACACTTCCTGCCCAATCAGAATCTGAGTAACCATGTAATCGGAGTTCATGACCTCCAAGATAATATAGACCAAAATCTAATGTACTTTTTAGGTACCTCACTACATGCTTTGCAGCTATTAAGTGAACCTTTCTAGGTTCTACTAGATACTGAATTAGGGTATTTACAGCGAAGCATATATCTGGCCTAGTATTTGTTAAATACATCAATGACCCAATGATTTGTCTATATAGGGTTAGGTCCACTAATTCTGATGAGTCATTAACTAATAATTTCAAGTTGGAGTCCATGGGAGTGGCCATGGCTTTACACTCCAACATATCAAATCTTTTTAGAAACTTCACAACATACTTACCTTGATTTAAAAATATTCCTTTTGGATCTTGCCATACTTCTAGACCTAAGAAGTAGTGCATTAATTCGAGATCTTTTATTTTCATTTCTGCAGCCATTTTCATGATCTGTTTCTCATTCCTTGTCAGAAAGAGATCATCATCATACAATAATGGTATGATAGGTTCATCATCCACAACCTTAAGGTAAAGGTTAGGATCGGCTTTACTTCTGGTAAAGCCCAAGCTTTGTCATGAAGCTGTCAATTTTCCATTATTCACACTCTGCATTGAGTGATCTTCTGCATATCTATCTGTGCCATCTCTCGTCAGATGGGTCTACTGATATGAGTCTCAAAATCATTCGAACTCCGTGGTGAGTTCCTTCTTGCATCCATGTCATATGTGTATAGAAGCCATATTCAACCTTGTAGCAAAGGTTGAGATCCACATCACCCATGATGATCATTAAGCTCATCAATTGACTACCAATCCTGGGTACCCATACAGAACCTGATTCACACTTCTTCTTTAATTACACCATTAAGAGAATGGTCTTATCTATCCACTTGGAGCAAACATCTTGTCATGATTCTCTTCCTCTTTCTAAGAGAATCTTCTAGCAATGAGCCTTCTATATTTTGTTTGATTTGTAAATATTCTTGTTGAACATCCATCACTTGTTCGGTGTTCATCATGATCTTTCCTACATATCAAAATTAAGTACATGATTAGTATTACTTCATAATCATGAAATCATGTTGACATGATAACCTATTATGCATACAGATATCATTTACATAGTTATGCAACTATCTTTGACCAATACTTTGGCACAACACTTTTCCATATCATGTATGCATACAGTGGCTATCTAGATGCCTTCCATCTCTACCAGAACATACTATCGAGAGTGTGCATAGCTCTCAGCATGTCAACAAAGAGGTTTCATTCTAGACAAGCGACAATGGGATGTTTGTCCAACTTACCAATCATATGCATATTAGTAGTATATTGTTCAATGCTCTATGAATGTTTACACTCAGCATGATATATTCTAGGAATACAAATATGCATACAAGCAATATCATTTACTATTTGAATAACAACTCAAATACTTATCTTTTATGTTTGTGTGGTTGCCTCCCGCTTGATCTTCTATATGTCTTTTGAACTTCTATTCATTCTGTACCACTGTGCATGCTCAAGTGTGCACTAGTGCCATCCTCATGATCTCATACACAAACATACATTCATTAGTATATTCTCAATGTTATCAAAACATTATAGTTCTAAATAATCTTGAATATGTATAGTCATGATCATTAGTATTCCGGGTTTCAGGGAAGTCTTCTTTTACTCATGCATATTCTTGTTTGATCATGGGACTCTTCTGGTTAGTTAAATCATCAATCAAGATAAGAGACATAATGTGCATAAACCCTTGATTAACTTTATGAATAAGCATAACCAATCATACCAAGTATACTTATATAAGGGATCCTAACACAAGGTAATATTCTAACATGACATAGGAAAACATACCTGGATTAGTATACCTGCTTAGTTATGTCTAACATACCTAATCAATATCTTCTTTGTTCTCTTCAATGATTTAGAGATCCTATGCTGGAACCTGTCGATCTCATAGGTTAAGCATAATAGAACAAAGTCATACATACCTTGCAAGTAGAACTTCCATGTGATCAAATATTATGGATGAGTCTTTGTCTTCATGTTGTCATGGTCATGGAACTTGATTTGTCTTTCGTGACGTACCTGTATCTTGTTAGCAGACAACATCAACCTTATGCAACATCATAATGTATTAGTACAATCATATAACCCTAATCAATGAATGTCTTCTATCATTCACATGCATTCATACTGTTACTAGGGTGATAAGACAAATCTAACACTAATCAAGATTGTACTAATAAATAATATGAAGACAAATATATTATGAACTTAATCAGGAATAAGATTTCAAGACATACCTGAACCTCCTTAAGTCATACCTGTCGAGACTTCTTGTAGTCTTCTTATGTAAGGCCTTAGTCTCAACTCCCCCTGAAACTTGATCTGGAGCTTGATTAGGGTTTGCTAGAGAAACCCTAAAAATTCAATCTTTGACTCTCACACTTCTGAATGGATGGAAGGATGTGCCTTGCCAAACTAGCATACTTCAATTTTGAAATTTCCAAAATTTGACCCCTCAAAATTGCCTTCGAAACTTCTGGATCTTCTAGACAAGATCCCGAACTAGGGTTTGATGAAGCCCACCCTTCTTCCCAATCAAAAGGTTCGATACAAGGCTCTAAACTCTTATTTTTCTAAGGAGCTTCCAGCCGTGGTCATAGATTTCAAAAATTTCAACTTTTGCTGAAGCCCTAATATTCCATCTTTCTGATCAAAATCCCGAACTAGGGTTTGATCAAGCCCAGTCTTCTACCCAACCAAAAAATTCGATCTTGGTCTCTAAATTTTGATTTTCCTGAGTAGCATTCAGCCGTGGACTCCGATTCCAAAAATTCTAACTTTCTCCGAAACCCTAAATTCCGGAAGCCATGAATTAAGGTGCTCCAAAAATAATTCTGTTTTGACAGAAATATGTACCTGATTGTTTCTTCTGCAACTCCGAACTTTTTGAACCACAGGGTCTGAAAACTTTTTCTGTGGTATCTTGACCTCTTTCCATCCTGACAGGTCTGACCTCAATTGGATTCTCTGAGAGAGAGTTATGCCAAGTGTCGCAACGTGACCTGTTTATGGGATAAAACAGGAGAGCGAACTTGTACGGCGTGCCACGTGTCACTGGTTCTGCTTCGGCCTTTGAAAAATTTTCTTGAGATAGTAAAGTATGTGTAATACCTTTAATTTTTTACGAAATTTAATTTGGATCTTCCTAGTCCAAGTTATGCCAAGTGTCGCAACGTGACCTGTTTATGGGATAAAACAAGAGAGCAAACTTGTATGGTGTGCCACGTGTCACTGGTTCAGCTTCGGCCTCTAAAAACGTTTCCTGAGATAGTACAGTCTGTGTACTACCTGTCACTTTTTACGAAATTTTATTTGGAGCTTCCTAGCCCAAGTTATGACCTTTTTTCCTAGGTCACTTGATTTTGACTGAGATCTGGAAGAGGCAGAAACCCTAACTTGTACTGATCATAACTCACAAAGTACAATGAATATGAGGGTTCCCTTTGGACACAAGGTACCTGGGGATGTAATATACGACCTGTAAAGGTTTTAGATTCTGAACCTTCGCCAAAATGTATTTATAGTGAAAGTTTTACGATGACTGGTTTTTGCTATATAAAACCCTAACCTTCAAATTGTCGCAAGAGAAGCAAGTGTCGTAAGTGCCATACATTGCCTTCCTTCATGTTAGCTCTGATACCATGTTAAAATTTAAAATGCTAAGAAAGAAAATAGCAGCATCACATCCCATTTCACAATAATAGCATATACAGGATCACTGAAGAAACAACAAGCACAACATAAACACAAGAGACACAGATTTATCCTGGGAAACCCTCATGGGGTAGAAAACCCAGCAAAGCTTCCTCAATATAGATACCAGCAATATACAAAGATGCAAACCAAAGACATGATATCCTCCTCCACCATAGCAGACCTCTCCTCCACAAGTGCGCTACTCTCAAGTGAGTGAGTGTGTGTCAAATGAGGAATACACCTCCTTTATTTATACACTACTCTGACTTGTCTTTTACACAAATCATGTAGGCTCGTATTTAACCAATGGGTTAAATACCCCACTACAACTGACTGGGCCGACCCCTCTAGGGTGGTCTAATAACCCTTTGACCCACATAACACATACAGGGCCGACCCCCACTAGGGAAGTCTAATAACCCAAGTTACCACATTCCGACGGAGGAATAAACATCTTCGGATATACAATAAGATCTTCACGGAGGAATGAATCATCTCCGGAATAATAAAGTACAAATATAATATTCTTTGAAGTTACAATATCTCAACACATACTTTGTGAATGTAACTGGGAAACTATCTACATGTATAAACATGGCTATGCAAATTACACCAAAGTGCCATTGCTACAACTATTTTTCATTATTCAAGGCACAATTGTGCATGAAGGAAAATAAGGTTTTATCACGGAGACCTTAATCCTTGGAGAATCTAACAAATGTTTGACAATGTTTGGCAACATTTCTGCAAAAAATTTCTAACTTCCAAGAGTTCCATATATTTTGTAGAGATTCTTGGCAATTTTCAAGAGGGAGAATGAACTCTTTTATCCTATGATGTTGCACAAACCATTTCTAGGCAAAAGCAGGGGGGAAGAAAACTTTGGAATCTTTTTTTTTTTGGGAGAAAAAATCAAAATCTAGGCTACAAGAATAATTAAACCTCCTTACTGAGGGGAATGTATCAATGATTTAATGAAGCCAAAATTACATACAAATAAACATGCACCTAGTTGAAATATTGCACTTTGCAAAGGATGACCATTACAATAGCTGTAAACAATAAAAACATTTACTGGGTTACATTGCAAAAGGGAAATGCAAACTCAGAGGAGCAGCAAGGACTCCAGTAAAGGATAACTATCAACCATGATATGAGTTGCAAAGACAAATATTAAACACAGATGAAAAAATGTATTTTGTGACTTAGCAATTAGCACATGAGGACATCTGTGTTTAGAGCATTATGAAAAGCACTTGGAACTGAACTGAACTGAAATTCTAAGTATGAAAATCTAAGTTGGGTGCCAATTCAAGTTGCTTCAACTAGGCATAAACAACACAAAGTAAAGACACTAGCCATTGCTGATCAAAACTATCTGCACATATCCACAAATCTACCTACATTTTTCAGGTTGCAAGCACAAAAAGAGGAATAGCAATGTTATGAGCACCATTGGTTTCAACTCTTGGTTCTCTATCACAATAAAAAACTTCATTCTCTATTTCAAAACATTCACAAGTAAAATTTTACACTAAACCCCTTGAAGGCTCATCCATGACATAACATGAGCATGATGATTTGAAATTTGAGGTGCCCAAATTAGCACTTTGCTTGATACTATTACCAGGATACCACTACCTAGACATGAATAGAAAGGTAAAAGGAAAAATGACATGCAATCCATAGGAATGGTCTTTTTATGCCTTTTTGACTGCCCATAGTTTTCCCAATTTGGTTTCAATAGGATTCTAGACATACAAAAGCTACCTGTGCAGTACTATCACCCAAAATGTTGGGTGGAGTATTAGAGAATGTGCCTTCACTTAGTTAATGACAAATTGGTGGACACAATACCTCTCTTCTACAAAATTAGACCTCCCAATCCCTAATGGAAACTATCAATTAGTTGAATTACCTCTTAGGACAACCCCTTCCCACCAAATCTCATCAATTTCAAGTGAAACTTGATCTGCCACATTGACTCACACCCACAATTTCCCCTCAAGTTAACCCCTTATTGCAAAAAATCTCTCAATTTCATTAAAAGACAGAACCTAGTTTTCTCCTTTAAAAGCCTTTGAGATTTTTCCAAACCCTGAGTTGGTATATCAATAGAAATAATCTACCATAAAATACAACAGGAAAAAGAAAAAGAACAAACCGACAACCAGATTTATCTTTTAACATTGATGCCCCCTATTTTAAAAGTTTTTACACTCCATCGTGCCTATGAGCAGAGGATTAACTTTTAACCTTGATGCCCCTGCTCTTAACTTATTATAAAACAAAATTGTGGATTAAAAATCCTATGAGCAGAGGATTTCGACACATACCGAAGACATTGCTCCTTCCAGAGATAAAAGGTTTCGCGAAAATGGCGCACAACCCCGAAGCAATTCAAAAACAATAAAATGGCGCAGCGTGGCGCACAACCCCAAAGCAGTTGATGGATGCACTCACTGAAACGTTGAAGCTAGGGATACCCCGTAGCAGTTGATGGATGCACTTACTGAAACGTCAAAGCCAGGGATAATAGGTTTCACGCCAGACTTTAGCAGTGGGTAATGAAGTTGGTAAATCGCCAGAGGGGTTTTGTGTCCGTGAATACCATGCAGGAAAGAACCAACAACCCACTAAAATCCCTCAAAATTTCACACTCATGGATGCACTCACTGAAACGTCGGAGCCAGGGATACCCCGAAGCAGTTGATGGATGCACTCTCTAAAACGTCGAAGCCAGGGATGACAGGTTTTGCGCCAGAGTTTAGCAGTGGGTAATGAAGTGGTATAGCGCCGGAGGGGTTTTGGGTAATGAAGTTGGTATAGCGCCGAAGGGATTTTACATATATTATATATGTTATAATTATTAGGGCCCTAATATATTATATATATATTATGTATATATTATGTATATATTATATGTTTTAGTTGATTAAGGACTTAATTAACATATAGATTTTAATTCATGAGGGGAAAACATTATGTGTGATGGATTCATATTACATACATTTATGAAATCATAGTGTATTTGTTTTGTTGAGTTCTTACTCTAACTTGTAGGGAGTCGTTGTCTCACTAAATCAACTGGTATTAGAGAAATTTGAACTTGTGGTGGTTAGAACCAAAGAGATCCCCATCTTAGATTGAGTAATTTGTGAATGTTGGTTAAGTGCCGAGCATGGAAACAAAGATCCCTAAATAGAATCATAGTGATGGAAAACAGAGGAGGATTTCATGGAAAACATAGAAGACCAGAGGGTACATAAAAAGTGAATGAGATCGCAATAATAGTTAGAAAAATCTTGGCTATAATGGATTCCATGGAGGTATCCTAGAGGAGAGTTATTTCACATATGGTGCAAGACATTGATGACGACGAAGTGGAATCACATACTACAAGAAAAGAACTAGAACAACATGCGATAGTGAAAGAGAGATTGATTAGAGTAATCAATGGTATTGAGGTAAACCTGAACTTAATATTCATGTGTATTTTGAAAGTTTAAATCTCGAGGAATTCATAGATTGGATTAGATAAATGGAAAATTTATTTGAATCTGAGTAGATTAGAAATCCTATGAGGGTTTGGTTTTCCAATATGAAAGTGAAAAGTAATGCTTCTCCATGGTAGGATAATTTGTAGTTGAATAGAGAAAGTTGTACTGAGAAAATATTAAAGCCTAGAGGATAGGATGTTCTTAGAGTTGAAGAATAAATTTTTACCTATGGATATTTCAAATCTGTTTAGAAGATTGTAAATTTGAAGCAGTTGAAGATGTTACTCAAGGAGTAAACAAAGGAGTTTTACACACTTTATAAAGGTCTAGGTAGAATGGGTAAAATAAAAAATCCATTGTGACCTATGCGAATGGTGTAATTTATGCCATTCAAGATGAGTTTAATATTTTTAATTTATGTTCAATGGTAGAGACTTACCAAGTAGATTTTAGAACCTAGGAGAAATTGCTAAGGAATCAATCGAACGCAAGAAAAGGTCCAGAATACAAATAAGGATAACAAAAAGAAAAACAAGTGGAAGAGAATGAAAGTAGGTCTAGCACTATAGATCAACTTATTGGAAGAGGATTTAATGTTGACAGTGGAAGAGTTTGGTCAACAAGAGGTAGAGGTAGAGGAGAGGGGGGAACTCATAGAATGTGAAATGCAAGGCCATATAGAATTTGAATTTCCATATTTTTTTAAGGATGAAAGAAGACAAGAGGGGATAACTCATATTATTGAAATGGAATCAATAGTAGCAACAAGTGAGGTGGTGGAATTTAGGGGAAAGTAGGGAGAGGATTAGATGATTACTATGTATTGTTTCATATTGTGAAAGAGGTTGAGATAAAATAATAATAGAGGAATAAAATATTATTGATGAACTATAAGATAGAAGGTAATTGTTGGAATTTAAATATTGATAAAAATAGTTCAAAAAGCTTGGTATCAAATGACGATGATGATTATGATGATGAAGAATGGTGACGACGATGATGATGAAGATGATTATGACAATGATGATGATGATTATGATGATGATGATGAAGATGGTGACGATAATGATGACGATGGTGACGATGATGACGATGATGATGGCAATGATGATGATGATGATGGTCGCCGTGACGACGACGACGATGATGATGTTGATGATGATGATGATGATGATGATGATGATGAGGATGATGATGATGATGAAGATGATGATCGAGATGATGAATATGTCAATGAAGAAGAAAAATATGACGATGATGAATATGATGGTACTGATGATGACAACGATGATGATGATGATGTTTGAGTCTTTATAATTGTGCATTTCCTTACTAAGATTCTCTCTATTTCGAGAATAATTTAATATTATCTACTAAACAGGGCCAACCACGTGAAGGTGGAAGCTCTTATGGCTCCTCCCCCCCTCACATCACTCTCAATTCCCCATAACCCAACAAAAATATCTATGTACAAAAAATTTAAATGTGTTTTTTGACATACTCTATAACAAGCAATGTTTATAATTAGAACATACAGGAAAATGGAAACTCACTAAGAAACAGTTAATTTATTATTACTTCATACCTTGTAAACTTCAATCATCTTCATCATATTCTTCATCTGAGTCATCGTCTGTACTATCATTCGATGATCCAGATTCAACATTGTAAGGATTGGCCATATCATCCTCGTCGTCAATGTCAGTTACGATCATCATGTCATCGTCGATATCATCTTCATGGACATTGTATGATACATCATGATCTGATTCAAGAAGTTCTTCGACATCTTCTTCTAGAACATGATCATCTAACTCATGTTGATCATGATCATCTTCATTAGCGACGTCTTCTTCTTTGAGAACGTCTTCATTACCTTCATCTACGTTATACTTTATCGGCCTTCCCCTTGGATCATGTCTCACAACAAATGACCAACCCGCTCTACCTGGAACCTCAGAGTAAAATACCTGTTCACATTGGGTTGGAAGAACATAGGGTTCCGTTCCTGGCTCAAACAACCTTGCATTTACATGGTAAATCCATTATCATGTTCAATTATTGTTTTATCGGGATCATGTTGATTCAATAGACACCTGTACCATTTGAAAATGAACATAAATACCTTGAAGGAGTTAAGGTCACAATGAAGAATGTCTTCCAGATACCCATAGTATCGATTTTTAGAGAGTTCTGGATGTCTGTCACTTCTAGAAGAAACATTGGTCACCTCAAAGACTGCAGATATCCCACAATCAAATGTTTTCTTCGTTTCATCCAACTTTTTGGTGCGATATCTACATCCATTGCACCACATAGCCTTATGGTGTTTTACCTACAACAAGCCATACAGGAAAAGATTACATAATGATCCAATATTTATGATTAACTAGTGCATGTTTATAATGCCATACAATGAAAAAAATCAACGTGATGTACAACGACAATATTTTTTACAAAAAAAAAATAGTGTGGTCGATTAATATGCTTACCTGCTTATCTTTTAAACCTCTTGCTAAATTGATTTCCCTTTGTGTTAGATTGGTGTCTCCATTGCGATGTGCAGCTTTAACCAATGAAGCCACACCTTCCCATGATATTCCATGACCAGATTGTTCACATCGTTCGATCCATACCTTTATCCAGTCGAGATTGTTTGTGATGTATAAATGAATTGCATCCCACTCTCGACCAACTGTTTGATGACAATAAAATTAAAATTGAATACAAATGTATAGTGAATTAAAATTAAAAATAGAATATGTATGATATTATATATACATAAAAATCACCAATCAAATGTGTTATATTACCTTTCACCTTCCTCGATCTACCTTTCTCCTTCAGGTAATCCCCTTCGAAATTGTTATTGGATTCCGGATCACAAATGCGACATAAATTGAGCTTTGACGCTAATTTAGGAAGATATTCACTAATATACAACATGTTTTGGTATACCATATATCTCTCCAACATAGAACCCTTAGCATATGATCGTTGTCTAATCAAACCCTTCATAAATTTCAAGTGCCTCTCAACCATCCACATGGACCTTGAGGGCGCAGGTCCACACAGTTCAATCTCCTCGAATTGGTGTATGAGGTAGTGTTCCTGTGCATTGAAAAATGCATAAGGTAGATGCTTATGCATTTCACACATGAGACGAGGAATTTCTCTCCTTCAATACTTTATGTCTTCTTTATAGAATTCTTTAGATGACAACCATCTACAAGTGACATGACAACCAAATCAAGATATTATTAAAGGAAACAAAATTATATCACGTAACATGAATTAGAGAACGAAAATCAAATAAAGTTATATGTTGAATTAAACAAACATTAAGCACATGGAAAAAATCACCACTTACCTCATGTATTTCCCGAGACTATATATTATTTGCTTGACATTGTTGTCGAAGTTGTCCGGGATAGAGAGAGGTAGAACATACTGTAACAATAATATACAAATCGTTTAATTTTATCAACAAAAAGTAGACAAATAAAAAATATACCAACCATATTCACTGGAGTAGGAAAAAAAATAATTAAATCCATACCATAATAATTACCTTCATGAAGACATGCCAATCATGAGTTTTCACCCCTGCGAAATCAACTTTCTTTGTTATGATATTCTTCATGTTCGCACAAAATCCGGTGGGAAATTTAATTTTTCGAATGACTTCTTTTAAAACATTACTTTGCTGGTCCGCTAACATCCATGGAAGTGAGTTTATATTAATTTGCTCTCCGTTCCTATGAAATTGAATGACGTCTTTCATTGCATGGTTGTTATCTCGAATGTCTTTGCAAATTTTGACAATTTTTTCTTTGTCACTCCTTCCATCCAATATTCGCCATAATGTTTCGGTCACATTCTTTCCGATATGCATTGTATCAAATAGATGAGCAATTTGTAGGTGCTCATAGTAGGGAAACCTACTAAATTGTCTAGGATAACTTTTCATTCCTCGTGGAAGCCCATTAATGCCTTCATGATCACATGAACGACAATCATGAAATTACATAAATCAATGTCAATTACAGTAAACAACACAGTATAAAAAATACAATATAACATATCATATACGATGATTCATTATACGTACCTTGACGATTTCTATTGTATTGCAACTTCCATAGGTGAGGTGTCATTCTCTGCGGTTTTAATGCAGTCTCTTGCTTGCCATTGAACATATGTTTTTCGGTAGTTCGATACCTGTGATTCTTAGAGAGGAAGTGCCTATACTCATCAAACACCTCCTTTCCTAAGCTTTTTGAACAATGAGATTTGATCTTAGGACCACAAAATGGACATGCAAATTTTCCCTTTGTCTGAAGACCTACATAAAGAGATGGAATATCTATGTCAATTATAATTTTATACAACATGACTGGATTATTTAGAAAAACATGCGTGCGTAGTATATTAACTAGTAGTTCATATAATGTTTTGCAAATAAAGTGGAACTTATAATTACATACCACAAAAATGGGTTAACCCTGGGGCATCATGTATTGTCCATACAAGCATTGCATGGAATTGAAATTTCCTTTGTTGTATTGGTCTAGATACGTCATACATAGTGATGCCATTCCATAACTTCAATAGCTCGTCAATAAGAGGTTCGATATATACATTCATATCTTTGACTTGGTACTTACCTGATTGATTTGAACATATAAAAAATATAATTATGAGATGTAACATTTAGATTACATATATTAAACCATATTGCACAATAGAGAAACATTAAATATATATATGACATTATGCGACAACAATACGACAAATGAGATACCACTACATTAAAAAAAAATTGCAGGGTTCGTACCTGAAACAATCATCGACAACATTATGTGCTCCCTCTTTATTGTCAATTATGGAGGAATGTTGTTGTTGATAACAAAAATAGGCCACACCAAGTAAATGGATCTCATCTCTGCAAATGGATTGACACCATCTGTTGCTAAGGAAATCCTAATATTACGAGGTTCTTATTTAAAGTGAGGCCATTTTTCCTCCATATCTCTAAATGCAGACCCATCTGCAGGCATCTGAATAATGTCGTCTTGACTTCTATTCCGTGCATGGTAATCCATAAACCGCTCTATGTTTTTGCACCTGAACAGTCGTTGCAAACGTGGAATAATGGGAATATAACGTAGAAACTTGCGAGGCACCTTTTTAGTTACTTAATCTGTGCGATATTTCCTGATATGACATTCTAGACATTCTGTTGCAAATTCATGCTGATTGTAATATATAACATGGTCATCAGGGCATGCATGAATTGCTTCATACTGCATTCCAATTTCTTTCATGATGGTAGATAAATCTCAATATGTGTGAGGTAAAATATTTGACGGCGGTAACAAATATTCACCTATCATGCTACAACAAGTTAAAATAAAAATCTAGTTAATATAATATAGAAATAATATTAATGAAACAAATTTCATCTGTAATAATTTGACTTATATATGAATTAAAAATAAAATACGCAATCATATATATTTTGTGATGGAATATATTACATACCTTAACATCCGTGTGACTGATATGTTTGAAAGACCATTCATAACCTTCAAGTTCATTATCAACAATATAGCAGAGAGAAGATTTGTCTTTGAGCCCTCATAAAGGGGTTCGTATGCCTTATCAAGAAGAGATATATCATGAATATCATCAAAATGTTCATCATTTTCATGATCATCATCATCATCATCGACATCCATTCCAACATTAAATGAATCATGGATCAAAGTATTTGTAACATCATCTTCAACTATGTTATCAGTATGATCATCTTCTTCATTAATGTGATCGTTAACTTGTTCTCCATTAATATTCATAGCTTCCGGTACTTGTTGTGGAAGCACTTCCTCCGGAAGAAGTGCCCTAGGATGTCTTTCCTTATTAAATACATGAAAGCATCAATAGATAAAAGTTAATATAAGAAATTCAAACACAAAATGTAAAAATTTCAGACACAAAATGTAAACATTTATGTGATGCATTTAAAATGTAACAAATTTTGTACTATTGGGATGAAAAGAACAACGGTCAATTGTACTTTTGGTCAAATAGGTGCATCCAAACTATCCAAGAGACATAATAACTGACCCAATTACTGAGCAAAGCTACTCAAATATAACCCAAAATTTCTCATACTGTACTCCACTAAGGTAAGATAAATGATGCTATGGTAATTTCTATAGAGAAAATATAAGAGAAATTACAACATGCCAATATAGTCGTTATTTCTATTATCATGATGGAAAGTGTCACAAATCTAGAGAGTTAAGTGATTTCCCCGGTGAGTGGGTTAGTCTCACTAATGAACAAATAAATGAGTTATTAATTCTACTATACCCTAGATTCAACATGCACAAAAGAAAAAAAATATTATAATAAATATTTAATTTTAAAATAATATTTATTGTCCATGTTAGTCCCCATCTATTGAAACCACAATCAATAGATATATAAGTTAATATAAGAAATATTAAAATAATACATAAATTTACAAAAGCAATCAAAATAAAAACATATATAATGCAAAACTTACAAATGGATAGTATTCATGTCCCACCTCAGCGTGCCCATGCTCCCTACAATGTTTTGTGGCTGTTGTGATAAAAATTCTTCTCCTCTTAAATCCCCTGCATTGACTACATGGACAATAGCATTTCCCATCACCCCTTCTTTCAACTCCTTCCCACAATCTAGAAAGCAATTGTTGATTTTGTTCGTTTGGATCAGGAATATTGCTAGTTGACATTTTCTCGTAAAGAGCTTGAATGAAGATTATCGATCTTAGAAAATGAAGCTCCACACTTCGCTCGCTTGAATCACAAAAACAATGGAAATAGTGAAAAATAGTCCGCCGAATAAAAAAACTTCCGCAAACCGTCGCTTGTATAGCAAACATGTCGGAATGTTTCAATATTTATAGGTTTTAAAAGTCAACCTTCCATCGGATATCCGACAACTTGAACCTGGTTACCATTGGTAAATTGGCGTCGGATATCCGACATCCTCGGGTTTCAAAAGGAGTTGGATTTCCGACGACCCAGGGCTTAACATGATGTCGGATATCCACAGAGCCATAAGGCCATCGGATATTCCAGGGGTCGCGTCGGATATCAACATAGTCGTCGGATATTTGACGGATCATTCCATCAATTTAAAAAAAAAATCAAATTTTATAATTTTTAAGGTGAAATCCGACGACACAGTCCTTTTCGTCGGAGGTCGTCGAATTTTCTCATCGGATTTTGGGTTCGAATCTTGTAGTGAAATGATGCTGGGTTCTTCAACAATGGAATGGGAATGAGGAATAACCCCTTCTCATGAGGTAGAGTGACTTGTGGTACAAGAAAATAGAGCCCATACTCTGCCATATGAATTTTTGGGATGCCCATGCTCCATTGAAGCCATGGAATGAATTCTTCAACAACTTCCTTACAACAGAATTAAATGTCAGCAAGGCAAGTCAAATGGGTTCACAAGATGACATTTGGCAGCATATGGTTCATCCCCACAACCCCCTCACCACTCCCTAGTGGAATACACATGGCCCCTTCTCATTCATTACTTCCATAGCAAGTTTTGGTATTTTATTGAAATATTTAATATTTACATCCATTTACAATATTCCATGTCTTAATAGCACATGGGTAGCAAAATATCAAATACTTGCCTTTCTAAATAAATCTGAGCATACACTAGCGGGGCTTTGGACTTAAGCTCCACGCTAGGAAACATACACCGCATGTATACAATATTTTCATTAAAGCCAATATTTCATAAGGGTCAAAATTGGGGTATTACATTCCCCTCCCCCTTAGAACAACACCGTCCTCGATGCTCTCAAAACTGGACAAAAATGGGAATGCCTCTCTCTTGGCATCCTCCAGCTCCCATGTAGCCTCATCAGGACTAAGGTGCTTCCATTGGACCTTTACCTGCCCGATGGCTCTGTTTCGGAGCAAAGTGACCTTCTTGTCGAGGATGCACATAGGCTCTACTTGGAACTCTCACTCGGTTTCCACCTGTATCACATTCCAATCAATCATATGATTATGATCATGTACATACTTCTTAAGCAAAGATACATTGAAAACATTATGAACTCTTATGTTAGCAGGCAATGCAACTCTATATGCAACTGGCCCTATCCTATCTAGGACTTCAAATGGCCCACAATATCTTGGTGACAACTTGGCACAACTCCCCAACTTGAGAGAACTCTTCCTTGGTTTCACTCTCAAATAAACATGATCCCTAATCTGAAATTCCTTATGCACTCTTTTCAAATTTGCATAACTCTTTTGCCTGTCCTGAGATGCCTTTAAATTCTTCCTGATCTTAGCAACTTCCTGTTCCATTTCCTTGATCATCTCTGGTCCAAGTACTACCCTGTTCACCGGGCTGTCCCAATCATTGGAGTCTTGCATCCCTTGCCATATAATGCCTAAAATGGACTCATCCCCAATGATGCATGATGTCCATTATTGTATGCAGATTCTACCAAGTGTAGGTAATCTTCCCACTTGGATGGTTTATCCATCACATACATTCTCAACATGTCTTCAAGAACCTGATTCATCCTCTCAGTTTGGTCATCTGTTTGAGGATGATATGCTATACTGAAATCCAATCTAGTCCCCAATTCCTGAAATAATCCTTTCCAGAAATTGGAAGTGAACTTTGTATCACGATAAAAAATTATTTCCTTGGGCAATCCATGCAATCTGAATACTTCTCCCATGAAAATATTTGCAATGTCATTAGCCTTGTGAGTGGACTTGACTGGAATAAATTGAGCTACCTTTGATATCTTGTCCACCACAACCATGATTGAATCATGCTTCTTCACTGTCATGGGAAGACCTGTTATAAAATCCATAGAGATCACTTCCCACTTCCATTCTGGAATGGGTAAGGGCTGCAGCAATCCTGCTGGATGTTGGTGCTCTGCCTTGACTTGTTGGCACTTTTGACACCTAGCAATGTACTCAGATATGTCCTTATTCATACCATGCCAAAAGTATTGCTTTCTTGCTGCTATTATAGTGTTTTGATATCCTGGATGTCCAGAGTATGGCATTTGATGTATTTCATCCATCACTAGCTTCTTCAAATCTACACTATTTGGAATGTACAGTCTATCTTTGTAGATGAGGATATCATCTTCACCAAGCTGATATCTCGCACACTTTTCATCCACATTACCCTGCTACTACTTCACTTTAATTTGAAGGCAAGTTCCATCACTGTTTTGGGCTTCAAGAATTCTTGTCTTCAAATCTGATTTACACACACTTAATGCTGCAACATGGAATTTTCTGCTAAGAGCATCTGCAACCTTATTCTCTTTCCCTTTTACATGCTTAATTTAAAAATCAAATTCACAAAGAAACTC
This sequence comes from Larix kaempferi, assembly GCA_027924585.1. Taxonomy (NCBI): domain Eukaryota; kingdom Viridiplantae; phylum Streptophyta; class Pinopsida; order Pinales; family Pinaceae; genus Larix; species Larix kaempferi. The sequence goes on along the minus strand of BSBM01001530.1, from coordinate 48,394,024 downwards.
CATCCATCTAGCTTTCCTAGCATTCAAGTTTGGCTGGTCAAACAAATACTTCAAGCTCATGTGGTATGTTCTAAGCTCGAATCTTCTTCCCAACAAATAATGTCTCCACATCTTGAGAGCATGTACTATGGATGCTAATTCTAAATCATGTGTGGCATAATTCTTTTAATGCTCTTTTAATTTCTTTGACTCATAGCAAATCACAACTCCTTCTTGCATGAGCACTCCACCTAGTCCTTCAATGCAAGCATTTGTGCACACTACCAAATCCTTTTTTGGATCTGCTATCTTCAAAACAAGAGCGCTGGTAAGTAGCTCCTTTAACTGCTGAAAACTTCTCACATTTTTCAGACCATACAAACTTGATATTCTTCCTTTGCAATGAAGTGATTGGATGAGCTATCTTGGAGAATCCTTCAATGAACCTTCTGTAGTAACCAGCAAGACCCATGTCACATCCCCACCCATCTATCCAATTTTCGGTAAGGGAACATGATAGCAATCTGTGGGGATTTTACATAAAGTAAGTCCACTCACTTAATTCATAGCCATAAAATTCAAAGGTGTGCAGATGCAAATCAATTTAACATGCACAGTGGAATAAACACCATCCACACACAATTCACAATTTCCATTCAATTTAACACATTGCAGAATTAGATATAAATAGAGAATATACTTATCTCACTGTAATGTTGTCCCCAACAACTAGCTATGTCGCTGCAACGTTCCTCCCAACCGTAGGTCTCTGTCCAACTTGTATTATTTCGGCACTCAGAGACCACCCCCAAGCCGGGCATGATCTCTACAAGGAAAAGGGGATTTCAAGCTCATACACATCCAAATAATCATTTGCATTTAAGCCAAGCCAGTCCACAATTGGGTTTATCAGGGTAAATCTGAACCCTCTTCATTTGTGGATGCTTCCACTCAAGCTCAAGCCAAAACAATGGAAACCCATTTCAACCAAAACAATCTCCTCATGAGAAAAATGCTCATAAACTGGGCATGGATACACATAACAACAAAATCACGAGTGTTGGGCATGTAGAAAAACGTTTTTACAGTGGGATGCCCAAATTGGGGTTTCTACCAGTTCAGAAAAACGTGGGCAGCCAAAATGAAATGGGAGAAGGGGAAAATAACCCTGGGAGAGCAACTCATTTTCAGAAAACGATTTTTGGGCATTCTAGGGCCAAAAACGGCCTTCACACAGTCATACAATTCGATGTAAACATTCAAACAATTCGGGTCATTGATGTGATAGACGAAAGCTCTCAAAACGACCTTCACACAGTCATTAACTGACAGCAAGGAACCAAAATGAATTTTGGGCAAAACTGTGACAGGTTGGCACCCGAAATTGACATATACACAGTCACACAGTTGATGAAAATATTCAAAAAAGATTTCTATGATAGGAGATAACAACTGGGTTCACAAAAATGATTTTTCCACAAATGAAACCCAAATCTGGAAATTCAAAAACGTTTTTACAACAATAATGGAACAACAAGCTATCAAAACTTATCTATTGAGCTTTCCAATGGATTCTCCCCTTTCCCCATAGTCCAACCATCACAAAAACGAGATTCTCAGCTTGAAAACCAGTGAATTTACAACATTCCTCATGAGAAAAATGCTCAACAAGCTTCCAAAACGTGAGAGAGTGAAGTCTGATCATGAATAATGGCTTGGGAAGGCAATTTGTGGGTGTCTTCTTGCCCAAGAAGGAGAAACACGATTTTCCATGAGGGTGGCTTGCACATACTCGAATTTGGACAGCCATACCTCCCCAATCCCCAAGGCATTAACTACTTCACCCAACTTTTGGGAGAAATGAATGATTGGGCACCAAAGTCAACATGGGTAGTTGATGTTTGATGGGTTTTCTCATTGACACTTGGCTTGAATTCATTGGCTCAAGGGTTTGAATATTTCCCTCCCAATTCCTTGTAACATCATGCCCCCATCTCTTGTTGCATTGCATAGCTAGTAGTGGGCATTTTTATATTAAAATGCATATTTACAATTCCCATGGTTCTCTAGCACATGGGCAACATAATATCCAATACTTGCCTCTTTGAGGTCGAGCGTTCACTAGCGGGGCCTTGGCCTTAAGCTCCACGCTAGGAATCATACATAATATGCATACAATATTTACATTATAGCCCAAAATATTGCAATGGTCAAAATGGGGATGTGACATACCCCTCCCCTTGGAATAACACCATCCTCGGTGTTCCAATACCTAGGAATACATACACTCTTTATACATGTCCAAAATTCACAAAATGTGTAGGTCTGTCTTGCATTTCATTGATTGGAGATGTCAAGGTGAGGTTCTTGAACCCATGCACATTGCTCCTGCTGGCTGTCGCTTTTCTTGCTACCCCTTGCTGGACATTCACGGAGGAGGTGACTTCCTCCACATCCCCAACATCCTATTGGAGGTAACTACCTCTGTTTTCCTTTGTCAGCATTCTTGCTCTCTTATAGCCTTGGGCGTTTCTTGATGGGGTGATAGGACGAATGCTTCATCATTAGTCCACTTTCCTTTCCCTTACTGATTTCTCCCATAATACTTTTTACCTCTTTTTGCAGATGAATAGAGTCCTGCAAAACCTTGTGGTTCATCGCATTCTGCTGCTTCTGTAGCTTGAGCATCTCTCCAAGGTTTTCTTGGGTCTTGGAAATTGTTTGAAGGATACTTTCAGCTTAGTCCAATAGCCCTTGGTCTGCGGCCATGGTCAATGCGCTCAGCTTACCTCACTTTCTTGCTAGCACCACTTGTTTGTGTCGGATGCAACCAATTGTTTCAATTTCTCCCTGTGAAATTTATCATGAAAACTCTTTGTTAGGACAAGCATAATATGAACATTAAAATTAGTCAATTATTTCCCAATTGACATGGAACGTCCATGCTTCACTCATGCGACTTCCAATTTTTTTTTTCATGCTTTCCCAACATACACATGATCTCTTTCATGTTCATCCTTTCACAGTGAAATAACTATTTTAGCATTCACAATTTAATTCAAGAAAATAAACACATTCTTCTTCTAGTCATGACATGCATTCAACAATTCTTTGTTTTATAAATGCATCAATAAATAGGAAAGAGAAGAGTAAGAGTTTCTCCCTCTTAGTCTTGTTTTATTTACGGAGCTATGCCATCACTGTGGTTTCATGCTCCTTAGTCTCTTTCACTTTAATGTGAATGCTTGAATTTCCCTTTATTGGCTATGACACTTAGTGTCTAAGGTCTGTCTAATGCTTTTCAACTTGGGTACCCCTTCCCATTCTACTTACAGAACCTCTGGTTGCTAGGACCCACTCATGTTCACTAGCACCATCTTTTATTATTGCTCATATTGAGCTCTTTAGGACGGTCATATGTCCATATGCATCCCTATGATGCCTTCCTGGTCCTTGCTTCCAACAATATCTACACTCAAACATTGAATCAATTCACATGTTTTAGTTTATTTCATAAGGTTTTTCTCTAAACAAGAGTTTGAGAAATCATAACCAAATCATATACACACGTATATTCATAAGCAAGAAGCTGCAAGATAACCAAATACTTATTTGTATTGGATGTCTTCACTTTATTCCACGGGATCCTTCTTTGCTTTACGAGCCTTGGATTTCCCGTGGACACAATTATGAATGTTGGGCCAACACGTAGGCTACTCCACAATCATTCAAATAGGAAATGCCAGGCCATTACGCTGACTGGTTTTATCAATTGTTTAAGGGGTATTGGTCCAGCATACACGCTGTTTCACAATATTAAGTAGTGAATGCCCAACCAGTTACTCTCTGGATTTATCAATAATTTCATATCGCCCACTCATTTAATCTTTGGATTTACCAAAAATTTTATAGCACTTTCAGGGTCTTTCTTTCCTGCAATGACCAAGGTTTCCAACAAAGAAACATTAGTGTATCAGCTTAGTTGTTAGAAGACTTATACCTGAAATTTTCATTATTCCAAACAAGACATAAATGAAACTAAATACTTATCTGTATTGTGCGTTTCCCCTCTGGTCCACAGGATCCTGCTTCGCTTTGCAATCCTTGGGATCGCCTATGGACTTGGATGTAGTTAATGCTTTACTAGTACACCTTCATGCCGACTGGATTTACCAAGCATTTGGTGGTGCCCAACCAGTCCCATACCTGGTTGGCCCTCTCCATTGCCGAGCCAACACATTCGTCTGGGTCATCGACCAATGGAAGGAAACTACGCCATCTGACCATTATAGGTCAAGGCTCTACTATGGAGTCATAGGCATCTTAGGGTTTTAAGTCAGCCTTGGCGCCCGCCCTCCTACTGCTGTCCCAATAGAGATTTTACGCCTTCACCAATGTCACCACACCTTCTTGCACCACAACCTTCACACACACAACTCTTCATTCATACAAGGACGTCACTCCTTCTCTGGTGCAAATCGGTGGTTCCTTTTAGGAACTTTATAGGTGACTTTCTTGACGGCAGGTTAGCATGACCCCACTCACACAAGGACGATACCTCTTCTTATTACACAACTCTTCGGGCCTGTCCATCCCTTCTGGTAATATTTCGTGTGAGCATAGAAAGGTTACCAATTCCTATACAGTCCTTTTGCGTACCCTTCTTCACTTTGCCTCTTAATGTGCAGTATCAATCTGCATCTGTGTAGGCTGAAAACACAAGAAGGATAAGCAAGCCCATCAGTATTGTTGTTCAATTTTGTAACCATAATCCATATCATTCACTATCAAGTATTGAAACACCAGGAATGCGTCCATCCCCTTAGGGTGTAGTCAATATTGAAAACCCTATCATGACCCAGCACTAGAAAATGTGTGCACCCCCTTTCCGATGTGCGCCATGTAGGCCCTAATCATACTCAAGCAGTATGCAATGATATAAATAAGATAGAGCATGCTCTGCATATTAACCCTAATAATTTAGACATGCATGTTCTTGTCTAGGGTCATAGAATACTCATTCATTTTGCAGATGTATCTCACATGCCTTCTGGGCATAGCTTTACCATCTCACTCTCATGGTTTACCGACATGCGGTTTGGATAAGATATTATTAATGGCGTTTCACTCGAAACCCATTTCCAAAGCATGGGGTCTTTCCCATCTAGTTTGGATTTTGCAGGCCATCACTCCTGGTCTTCCTGCAATGTGTCTTCCTACCACATTTATCAAATAGCCAAATAGTTAGCAGCATTTAACAATAAAATTCAAATCTGATTCCTCTAATCAATCAATGGCATTGATAATTAAATTCAATTATGAATAGATATTATGTCCTCTACGAAAATTGATTCACTTAGCCATGAGTCTGTTCTCATATCATTTGGCTCTTGCTCACAGTAGATTCCCATCTTCATCATGGACTTACCCATATTTTCCATGCCTAAAACAATCTACCTGAAATCTGAAACTTCCATCAGCAAAATGCTTTGTAAGTCTCTATGCATATAATATTTCATTGCTGCCACAGTCACTGAAGCATTTTAATATCACCAAAATCATCTACTTCATGTGAATCATTACCATACTAGATTTGCATGGTTTAATTACATCATTTTATGCAATCATTCTTTTGCATTCATAGCAGCTCATGAAATGCTCTTAGAATTGACAATAGTTCGCCATTCCATCTATTATCTAGTTGTAATGAAACATACACCACCATCATGCATTCACACAATGCATCTCAACATGTGCACCTATACATATGCATGCACTTTTACATCACTCACATAATATTTTAGTGTGCAATCACTCAATGTATAACCACAAGATTGTACATAATATTTTAATGCACATCTCCTCAATGCAACCCTGCATTAATTTATGAGTACTATGCATTCAAACATATTATGACCTAACCATGTACTACCATGACAGGGCCATAAGTCCTCACTTGCTTTGATTCACAACCGTCATGGCATGACATAATTTCATATGAATGCATTGAGATTTGTAAGCAATTATAAGGTGTAAGGATCATTGCCTTTACTTACCCATACCTCACCATACTCGGTAGGTTAACATTCCCATTTGGCACTCAATACCATATGCAAACTAAATCAACATAGTTTAATCAAAGTTGAAGGGATCTCACCAAATCCTCTTTCAACATTCATGCAATTAAGCACAAATAACCATTACCTGCATGGCTGTTATTAACATCGCTTGATGTTACCTGGTCAGTTGGCCTCTTACCAAGGCTACTCAGTCCTTTTTCCAACATCGTGATCACGGACTTGTTGCACCATCCTCTCTTCATAAGATCGTTGGTCACGTGCAACAACATCATCATCTTCTTTAGCCATGTTTTGATTGTATTTGTCCTACAACCAATGTGGACACAACTAATTATTAGCAACCACCATAATTATCTCAATTGGCTCATTGCATATGTGAAACCTCACTATTTTACCAATATGCAATGTCCTATTCATGCACAAACATTTCACATGCATTGTGCAATGTTTCTTAATATGCCTACTAGTGCATAGTCATATCATCTATCTAATCTCTTGCATTTCAACATTCCTATGGCATAATTTATATGCACGACCACTTCAAAATTATAAATACAATATCAAGAGGGTAGTGGAGGAATTCTCCCTTCCAATTCCTCATTGTAGCATGGAATTCTCTCTTCCACATCATAGCTGATCCAATTTCATGGGCTCTCTACCATGCACACAAGCAATTATTAGCTATGGTCTTCTCACAAAGTAGAAATTCAATATATGTATTCACGTGTATAACATTCATTCATGATATTTTCCAAGCATACAATTATTATGTTATAAACATAAATGGTTTAAGTTGAGAGATTTCCCTTTCATCAGCGTTGCCTTACTACTCCCATTGCTTTTCCGCAATGCATTTCCACAAACTTTCTATGCAATTCCTGCTTCTGCACTTCATACTTTCATGACAATTTTCCATTTTCGGCACCTGAAAATCTCCGTGAAAAGCTGCTGCATTTTCCTCGTTTTGCGGACTTATCGAGCTCTCCTCCGACCACGTCACAGATACTGAGGTTAAAATTGCCGCGATTGGCGCGGATGTTAAGATTATAATTGCCACGGGTGGCATGACTCTTATCGCTAATTTTGCCACCGCGCACGCAAAATTTATCCTTAACTTCACCGTGGACGTTGCAAATATTAACGCAAATTATGCCGCTGCGCACGCAGAAGTTAACGTTAATTCTGCCGTCGTGTGCAAAAGTTAACCTTAACTTCTGCGCCCGCAAGCCTTCGTGGCTGGGACCGCGTCATATGTTTTAAGGCTAAAATCGCCATCGTGCGCAAGCCTCGATCGCAACTTTTAATCCTAAAATCTGCCACCAGTGTCGCTTCTTTTAATATTACTTTCACCGTGCGCATCGTATATTTTAGCGTTAAAATTTCCGCCGCCGCACGTTGCAAAAATTAACGTTAATTTCATCGCCGCAGCCTTAGCAGCAAACACTTAGAAAAATTTTGGAATTTTTTTTCTTCCTTTCGGCTCTGACAGCTAACCTTGCGACTGCCGACCGCTTCCCTTCGGTGCAGAGTTAGCAACTAATTCTCCGACCGTTGCGTAGTTTTTGGGCTTATCTTTGCCGACAGAGTTGCAAGAGTTAGCCTAATTTTCACCGCCGCGCGCCGCAGAAATTAGTGTAACTTCCACCGCTGCATCGTAGATATTTAACATAACTTTGTCGCCGCGTCGCAAAAGTTAATGCTAAACCCGCATGGATCTTAACGTTAAAATTGCCGCTGTTCGCAAAAGTTAATGCTAAACCCATGCGTCGCAGATATTAACGCTAATTCTACTGCCGTGCACGCAGAACTTAACGCTAAAATTGCCGACAGAGCCTTTAGCAGAACTCATAAATTTTTACAAGAAATTTGCAAATTTTCAAAGACAGTTAGAATTTTTCTGGAAATATTTGCTTCGTTTCTTTACAGAGGTAAGCCTCTTAGAGATCATACTCGCATAGAACAAAACATAAAAAGTATGTCAAGAAAATTGCACCTCTTTCATGTCAAGAATAAAACAACAAAACAACAAAATAATATAAGATGGCAGAGGTTGCACCTCCTTTCTCTCCTCCATGGAGGAAAATAGACAAATACAAAACTGAATGCTACTGCATTGGAAACAATTTAAAGCAAGCATTCAACCTGAAAAGGGATTTTCTCCCTCCTTCCTCAATTTCATAGAATGGAATCAATGCAAGCAGTTTTTGAAATAATCCCCAAAACAGTCATGGAAATGACTTCCCATCCTAATCAATTAGAATCCATGGGACCTTCAGGTTTCTTTAATTCATTTTAATTCCAAATACAAAATACATGTACACACAATGATTTATATTTCTATGAAGGGCCCAATATCCATAGTGTTGAACCATAAGATCTGATACCAACCTGTCACATCCCCACCCATCTATCCAATTTTCGGTAAGGGAACATGATAACAATCTGTGGGGCTTTTACATAAAGTAAGTCCATTCACTTAATTCATAGTCATAAAATTCAAAGGTGTGCAGATGCAAATCAATTTAACATGCACAGCGGAATAAACGCCATCCACACACAATTCACAATTTCCATTCAATTTAGCACATTGCAGAATTAGATACAAACAGAGAATATACTTATTTCACTGTAATGTTGTCCCCAACAACTAGCTATGTCGCTGCAACGTTCCTCCCAACCGTAGGTCTCTGTCCATCGTGTATTATTTCGGCACTCAGAGACCAAATCCAAGCTGGGCATGATCTCTACAAGGAAAAGGGGATTTCAAGCTCATACACAGCCAAATAATCATTTGCATTTAAGCCAAGCCAGTCCACAGCTGGGTTTATTAGGCTAAATCTGAACCCTCTTCATTTGTGGATGCTTCCACTCAAGCTCAAGCCAAAACAATGGAAACCCATTTCAACCCCAACAATCTCCTTATGAGAAAAATGCTCATAAACTGGGCATGGATACACATAACAACAAAATCACAAGTGCTGGGCATGTAGAAAAACGTTTTTACAGTGGGATGCCCAAAATGGGGTTTCTACCAATTCAGAAAAACGTGGGCAGCCAAAACGAAATGGGAGAAGGGGAAAATAACCCTGGGAGAGCAACTCGTTTTCAGAAAACAATTATGGGCATTCAGAAAATGATTTTTGGGCATTCTAGGGCCAAAAATGGCCTTCAAACAGTCATACAATTCGATGTAAACATTCAAACAATTCGGGTCATTGATGTGATAGACAGAAGCTCTCAAAACGGCCTTCACACAGTCATTAACTGGTAGTAAGGAACCAAAACGAATTTTGGGAAAAACTGTGACAGGTTGGCACCCGAAATTGACATATACACAGTCACACAGTTGATGGAAACATTAAAAAACGATTTCTAAGGTAGGCGATAACAACTGGGTTCACAAAAACGATTTTTCCACAAATGAAACCCAAATATGGAAATTCAAAAATGTTTTTACAACAATAATGGAACAACAAGCTATCAAAACTTATCTATTGAGAATTCCAATGGATTCTCCCCTTTCCCCACAGTCCAACCATCACAAAAACATGATTCTCAGCTTGAAAACCAGTGAATTTACAACATACCTCATGAGAAAAATGCTCAACAAGCTTCCAAAACGTGAGAGAGTGAAGTCTGATCATGAATAATGGCTTGGGAAGGCAATTCGTGGGTGTTTTCTTGCCCAAGAAGGAGAAACATGATTTTCCATGAGGGTTTCTTACCCATACTCGAATTTGGACAGCCATACCTCCCCAATCCCCAAGGCATTAACTAATTCACCCAACGCTTGGGAGAAATGAATGATTGGGCACCAAAGTCAACATGGGTAGTTGATGGTTGATGGGTTTTCTCATTGACACTTGGCTTGACTTCATTGGATCAAGGGTTTGAATATTTCCCTCCCAATTCCTTGTAACATCATGCCCCCATCTCTTGTTGCATTGCATAGCTAGTTGAGGGCATTTTTATATTAAAATGCATATTTACAATTCCCATGGTTCTCTAGCACATGGTTAACATAATATCCAATACTTGCCTCTTTGAGGTCGAGCGTTCACTAGTGGGGCCTTGGCCTTGAGATCCACGCTAGGAATCATACATAATATGCATACAATATTTACATTATAGCCCAAAATATTACAAGGGTCAAAATGGGGATGTGACAACCCATAAAAGATCTAACATCTGAAACATTCTTTGGAGTAGACCAATCCATTATGGCATTAATCTTCTCTGGATCAACTACAATTCCTTCTTCAGAAACGATATGACGCAAATATTGCACATTCTTTTGGTAAAATTCACACTTGCTTAACTTGGCATACAACTGATGTTCTCTAAGGACTTGCAACGCCATCCTTAGATGTTCCTCATGTTCCTCTTCATTCCTTGAATAAACAAGAATGTCATCCTAGAACACAATCAAAAACTTATTCAAATATTTGTTGAAGACACTATTCATGAGACACATGGATGTAGCAGGTGCATTGGTAAGACCAAATGGCACCACAATGAACTCATAATGACCATATCTAGTTCTGAAAGCCGTCTTGTAAATGTCTTCTTCTTTAATCCTCACTTGATGGTAGCCAGACCTCAAGTCAATCTTTGAAAACACCTTAGCTTCCTTCATTTGATTAAATAAGTCATCAATCCCTGGCAATGGATACTTGTTCTTTACTGTCACTTTATTTAGCTTCCTATAATCAATACAAAGCCTTAAAGTCCCATCCTTCTTCTTGACAAATAACACCGTTGCTCCCCAAGGAGACACACTAGGCCTGATATACCTCTTGTCCATTAACTCTTGTAGCTGCATCTTCAACTCTACCAATTCTGGTGTGCTCATTCTATAAGGAGCTTTGGAATTCGGTGCTGCCCCTGGAACAAGATCGATGGTAAAATCAATATCTCTCTTTGGTGGTAGTCCCAACACTTCATCCAGAAACACATCTTGGAATTCTTGCAAAAATGGGAAGTCTTCTATCCTTGGTCCTTTGTCCTCCGATGAGTTTGATATATGGACTGCATATAATTGGCATGTTAAATTTTTAGTATTAAATCACAATACTATAGGATCTTTGCTGAGAGAATAACATCTACAGTATATCAATGCATGACAATCATAATATGACAAGCATCACAAGCATCACAAGAATCAAAAGCATAGAGACAAGAGACACAGAGTTTTCGTGGGGAAAACCCTAAGGTGAAAAACCCCACAACTTCCTCAGAGATAGAGAGAGCAATGGCTCAACCAAAATAAAACCAAATAACACTGAGATAGTCTCCTAGCAGATGATCCTCCTCCTCCTTACTAGTGCGCCACTTTTCAGAGAGAGAGATAGTTACTTTTCCGAGTGAGTAAAATAGAGATCTCCTATCTCTATTTATACTCACCTTTTTGCCCAGTGACTTACTGGGGCCGACTTGTCTACTTAGATACACCCACATTATATTATATATTAATCAGGGCCGACCCCATAAGGTGGTCTAATAACCCATCGGCAAGTACACACACTTGCGACACTTGTCAATCCACATGACGACACTTCCTTATAGAGGAATAACACATCTCTTATAAGGGTACAATAAATATATATATAATATATAGATGAAATACATTCCGAGGTTACATATACATCAACATGGCAACCATGCTTGTAAAATTCTTTCAACTGTAAGGCTGAAATTTTTCTTACTGAAACTTGCTTGGGAATTCCTCTTAAAAATATTGGTCTTCCCTCTTCTTCAATACATTCAAGTGATTCTCATAACAGTCCAACTTGGCTTTATGTCTTTCCAACCAATCCATGCCAATTAAGGCATCATAAGATCCTAATGGTAATACATTTAAATCTGCATGTGTGTGGAGTCCATTCAATTCTATGGGGCACTCCACCACTACTTCACTAACTTTTCTCTTCGTCCCTATGGCTAATTGAACTAGCTAAGACTTATTGTGCTTCACTTTTCTAAGAGAACAACCTTCAACCACTTTTGGAGAAACATAACTATGAGTAGATCTTGGATCAATCAAAACAAAAATAGATTTTTTAGCAATCTTACCTTCAACTTCCACCACTGATGATTGATGGTCTGCCTGATGATTATCCAACGCTGCATAAATTCGAGGCATTGCCCTTGCCATGTCCTCCACTGTTGCTGCTCCCTTTAAGTTGTGAAACCTTCGAGGATTCTCCTTCTGATGTGGACAATCCTTTAGCATGTGGTTTTCTCCACATCCCCAACACTGAAGTGGCCCTTTTGATGTCTTTTCTGCTGCTATTGCTGGCTTGAATCCACTCCTTGCTTGTTGCCCCTGTGGAAAGGTTCTTGGATGACTTTTGAATGGTGGTTTGAAGCCACTTTTCTTTTGATCAAACCTCCCTCTTTGATCCAGGAGGATATTGGTGGCCACCTGCCTATTCCACTTGGACCCCCACCATTGTTTCTTCAGTTTTTCAGTTTCCTTAATTGTAGCACAATTTACTATTTTTGGCAGTTTTCGGGTCCTAAACTTCTGGAGCCGTTTTGAGGCCCTAAACGATGTTTTTTCAGTATCTGATGGTCGGGCAAATGTGAGTCCGTTCTGGACTATATATTTGTTGTTTTTCAATGTAGTCCTTGAATTTATATTTCTAACGATGTATCATGTGCATCAAATGGAGTTAGTATGCCAAAGTTACGACCTCGAGAAATTGATGTACCAAGTTACCCAACGGGGCCCATATTCTGGCGTTTCACCTCCTAGGGTTAGGTTTTTGGATGTGTAGGGTTTCCCTTGTTTCTTAATAATATATAGGCCTTCGAGCTTCATTGTAACACAGAGTTTAGAGGCATGTAGCCGCCACATCTCTTCTCAGAGATACGCTACCAACACTCTAGCTAGTTTATTTCCATCCTGTATGTAAACAAGTTTTAGTTCTTTGAGTAATGAAATGAAGTGTTATTTCTGCTGCATCTTTGTTTTTATGGGTAGTTGTGTATTATGTTGTGTTCCTGCATAAATCTGGATTAGTGGTATCATAACAATCTTTTCTTTCTCGATCCTTCTTTGCATGTCCCCAACGACGGTGGGGTATAAGGAGTTAGGGCTCGATCTGGTTGAACCTTTGCAAGATTAGCCTCGCAAACCCCGACGGCCGCCCATGGGGGACGAAAGAAATATGAGGGCGCAGAAGATCCTATCAAAATGTTTCTCGAGGAGGCCCTTGAAAAACAAAGGAACGCGATGATGGATAGCTTCGTTCAGATCCTTCAACGACTTCCCACTGGCGACGCATCTGCATCTAGTAGCCACTCTGACGGCGCAACCCCTTTTAAGGTGCAAGTAAATTTTGACATTCCCATATTTGATGGCTGAATAGATGCAAACGCCATAGATAGATGGTTGAATCTATTAGAAGGATATTTCTCGATTCATGACTTTTCCAACCGGGAAAATATTACTTTTTCACTACTCAAAGCCGTCCCCCATGTCAAGGACTGGTGGGAAACCTACTGTGAGAGAAAGGACGAGGAGGAACCCTCTCTGTTTTCGGTCGTACCCACTTGGAATTCTTTTTGACACGCCATAAAGGAACAATATTATCCTATGGGGAGCTATGAGGACAAGTACATACAATGGACTACGTTGCGGCAGCAAAGAGATCAAGATGTGCATGAGCTGACGAATCTGTTCCATACCCTGTGCACCAAGTTGGGTATCAAAGATTCATAGAAACATTTGGTGCTGAAGTACCGCATTTTTCTGCACAGATACATTTAGGAGGAAATGTAGTTCCTCGACATCACCTCGCTTGGTACGGCATACCAGTATGCTGCCAAAATTGAGCAAAAATTCAAATAGAAGAAGCGAGACTTTGGATTTACGAATCATAAGCAAGCGAAAGGTGCCCCTAAACCGCAGAACCAAGGACAAAGCCAAGGCATAGCGACTCAAGACAACTTGCCAAAGCTGCAAGCAAAGAGCAACACTACGAAGCCGAAGAAGGAAGCAGGAAAGTGGTGTGTGTTCCATAAGAGCCCCACTCACAACACAAGTGAGTATCAGGCCAAGCATTCACTAGTGGCCGATATAAAGGCTTCTGAAACTGATGCATACTCTGACACTGAATTAGAACCTGAGAAGGGAAATGATAGAGGGAAGAAGGTTATTGATGTAGATCCCAATGCCACCATTGCCACCACGAAGATCCAAAAGGAAGAACCAGAATATTCAGAGGAGGAGGAGCGTCTCTTCCACTCCCAGATGTGGGTAAAGGGTTCCCCGCTACAGTTTATTGTCGATAGTGGGAGCCAAAAGAACCTCATTTCAGCAACGGTCGTGAAGCGGTTGGGCTTGCCGACCACAGCACACCCGCAGCCGTACACCATCGGGTGGCTTCACCAAGGATGGGATCTCTGCGTCACCTAGCAGTGCCGCCTTCCCTACAGCATCAAGCCCTTCACCGATGAGGTATTATGTGACATTGCTCCTCTTGATGTTTGTGATGTATTATTAGGCCAACCATACTTGTGGAAGCGACATGCTATGTATGAGTCCCGGCCTCGTGCTGTTATTATTACGTTGGGAAATAAGTTGTACAGGATACCAGAGGTACCACTGCTTGCCGCTATCTCTTTGGTTACTGCAAAACAATGCAGTAAGCTCATTTCCAAAACTGGAAAATTTGTTTTCTTGATGATCCGCCCTCAGGGAAAGAAGAAGATTGTGGCCACGAACTCCAGACATGGATCCTCCGACTCACAACAACAAATGGAAAAGGTCATGGAAGAGTACCATAACATATTCACCTCATCCACAGGGGTGCCTCTGCACTGTCAGGTCAAGCACCCCATCGATCTGACCCCAGGTGCACCGCTGCCCAATGGACCAATCTATCGACGCTCTGTTTTGGAGAACGATGAAATCAAGAGACAGATTCAGGAGCTGCTATAGAAGGGTCACATCCAGCCAAGTTCATCACCCTGTGGGAGCCCGATCGTGTTGGTACAGAAGAAGGATGGGACTTGGAGGCTTTGTATTGACTATCGGGCGCTGAACAAGATCACTGTCCAGAATAGGTACCCGATCCCCCGGATTTATGACCTCCTGGACTAGCTTAAAGGGAGAAATATTTCAGCAAGATTGACTTAAAGTTCGGGTATCACCAGGTACCGATCGAACCAACCGATGTGTGGAAGACTGCCTTCAAAGCCAAGGAGGGCCTTTTCGAATGGTTGGTCATGCCTTTCGGGATAACAAATGCTCCCGCAACCTTCATGAGACTGATAGATGACATCTTGCGGCCATTCACCAACTCATTTGTAGTAGTGTACTTGGATGACATCCTGATCTTCAGCCAGACTTAGGAAGAGCACCTCCACCACATCCGACAGGTCCTCCAAACACTGCGGAAGCAAAAGTTGTGTGCCAATTTGGACAAGTGCACTTTTGGCATGACCCAGGTTCAGTATCTGGGATAAATTATTGATGAGTGTGGGGTGCATGTGGATCCAACCAAGATCCAAGTCATTCGGGATTGGCCAGCCCCAACCACTCTAACAGAGCTTCGCAACTTTCTGGGTCTTGCTAATTTCTACCGCAGGTTCGTGTTGGGATTATCTCATATCACTTGGCCCTTGAGTCAAGTCACGAAGGGAGGAGCAAAAGAAAAATTCTTCTGGTTGGAAACTCAACAGAAGGCGTTCGTAGAGTTGAAACATCGCCTCTGTTGTGCCCCAGTGCTCACATTACCAGACTTGCAACAACCATTTGAGATCAAGACAAATGCCTCTGACTATGCTATTGGGGCAGCTCTTACTCAACAAGGGCATTCTGTGGCATATCATAGTGAGACACTGTTCGACACAGTCCGCAAATATCCCACTTATGACAAAGAGATGTATTCCATTGTACAAGATTTCCGACAATGAAAGCATTACATTTTGGGGATGGAAACGATCATCCACACAGACCACCGACCCCTGCAGTTCATACAGACACAAGGGAAGTTACAAAACGATCGCCATTAGAAGTGGTCCACATATCTACAACAGTTTCATTTG
Organism: Larix kaempferi; assembly: GCA_027924585.1. NCBI lineage: Eukaryota > Viridiplantae > Streptophyta > Pinopsida > Pinales > Pinaceae > Larix > Larix kaempferi. Next base: position 48,377,909 of record BSBM01001530.1, on the reverse strand, counting down.
AACATCAGGTACAAGAAGGGTAGCACCAATAATGTTGCAGACTTCCTCAGCTGACCACCGATCGTAGCAATAACCACTATGCTCAACTCTTGTGGGCACGAGACTTCTGATTGGCCGCTTCTCTACAAGAGCGATCCCGAATTCAGCCACACATACAAGAGGCTCTTGGAGGGCAGCCAAGTTCCAAATTTTCACCTCCAGGATGCACTACTATGTCACATGGGACACCTTTGTGTTCCTTCAAGAGAGTGTGCCAAGATGATTTGGGAAGCGCACTACAGTCGGGTCGCTGGGCATTTCAGGGTTGAGAAAATAGTGGCATTACTGCAGAAGTATTTCTATTGGCCGAACCTTCGATAGGACGTTGAAAGGTACATCCGATCTTGCACAGCCTGCGCCATTGCCAAACCGTCCATCAAGAAGTAAGGCCTCTATACGCCGTTGCCTACTCCTAGTCGACCTTGGGAATCCATCTCCATGGATTACATGTCGGGCCTTCCTTCTACTAAGCATGGCAACGACTGTGTGTTCGTGGTCATCGACATATTCTCAAAGATGGCCATAATGGCGGCCTGCAAGAAGAATATCACAGCAGAAGCCACTGCTAAACTCTTCTTTGAACGAGTGTGGGTACACTTTGGGATCCCACAGTCTATCATCTCAGATCGGGATAGCAGGTTCCTTAGTACATTCTGGTCCAGCCTAAGGTCAATGCTAGACACCAAGCTCACAAAGTCCACAACTTTCCATCCCCAAACTAATGGCCAGACAGAGGTCGTCAACAGGATCATCGTCCACATTTTGCGCATGTACAACTCAAAGCATCCATGCACATGGGATGAGAGCCTCCCCTATGTACAACATAGCTATAACCAGGCCCTCCACAGCTCAACCGACCACAACCCCTTTCAGGTGGGCTTGGGATTCTAGCCACTATGTCCCATTGACGTGGCCATGCCATTTGCAGCTACTCAGACTGATTCGGCTCATGTCCAGTCTAAAGTTTCCAAGGCGAACAACTTCATTGAGCGCATTCAGTACATTCGCCAACAAGTTCATGACATATTGGATAGAGCCAATGCTAAGTGCAAGCAGCGACATGATCAACATCGGGTGCAACACAACTTCCAGGTGGGTGACAAAGTGTGGCTACATTTGCAGAAGGAATGCCTCGCTGGACCCCACCGCAAGCTGCGCCCGCTTCGATATGGGCCATACACCATCACCAAGGCTGTCAGGGAAAATGCCTTCGAGCTCAGTATTCCACCATTCCTTGTTCTGCACCTAGTGTTCAATGTGGACTGCCTTCGACCCTACTTTCCACCTCTACTGGACACATCAGACGTGGCAGAACAACTCACACCAACAGAGTTAAACCCAGACTGCATGGAACAAGACACAACTGATCGAATTATGGACACACAGATCAAGAACACCCACCAGCAGAAGATCCAGCTATATCGAGTTGTCAAAGCAGGCCAACTTCTTCACCAGGGAAAGTGGCTCACCAGGGACCAAGTTCAACAGAAGTTTCCTCATCTCATGGAGGGACTCAATGCAATGGGGACCATTGCTTCCTAAGGGGGGAGGAATAATCCAGGAGGATATTGGTGGCCACCCGCCTATTCCACTTGGAACCCCACCATTGTTTCTTCAGTTTTTTAGTTTCCTTAATTGTAGCACAATTTACTATTTTTGGCAGTTTTTGGGTCCTAAACTTCCGGAGCCATTTTGAGGCCCTAAACGACGTTTTTTCAGCATCTGATGGTCGAGAGAATATGAGTTCGTTTCGAACTAGACATTTGCAATTTATGGATGTATTCCTTGAAATAAATCTTTCTAACGATGTATCATGTGCGTCAAATAGAGGTAGTATGCCAAAGTTACAACCCCGGGAAATTGATGTACCAAGTTACCCAACGGGGCCTATATTCTGGCGTTTCACCTCCTAGGGTTAGGTTTTTGGATGTGTAGGGTTTCCCTTGTTTCTCAATAATATATAGGCCTTCGAGCCTCATTGTAACACAGAGTTCAGAGGCATGTAGCTGCCACATCTCTTCTAAGTGATAAGCTACCAACACTCTAGCTAGTTTATTTCCATCATGTATGTAAACAAGTTTCAGTTCTTTGAGTAATGAAATGAAGTGTTATTTCCACTGCAACTTTGTTTTTATGGGTAATTGTGTATTCTATTGCGTTCCTGCATAAATCCAGATTACTCTTGGCTTTCATTTCCATGCTGGTTTAACCTCCGATTTTCCTTTATTCTGCTCATAGCAATGCATTGCCATTCTAATGGCTTCATAAAGGCTTGGTGGATTAATAAACTCAATTCTATCTCTGAAACTTTGTGGTAGACTACCAAGGAAGCATTGGATTTTTACTCTCTCATCTTTAATGTAATCCACATACCTCAATAATTCCAAAAATTTATGGACATGTTCTTCCATAGATTTTTGTCCCAATCTGAGTTCATTGAACTCTTTTCTCTTACTGTCATAATACCTAGCAGAAAGGTATTTTTCCTTGAAGTACTTCTTAAATCTCTCCCAGCCGATCTTCCTTTCACTGATCCCTTTTACTTGCAAGAGGTTATCCCACCAAATTGAAGCTTTTCCATTTAGATTGTAAATGACAATTCTGGCTTTTTCATTTCCTCATTAGTCCCAAATTCTAAAATATTTCTTCATTCCAAGAAGCCATGTCTCTGCCTCTTGGCCAGTCTTGTCTTCTCTATCAAATGTGGGAGGCCTTGCCTTCCTGAATTCTCCCCGTGGAATTCCTTTGAACTTCTTTCTTCCATTAAAAATCCTGGGCGTATGCATTGGACTTCTTTGAGAACCTATGGAGTCACATGATTTGCTAGCGGAAGATTTAGAGGAAGGTGTTCTATGCTTCTTGCTCACAGAACTCTTCCTTGGGCTTAGAGTCCTCTTCTTTGAACGACCTCTAGAGCGACTTTCTGCATCTCTTCCTTCTTCACCTACATTGCTTGGGTTGGACCCAAGGTTTATCTTCTACTGCATATCAGTGAGGCTTTTCAAAATAGCAGCTTTGAGTTGGTTTTGTTCTTCTTGAGCCTTCATCAACCTTTCATTGAAGCTCACCATGGTTTCAGCCAAATTATGAGGAGTTATTTGCTCCCTTCTCCCATTGGATTCAGTCTTAGCATTCCCTTCTTGCACATTTTCTCCTAGGACATATTCTTCATGGTCATAAGGATCCTGAGCATCATTTATGGTCACCATTTTTGTTTGGAGACTCTCTTCCCTGTATGTTACTTCTGCTACACTATTAAGTCTTATGAGCTGCAAGCACTGTGCATTATGAAAATATTTCTTAGACATATTAGGAATGCATATAGAAATATAAACATCAATATTTAACATAATCAAACTCATGGAACCATTTACATAGTTAATATGTGTTCATTTCTTTTTCCCATTCATGCAATTCTGGAAATTACCCATATTGTCAATAATTTACCAAAACAGTCACTAGCACTTTTATGCTCTAATTATCTATGGGGTTCAATAACCTCATTCATATTCTGATTATGTGCCATTATTCCCTACTGGATAAGATTTCCAATTCCTATCCAAGTGCTCCATTCCGACATCGGGTGTGGAAATTGCATTACTTAAAAAATGACAACTTTTACTAAAATTCTGCACTTTTACACATAGTTGTATTTTGGTCTGGAATGCCAACTTCATCCACCTGTAGAAGCAAATCTATAAGGATTCAGGAAAACTTTTCTACTGGGTGAAGTTAGTCCATATAACAAGGAACACTCAACAACTTGCGGATCTCTTTTCCGATGCACCATTCATTTTCTATTAAATTCTGGGTTTGCCTACTCCTCACATTTAACATTTTTCCAAAATTTCAAATTTTGGGCCAAAAATGGCTATTTCCCAAACGGCATATTTCTGGAAAATCTCTATCTTGTTGATGTATATGTAACTTCGGAATGTATTTCACCTATGTATATTGTACTCCTATAGAGATATTATTATTCCTCTATACGGAAGTGCCGTCATTTGTATTGACAAGTGTCGTAACTTGCTGTGATGGGTTATTAGACCACCAAGTGTGGGGTCGGCCCGGATTAATGTAACCATGGGTTATTAGACTAAGTTAGACAAGTCGTCCCTGTTAGTTTATTGGGAAGGACATGAAAAGTATAAATAGAGATCGGGAGATCTCTATTTGATCATATCATTACTCACTCTTCCATCACTCGGAAAGTGGCGCACATGTGAGGAGGAGGATCAACTACTAGGAGAAGACTATCTCTTGTACTTTGGTTGTATCATTGCTCTTTCTATCTCTGAGGAAGTTCTGGGTTTTTTCACCTTTATGGTTTTCCCCAGTGAAACTCAGTGTGTCTATTGTCTCATGCGATTGCTTGGTGTGATTGATATGCATTGTTATACTTGATATGCTGTAGATGTTATTCTCTCAATAAAGATCCTAGAGTATATTGAATTAATGCTCAAAATTAACATGGTATCAGAGCTTCCCTGGGAAGAAGACATTGTGCAGTGGCAGAAACTAGGGTTTCTAGTTTATTGGGTTTCTCTCCATAGATTTTGGAAAAGCAGTAAGGTAGATTGACTCTACTCATCAAGGAGAATCTTTCTGTCCAATCAGAATTCAATTATGAGCACTTTCAGTTTTGGCCCTAAAAATTAGGGTTTCCACAAAAATAGGAATTTCTGAAATCTGAAGACATAGATGGAAGCTCCTTGGAAAATCGAAGTTTAGAGATTTGGATCGAGATTTTTGGTTTGGTGAAGATCCAGGAAACTCAAACCCTAATTCAGGGTCCTCCCCAGTGAATCTGGGAAGACTAAAAGGCATTTCTGAAGGGTGAAACTTTGCAGATATCAAATTTTGAATATACCATGATGATCAACTCATCAAGGCGCATATTTCTATCCTTTTAGAAGTTTGAAATTCAAAGTTTGAATTTTTAGGGTTTCTCTAACAAACCCTAATTCGGGACCAGATCCAGTTTTCAGCAAATCAAGTGGTAAGACCTAAATATTTTCTATTTCCATTTGAAGTACTCTTTAAAGATGTCTCACCACACCAAGCTTGAGGATAAGCTTGAAGGGGCTGATAACTTCTGAGCATGGAAGTATAGGATTGGGTTAATCTTGGAAGAAAATGAATTGGATACTTACATAAGGGAAGAGGTCCCTGTCCCAGAGGAAGAAGAGGCTAAGGCCTTACATAAGAAGAACTTGGTCAAGGCAAAGAGGATCATTGTTGATTCTATTAAAGACCATCTCATTCCACATGTGTCATCTCTAAAGACACCTAAGGCAATGTTTGACTCTTTGACCAAGCTGTTTGAAGGGAAGAACATAAATCAGAAGATGACTCTGCGGAATCAATTGAAAGGGGTAAAGCTTTAGAATGGAGAGACCATTCAATCCTATTTCTCCAAGGTCTCTCAGATCAAGGAACAACTTGAAGCTGTAGATGAAATGGTGGAGAATCGTGAAATTGTCACGACCACTCTGAATGGCCTACCTAGGTCATGGGATTCCTTTACCAAGGAATCTGTGTAAGAAGAAAACTGATCTCCTTCAGTAGGAGGTGGGAGGAATGAACCTCCCAAGAAGAAGGCTAGATCAAAAAGTGATGATTCATCAAGCGAAGATGAATATGTTTTAATCTATGCTCTCACAAATACTATCTCTCATGGATGTAATGATTGGCTTATTGATAGTGGGGCTTCCAAACACATGATTGGGTTCAAAGAATATTTTGTAAACCTATCTGAACATGAGTCACCCCATAAGGTGAAACTTGGGGATGATTACCAATATCCTATCAAAGGAAGTGGTGAAGCCTCCTACAACCTAGACTCTGGGAAGTATTTGAAGATGAAAGAGGTTCTATATGTACCTGGGCTCAAGAAGAATCTACTTTCCATATCTGCATTGGATGCAAAAGGTATGAGGGTTGCATTTATAGATGGCCAAGTACTCATGTGGCCAAAAGGTAAGACCATAGATGATGCGGTAGTGATTGAAGAGCAAGAGGGAGGATTGTACAAATTGAAGGAACAACTTGAACATGCTATGGTGACATGAAGACAAAGATTCATCCATAGTCATGGATCACATAGAGGTATGTATAATTTGGTTTTGTAAAGGTTAACTTATGAGTTATGTAGGTCATTGAAGAGAACAAGAAAACATTGCTAGACATAACTAGCAAATATGATGACCATGTATGTTTTTCCCATATCAAAGGATCTTATACTTTTGTATGATTGATAATGATTACTCATGAAGTTAAAAGTTTGAGTAATCTAGGGTTTATGCATATTATGTCTCTTACCTTGATTGATGATATGACTAACCCGAAGAGTTCTATAGTCAAATATGGATATGCATGAGTAAGAGAAGTATTCCCTGAAACCTTGAATGATAATGCTTATTATCTGTGTTTGAAATGATCATGACTATACATGTTTAAGATTATTTTGTTTTGATAGTATACTAATGAATGTATGATTATGTATGAAATCTCGAGGAGAACACAATGATGATACTTGTAAGCATGCATAGTGATAGAGGATGGATATAAGTTCAAGGACAGGTAATCCAAGAAGCAAAGATCAAGAGGGAGCACACTCCAGTAGTTCCTGCAAGGAAGCAAAGATTGAGAGGGAGTCCACACAACAAACAAAGATAAGTATTTGAATTGTCATTTCTTGTATATCTGATTGTTTAAAATAACATTATTCAATGATGTATATGCTCATGTTCCTAGACTTAGGGTGTGAATTATGTATATTAGAATAATTGCATTAATGAACAATATACTACTAATATGCATGTGATGGGTAAGTGGCCTATGGCACTGTACAACATTCTATTACTACTTATCTAGAATGAAACCTCTTTGCTGACATGTTGGGAGTTGTGCACACTCTTAACAATGTTCTGGTAGAGATTGGAAGGTATCTAGAAAGTTATGGGATATGGATAAATGTTGTATTGAAGCATTGGCTAAAATAATTGCATGACTGTATGACATATATTCTTATGTGTAAGATTTTGTTATGAAACTATGAGAAGTTTCTAATCATGCAATTGAATTTGACTTGTAGGAAAGATCGTGTACAATCACCTACAAAAGAAGGACTACAACATTCGTTCAACAAACAAATCTATCTATTGAAGAATTTGAAGTTCTCAGGATCCAGGATGAAGTAATGATGCCATGATCCGTTGATCATGAAGAATGATGTTTGGTATATGGTCCCAAGACCTGAAGGGAAGTCTGTGGTGACTTCCAAGTGGATCTACAAGATAAATCATGCTGCAGATGGCAACATAGAGAAATACAAAGTGAGATTTGTAGCTTGTGGCTTCTCCCAGAAAGAAGGGATTGATTATGAAGAAACTTTTGCTCCTATAGCCAGGTACACTTCCATCAGATCAGTACTTTCCCTGGCTGCAGTGATGAAATGGAAGATACACCAGATGGATGTCAAGACAGCTTTCTTGAATGGTGTAGTCGAGGAGGAAGTGTATGTGGAGTAGCCACTCGGGTTTTAGACACATGAAAGAGGGACTCATGTTTGCAAACTGAAGAAATCCTTGTATGGCTTGAAGCAAGGTCCTAGAACTTGGTATGGTAGGATAGACAGCTTTCTATCCAGTTTGGGCTTTACTAAGAGTAAAGCAGATTCCAACCTTTACTACAAGGTTGAGGAAGGCAATCATGTGATACTACTCTTGTATGTGGATGACCTATTTGTAATAGGCGAGGATGGATTGATTGCCGATACCAAGAGGAAGCTTGCTACTGAGTTCGAGATGAAGGACTTGGGGATGATGCACTATTTTCCAAGCATGGAGGTGTGGCAGAGTGCATATGGGATCTTCCTTGGACAAGGGAAGTATGCAGTAGAGATCCTGAAGAGGTTCAGGATGATGGACTGCAAGGCCATGGCCACACTTATGGCATCGAACCTAAAGCTTCTGTGTGATGCTTCATCTGATCCGGTTGATGTCACTGTGTATCGTCAGATGATTGGGTCCTTGATGTACCTGATGAACACTAGACCAGATATTTGCTTTGCGGTGAACACATTGAGCCAGTTCCTGATGGATCCCAGAGGTGTTCATCTGGTTGCTGTAAAGCATATTCTGAGGTACCTGAAGGGTACAATTGATTATGGGCTCAAGTATGATGCGAATCAAAAGTTTAACCTGCAGGGTTATGTTGATTCAGATTGGGTAGGTAGTGCTGCAAATAGGAAGAGCACATCTAGGTGTTGCTTTAGTATGGGATTAGGTGTGATCTATTGGTTTAACAGGAAGCAGTCTTGCGTAGCACTGAGTACAGTCAAGGCAGAGTATGTTGCAGCTTGTTCTGCTAGTTGTGAGGTAGTATGGATGAGGAAGCTACTGTTTGAGTTATTTGATCTCTCGTTGGATGCTACTGGTATCTTTTGTGACAACTAGAGTTGTGTGAAGCTGTCTGAGAACCCAGTGTTCCACGACAGGTCGAAACACATTGAGATCAAATATCACTATATTAGGGATATGGTGCAGAGAGGAGCCGTGAAGACCCTGTATGTTGCGATGGATGAGCAGGTTGTAGATGTGCTGACGAAACCACTAGCCAGAGTGAAGTTTGAGTACTTCAGAGAGAGGCTTGGTGTTCTTAAGATTGATGACACTTCGAGGAAGAAGTGGTGGACATATTTGCTGGAATCCATTCCAAACATGGTGAGAGGAGGATCCTTCCCATGGCTGTGGATGTAAGCGCTGGATGATTAGCATCAGGATGATGCTCCAGTTACTGCTCTGTGTATGCATCATGTTGGATGCTTGTTATGATCAGTTGGATCATGTATATGTATATGCATCATGTTGGATGCTTGTTGTGATCAGTTGGATCATGTATATGTATATGCATCATGTTGGATGCTTGTTGTGATCAATTAGATCATGTATATGTATATGCATCATATTGGATGCTTGGACCATGTATATGTATATGTATCAAGAGGATATGTTGTATGATCAGGTAGATCATGTATGTTGATATATATAAGGTGGATACATTGTATGATCAGGTGGATCATGTATGATGATATGTATCAGGTAGATACTTGGTATGTAGAAAGTGGATGCATTGTATGATCAGGATGATCATGGATGACGAGCTTCAGGATGTTGCTCCAGATGACATGCATCGGGACGATGCAGTGACGATGATCAAGATGATCATGTGTGATGGGTATCGGGATGATACTCTGGATGATATGCATCAGGATGATGCTATGATGATGATCAAGATGATCATATGTGATGACATGTATCAGGTGGATACCTTACATAATCAGTTGGATTATGTGTGATGAGTTCCGAAGACATAGATGCACATGAGCCTTTCGGACATGGTTGTAGATGTGTTCTCCCATGGTCGCGATGTAATTGTTGGGATTTTCCGACATGGTGGCAGATGTGTTCTCCCATGGTCATGATGTAATTTCTAGGGCCATTTGAGCATGGTTGTAGATGTGTTCTCCCATGGCTGCGATATAAGTGCCGGGGCCATTCGAGCATGGTTGTAGATGTGTTCTCCCATGGCTGCGATATAAGTGCTAGGGCCATTCGAGTATGGTTGTAGATGTGTTCTCCCATGGCTGTGATCTAAGTGCTGGGGCCATTCGAGCATGGTTGTAGATGTGTTCTCCCATGGCTGCGATCTAAGTGCTGGGGCCATTCGAGCATGGTTGTAGATGTGTTCTCCCATGGCTGCAATATAAGTGCTGTGCCATTCTCGCATGGTTGTAGATGTGTTTTCCCATGGCGTAGATGTAAGTGCTGTGTGATGTGCATCTAGGTGGTGCTTCGTGAACGATGTTATGATCAGTATGATCACGAGTAACAGGATGATACTCTGTGGTCGTGGACAGATTGTGCAGTAGCATGTAAAAGGTACTGGGAGATCCGATAGGTTGAGATGTGTGCTCGTAATCAGTCTTGGGATGCTCTTTCAAGGTTTTGTTGACTCACGTAATAAGTCCCGAGGATTCCACAGTATGGCCAGTGATGATGAAGACCTGCAGGTGGTGGGCCTACATCCAGTATGAAAAAGGACTGGCTCTGTAGAACTTCTTATGACGAGTAGATCAAATATTGATTGAGATAGCATCAACAGTGATGATGACGATAATTTGAGGACGATGATTCGCTGATGATGATCCAGAGAAGAAGACTTGTGCTAGCAGATCTGTGTCGAGAAATACCTTCCTAGTTAAGAGGGAGTGTTGATGTATATGTAACTTCGGAATGTATTTCACCTATGTATATTGTACTCCTATAGATATGTTATTATTCCTCTATACGGAAGTGTCGTCATTTGTATTGACAAGTGTCGCAAGTGTCGTAACTTGTTGTGATGGGTTATTAGACCACCAAGTCTGGGGTCGGCCCGGATTAATGTAACCATGGGTTATTAGACTGAGTTAGACAAGTCAGCCCTGCTAGTTTATTGGGCAAGACAGGACAAGTATAAATAGATATTGGTATATCTCTATTTGATCATATCATTACTCACTCTTCCATCACTCAGAAAGTGGCGCACATGTGAGGAGGAGGATCAGCTGCTAGGAGAAGACTATCTCTTGTACTTTGGTTGTATCATTGATCTTTCTATCTCTGAGGAAGTTGTGGGGTTTTTCACCTTTATGGTTTTCCCCAGTGAAACTCTGTGTGTCTATTGTCTCATGTGATTGCTTGGTGTGATTGATATGAATTGTTATACTTGATATGCTGTACATTTTATTCTCTCAGTAAAGATCGTAGAGTATATTGAATTAATGCTCAAAATTAACATGTCTAACGGAAAATGTCTGTTTTACTGAGAATATGAAATGTTGAGTTCAATAAATTTATTGAATCCTAATTACAGGGTCACTTTCATCCACTGCAAGCTTTTCAAAATCCCAAAAATGTGGCTCAGAATAGTGTTTTTTTGGCCTTCTTGCACATCCCGACTCGACATACTTTGGAGTTTGGCTCCAAAATTCCAAACTTAACACTGTGCCTGCTCCATGACCGCTCCATATCAGTTTTGGCTCAATCCGACCTTCTGTCAAGCGTCAGGACACTGATTTATAAAAGCCATTAATTCCAATTTTATGCCAAATTGGAGCATAATGAGCTCGAGATCCTCAATGGACCTTCCATGGCCTTTGTTAATGGCCTCAGAACGCCACTGACCTCATCCAATTTTGATTCTGCAAGCTCCTGTAGTCCAAAAATCAATTTTCTGGCTCTATACTCTTTTTTGTTTTGCCACCGCAATCCAAGTCCGTAACCCACATCCCGCAACCTTAAACCCGAAATCTGAAATCTGAAAATGCGGGTGCAGAATTGTTTTCAAAAATTTTGCGTTCCCGCCACCCAAAACCCGAAATCCAAAATTGCGGAAATCCAAAACGCAATTTTTAAAAGTTTTGCATTCCTGCAACCCGCAACCCGAAATATGAAATTGCGGGTTCGGAATTGCGGAAATCCAAAAATCAATTTTTAAAAGTTTTGCGTTCCCACAACCTGCAACCCGAAATCCGAAATTGCGGAAATCCAAAATGCAATTTTTAAAAGGTTTGCGTTCCCGCATCCCGAAATCCCGAAATCCGCAACTGTAAAAACATCTCCATTCCGGGAACTTGCGGGGTTCATATCTCCTTCGTCCCTTAGAAAAAAAAGACGAGTTTGGTACCGTTGGAAAGCTCTTGCAGAGATATATGCACCTGTGTGGTCTTTTTCTCCATCTGAGAACTCTTATCCTGCCATTTTTCCATTCCAAAATGACTCCCCAACTTCACCAATACCACGTTAAAAACACTCTGTTACCTGCCTGTAAGTCACAGTTTGGCCCAAGCAGCCCCAGTGCTGCAACATGGGCTCTGATCCCACTCTGTCACGTTCCCTCCCATCATTCCAAACCATAGAGGGAACATGAATGACATTCTAGGGCTTATTTGGATAGACTCAACCCCATACATTACTAATAAATTCATAATAAATAAAAACTTATGTGTGCAGATTCATACTCAATATAAACACAGCGGAATTAAATCATATTTGAACACACACAATTGTAATGCATCAACATATTTATCACAAGTAGATGAGGATTCAATATGCAGAGAATCAATCCCCTTCTCATGCTATGTACAGAATCCATATCAATTCCATTAACATGAATAATTATCATTCATAATTAACACATTGCAGAACATAGAATGCATATAATTTAAACTCAGAGAACACTTATCTTTAAGATGAAGCTATCCAACAACTGGCTATGTGAGAGCAACGTTCCACCCAACTGTAGATCTCTGTCCAGCCTATATTCTTTCAGCTGAGAGATCACCCCCGAGCTGGGTTGTGTATCCACTAAGGAGGAACTAGATAGGCTCACTCACAGCCATGGTTTCACTCACACAGTTATGCTAAGCCAACACACAGTTGGGTTTATCAAGCATACAAAAGACCAAAGAGGAGGATGCTAAGCCATTGAGATCAACCACAGAGCTACAAGCATCTCAACTAAACTCCACAGTCATGGCACCCACAATGCCTACCACACCCAACATAAGGAAGGTCCCCTTCTCTGCTACATAGTCCCTTAGGCATCCCTTCCCTCCAGTGCTCTTTAGGGTGGGCATAGAAAGGTCCAACTGCTAATTCCTTGAGATTATAGCCTTAATTGGGTTTATCAAGCAAACCCAACCTCTGCTTAGTCATTCACACTTGGATTTCTCACAATTCTATCATCAAATAACTGAATCCCGTCGCTGGATTTCTGGGCTATAAAAAATGGGTTTTCTAATGGATTCAGGGTATCTAATAATCTCAATTTCGCCCCAAGGTTCATATCTATGGATCCCCCATTGGATTTTACTTTCAATACTCAATTCTGGGTGTTTATGGCTCTTCAAAACGTGGGTTCTTGCAAAGTTGCGATTTCTTGTTTTTCGTTGCCTCTTCATAACTAGAAGGTTCTTTGTTCATGATATCACAGAGTAAAGCAACATAGCTGGTGTGTGATCTAGTTCTCTTCTTTGCTCTGTGTTCTTCTTCTGGAATGCCATATCTTTCTGCATCTTGAATGAGCTCTCTAGTCCATGCAGGTTTCCTCTTGTGAGAGTCCTTCTCACAAGGTGGATCTACAGGTTCTTACAGATCTTCAATTTCACGATCAACATCTGGAATTGCTTCAGTCATAGTAGTGTCTTGAAATCTGGTTTCCTTTGGTTCTTCATGATCTTCAACAGGTGTCTTCCTTGATTTGATGAATGCTGAGTTTTCATCAAATGTTACATCCCTGCTGACATCAATCTTCTTGAACCCTGGAAAGTATATTCTGTAAGCCTTCGAGCTTTTACTGTAACGCACAAAGATACCCTTCTTTCCTGAAGGATCTAACATAGTCCTCTTTTCCTTTGGGACATGAGTGTATACTAGACAACCAAATATTCTGAGATGGATAACTTCAGGTTTCTTACCAGAGTAGACCTCTTTTGGTGTCTTGTTATCCAATATCTTGTGGGGAGTTCTGTTCTGCACATATACAGTTGTCCTAGCTACTTCTGCCCATAGATGCATAGGTAGATCCTGGTCATGCAACATTTCTAGTGCTGCTTCCATGATTGTTCTATTCTTCCTTTCTGCAACTCCATTATGTTGTGGATTGTAGGGAGCATTCAAATCCCTCTTAATCTCTGAATCACTGCATAGCTTCTTGAAGTCACCTGAACTGAATTCTTCGCCATTGTCTGATCTGAATGTCTTTATTTTCTTATCAATTTGATTTTCCATCAAGGATTTGAATTCCTTGAACTTGTCAAGCACTTCATCGTTGTTCTTCAAGAAATAAACCTAAGTCTTCCTGGAGAAGTCATCAATGAAAGAGACATAGTAAACATACCCACTCAGAGAACTGGATGACATCGGACCGCATACATCAAAGTGGATAATTTCCAAGATTCCTTTTGATTTGCTTTCACTACTTGGAAATGCCTTCTTTATGTTCTTTCCTTTTGCACAACCCTTGCAAACACCTTCATGCTTGGTCTTGATTTCAGGAAGACCTTCTACAGCTTTGCTTGCAATTGGTAGTGCTCTGTAGTGCACATGTGCAAGCCTTTGATGCCAAAGTTCATTTGGCTCCATGGATTCATGTACCATGGCATGTTCAGGTTGTCCCTTCAATTTGTACAATCCTCCCTCTTGCTCTCCAATCACCACTGCATCATCAATAGTTTTACCATTTGGCCACATTAGGACTTGGCCATCTACAAATTAAACCCTCATGCCTTTTGCATCCAATGCAGAGATGGAGAGTAGGTTCTTCTTGAGCCCAGGTACAAATAACACATCTTTCAGCTTCAAAGACTTTCCAGAGTCTAGGTTTTAGGAGGCTTCCCCACTTCCTTTGATAGGGTATTGATAATCATCCCCAAGTTTCACCTTATGGGGTGATTCATGTTCAGATAAATTTACAAAAGATTCTTTAAACCCAGTCATGTGTTTAGAAGCCCCACTGTCAATTAACCAATCATTACATTCATGAGAAATAGTACCTGTGAGAGTAGAGATTAGAACATACTCTTCTTCGCTTGATGAGTCATCATCATCACTTTCTGCTCTATCTTTCTTCCTGGGAGGTTCATCATCCTCAACAGCATGACCATGATATCTTCTTTTGTTATTCTTCTTCTTCTTGTTGAAGTTGTTGTCTTTCTTCTTCTTGGGACAATCTGTAGGAAAGTGTCCCTTCTCATTGCATGTGAAACACCTGAGATATTTCTTATCTTTATGGTAATGGTGGTGTGAATATTTCCTGTTATGAGATGATTCCTTCTTGGAATTTCCTTTCCTGGCATGTGCTGTGAGTGCTTGATCTTCATTTCCCATCTTTTCTTCTTGGGCCACAAGCCTAGCTTCTTCTTGAGAGCATTCTTCCCGCAGTTTGTTGAAGGAGATCAACTTACTTCTTGCACAAATTCCTTGAATAAAGGAATCCCATGACCTGGGTAGGCCATTCAGAGTGGTCATGAGAACTTCACCATTCTCCACCATTTCATCCACCGCTTCTAGTTGTTCCTTGATCTGAGAGACCCTAGAAAAATAAGATTGAATGGTTTCTCCATTCTGAAACTTTACCCCTTTCAATTGGTTCCGCAGGGTCATCTTCCGATTTATGTTCTTCCCTTCAAATAGCTTGGTCAGGGAGTCAAACATCTCTTTGGGTGTCGTTAGAGATGACACATGTGGGATGAGATGGTCCTTGATAGAATCAACAATGATCCTCTTTGCCTTGACCAAGTTCTTCTTGTGGAGGGATTTAGCCTCTTCTTCCTCTTGGACAAGGACCTCTTCCCTTATGTAAGTGTCCAACTCATTTTCTTCCGGGATTAACCCAATCCTATACTTCCATGCTCGGTAGTTATCAGCCCCTTCAAGATTATCCTCAAGCTTGGTGTGGTGAGACATCTTAAAGAGTACTTCAAATGGAAATAGAAAAGACTTAGGTCTTACCACTTGATTTGCTAAAAAATGGATCTAGTCCTGGATTAGGGTTTGTCAGGGAAACCCTGAAAATTCAAAATGTGAATTTCAACTTTTTGAAAGGATAGAAAGATGCGCCTTGATGAGCTGATCAGCCCGGTGTATTCCGAATTTGAGATCTGCAAAGCTTCACCCTTCAGAAATGCCTTTTAGTCTTCTCGAGTTCACTAGGAGGACCCTGAATTAGGGTTTGAGTTTCCCAGAGATTTACCCAGCCAAAAATCTTGATCCAAAGCTCTAAACTTCGATTTTTTCAAGGAGCTGCCATCTGTGTCTTCAGATTTCATAAATTCCATTTTTTTGGAAACCCTAATTTTTAGGGCCAAAATCGAAAGTGCTCAGAACTGAATTCTGATTGGACAGAAAGATTCACCTTGCTGAGGAGAGTCAATCTATCATATTGCTTTTCCAGAATCTGTGGAGAGAAACCCAATAAACAAGAAACCCTGGTTTTTGCCACTGCACAATGTCTTCTTCTCAGGTTAGCTTTGATAACATGTTAATTTTCGAGCATTAATTCAATATACTCTAGGATCTTTATTGAGAGAATAACATGTACAGTATATCAATGCATATCAATCATCATAAGATGCAAACTAAGAGACAATAGACACACAAAGTTTCTGTGGGGAAAACCCTAAGGTGAAAAACCCTACAACTTCCTCAGAGACAGATAGAGCAATAGTACAACCAAAGTACACAGAGATAGACTCCAACTAGCAGCTGATCCTCCTCCTCACATGCGCGCCACTTTCCAAGTGATGGAAGAGTGAGTTGTGAAGTGATCCAAATAGAGATTGGGAGATGTCTATTTATACTTTTCCTGACTACCCAATAAACTTATGGGGCTGACTTGTCTAGCTTAGTACAATAACTCAATGTTAACTTAATTAGGGCCGAACCCACACATGGTGGTCTAATAACCCATCAGCAAGTTACGACACTTGCGACACTTGTCAATACAAATGATGACACTTCCATATAGAGGAATAATAACATCTCTATAGGAGTACAATATACATAGATGAAATACATGGGTGAAATACATTCCAAAGTTACATATACATCAATAGGGGCTAGGACTGATCCTAACCGTGTGCGACGCCCTCCACACACACCAAACCCCCCTCGGCTATATCCTCCGGCCGGTCCCATTATTGATGATACGCAGGAGGCCTTATTCCATTTGGCAGATACATTGATTCGACATGGGACTGCCATTGAAGGCAATGTAGGCCAATGGGTTGGCACTTCCGAGGCTAGCCCATCTAGGGTTGGACCATCTCACATTGAGGATCCACTTTTTAGGTCCCCAGACCAAACCAAAGCTACACATCGCACCAGTGATGCAGAGTCTTCAGAGCATCGGGTTATTCCACACCCTTGCACATCGTGTCGAAGCATATGCTGTGGGCCTGCTTCAGTGTTTCGGGGCAATGGATTACTCCGATATGTAAGTAAAATTCATTCTTTACATAGTATATATATTTTTTTATATCACAGTTTTTCAATTGTTTTGTAATTTATTTCTATTTAAATAATTATCTGACAATTTACGTGAACAAATATACAGCTGGTGTCCAATGACACCCTATGCACATAATCCGGCCATTGATGCAGTGGTTAATGCTGCATATGATTTTGGTGCTTCACCATTAGCTGTAAGAACTTTACTTTTTAATTTGTCATCGAGTGATTTACATATTTATAATTTAGAGATTGCAACATTCAATACGTCTTAAACTCGATACAATGTGTTTTATGCAGGGTGGGAACGACGAGTTTATGGAATCCTAGGCTGGTCCCTCCCATGTAGAGCAAGATTCCCAAACTCAGGTATTCTTTTAATTATGCTTTTAATGATTTGAAACATGTATGCATTTAATTATTAGAAATTTTTTAATTGTATCTTTATGTTTTGTTACGTGGCATGATTACCAGGCTATGTTTGACCGTCTATTTAGGCCAACGTCATTTTTCCAACCACCGGTGACCCTCTTCCCCCCCCAGGTACGGGTACATGTCTCACTTTCCTTGAAAACGTCATTGTCCATCCATGTAGTATATATATGTACAGTCTTGTTCTCTTTGTATTTTTTGACATTGACATATATGTTACTTTATTCAGGCATATAGGGATGCAGTGATGCTTGAAGAGTACCAAATCGACGTTGTTGGTGACCCACCTCCCCCCCCAGGTACGTGTGTATGTCTCTCTTTCTTTGAAAAGGTCATTGTAAGTCCATACATAGTATATACAGTCTTGTTCTCTTTGTATTTGCTGACATTGGTCCATATGTTACTTTATGCAGGCATCTAGTGATGCAATGGTGCTTGAAGAGCACCAAATCGACGTTGTTGGTGACCCACCTCTCCCTCCCCAGGTACGTGTATGTCTCTCTTTCTTTGATAAGGTCATTGTACGTCCATGTAGTATATACAGTCTCATTTTCTTTGTATTTGTTGACATTGGTCCATATGTTACTTTATGCAGGTATCCAATGATGCAATGGTGCTTGAAGAGCACCAAATCGACGTTGTTGGTGACCCACCTCTCCCCCCCAGGTACGTGTATGTCTCTTTTTCTTTGATAAGGTCATTGTATGTCCATGTACTATATACAGTCTCATTTTATTTGTATTTGTTGACATTGGTCCATATGTTACTTTATGCAGGCATATAGTGATGTAATGGTGCTTGAAGAGCACCAAATCGATGTTGTTGGTGACCCACCTCTCCACCCCCCCAGGTACGTGTATGTCTCTCTTTCTTTGATAAGGTCATTTTACGTCCATGTAGTATATATAGTCTCGTTTTCTTTGTATTTGCTGACATTCCAGTCCATATGTTACTTTATGCAGGCATCTAGTGAGGCAATGGTGCTTGAAGAGCACCAAATCGATGTTGTTGGTGACCCACCTCTCCCCCCCCAGGTACATGTATGTCTCTCTTTCTTTGATAAGGTCATTGTACGTCCATGTAGTATATACAGTCACATTTTCTTTGTATTTGTTGACATTGGTCCATATGTTACTTTATGCAGGCATCTAGTGATGCAATGGTGCTTGAAGAGCACCCAATTGGGGCCACTGATGACCCTCCATGCCCCCCCCAGGTACATGCAGTTACATGGCCGAGTACCTTGACTTACACACGCATGGTAAGTAAAAATGTTATATTTTCTTGGAATTTGAACAAATGTACATAGATTTGTTTTTATTTTTATAGCTTGGTAAACTAACTTACAAACTTTGGTAACTTGTGTGTACAGACTCCGGAAATGAGAAGCAATCCTCCCATTCAGGGTTGGGGAACGCCATCCAGCAGCCGAAAAAGAAATATTGACTTCTCAAAAGCCACTGGCATTGGCAGTGAAAAGGGGGATAAATAGAAATCATGTATAGGGGGGGTAAATAGAATCCATGTATAGGGGGGATACATACATGTACCGTTTTGTTTGTATGTACACACATATGTACAGTATGATCCACTATTTTGTATTTTGGCCATGGCATGCCATTTTTGAAAACATTATATTACATGTACATATATAATATAAATCAATGTTCAGATTTATATATATGGTTGACTTTACATGGTTTTTACTGGATACACATATATGGTTGACTTATCATCCTACCAACTATGTGATTTTGATGTGATTTTGTGTCATCCTGCCGAGACTTATGACTTAGGATCTAGATATCATATTTCAATAACAAAGTGTGATGTACCACTTGAAATCTTATATATCATTTTTATTTTTTATATTTATGTCGCAATTTGTTTGTTTGATGTTGCTGTTGCGTTAGATGTTTAAAATATTGAAAAAAACCAGTCCCAAGAAAGCCTTGAAAATTAAATGAGATGGTTGAAACAAGTCTGACACAATAGTTCAAACAAACTCAACGAACATCTTCATGAGCAACACCAAAATGTTTCCATACTTGGTTGTATAATTGTTAAAGAATACTTTGAAGATCTCATTAAATAGGCAATTGTTTTGGCAAAATCTTGTGCACATAAAATAAACTTGTTTGCAATTATTATCAAAATCAACCCTTTTAGGATATTTAATTGACCAACAAGTAACTTCACACTAAAAAAATATACCAACGGTCTGCAACAACTATGATCTACTTGCATTAGCTCCCAAAAGACCACTTAACTTTGAAGGAAAGTCCACTTCCCTAAAGTCTTCAACAACTTCGCCATCCCAAACATGATACAAGAATATTCTAAGGACTATCAAACAACAATTCTACCTTTATTCTCATCTCGCGTTAGCATAAAAAATTCTCCTTTCTTAACACTTTTATATCTTTAAGAAATGCAACAAGAATTTAAATCTTGAAGGACTAACTGAAAGTAAACTACATGTGTAAATGTTGAGTTACAAGGAATTAGTATAACCAATAAATTATGAAATGGTTAGTTACAAGGAAATAGTGTAACCAATAAATTATCAAAATAAACCCATAACTAATAAATCAAGTGAGGACCATGAATGTAATTTAGCATTTTCGAGATTATGTACCTTGAATGTGCACAATGAAAATTTATAGATTATGTACCTTGCACATGTAATTTCCAGAATTAACCTAGAGTGTGTAAAACACTTGGTTAGGGTGAATATGCTTTATTAAAACAAGAGATTAATGCCCAAATGTCCCTGAACGACATTTTCATGCGACTTGCAACTCAACATAACTCGAAAACCAGAGGCTGGATCGACGAACCATCGACTCCGTTGGTCTCCTGGCATGCGATTACCTCTAGGTAGCCCTCTCCCTCGTGTTTTCATGGCCCAGTGACTTCATTCTTCATTCATTTTGTAAATTAGGGTTTTGCTCAGTTTCCATCAATGCAATATCGCATTGGTGGGTCAACTCCGCAAAACACTCCCCTAAGCTAGTGTTGGTAGTGTTCCCACATTGGCATTTCCCATACACACTTGCAGGAGCCAACAACACGCAATCTTGTTTCTTCGTTTGTTTTTTCGCTCCCGGATCAAAAGTCACCAAGTGTCCGTGAATGACATTTTCATGCGACTTGCAACTCGACATAACTCGAAAACCGGAGGTCAGATCGACAAACCATCGACTCCGTTGGTCTCCTCGCATGCGATTACCTCTAGGTAGCCCTCTCCCTCATGTTTTCATGGCCCAGTGACTTCATTGTGCATTCATTTCGTAAACTAGGGTTTTGCTCAGTTTCCATCAATGCAATCTGACATTGTTGGGTCAACTCCACAAAACACTCCACCGAGCTAGTGTTGGTAGTGTTCCCATGTCAAAATTTCCCATACACACTTGTAGGAGCCAATGACACGCAATCTTGTTTCTCCGTTTGTTTTTTCGCTCCCGGACTGAAAGTCACCAAGTGTCCCTGAACGACATTTTCATGTGACTTGCAACTCGACATAACTCGGAAACCGAAGGTCAGATCAATGAACTGTCGACTCCATTGGTCTCCTGGCATGCGATTACCTCTAGGTAGCCTTCTCCCTCATGTTTCCATGGTCCAGTGACTTCATTGTGCATTCATTTCGTAAACTAGGGTTTTGCTCAGTTTCCTTCAATTCAATCTCGCATTGGTGGGTCAACTCCAGAAAACCCTCCACTGAGCCAGTGTTGGTATGTTCCCACATTGGAATTTCCCATACACACTTGCAGGAGCCAACGAAACGCAATCCTGTTGCTACGCTTGTTTTTTCGCTCCTGGACCGAAAGTCACCAAGTGTCCCTGAACGACATTTTCATGCGACTTGCAACTCGACATAACTTGGCAACCGGAGGTCGGATCGACGAACCGTCGACTCCGTTGGTATCCTGGCATGCGATTACCTCTAGGTATCCCTCTCCCTTATGTTTTCATGGCCCAATGACTTCATTGTGTAGTCATTGCGTAAACTAGGGTTTTTCTCAGTTTCCTTCAATGCAATCTCGCATTGGTGGGTCAACTCCGCAAAACATGTTGCAACATTAAGAAAACATGAATTATATGCACATACATGAAACAAAATGCCATATACCTCAGAATAATATGCAATGATACAAATAATAGATACAAATTTGCGACAACAATGGACATATGCAATGAACATTTGTCAAAGTAGGATAGAATTTTTTTTCGTAAACTACAGTAATTGCGACCATAATACAGTAAACACTTTTGTCGAGATATTGCAACATAATTTCAAAATGAACTAAATTTTCAATACACCATCCAACAAAGGCAATTGCAATTGATAATATCAATTCCAAAGAGGAATTAACCAAGATAAATTCCAAAGAATAAAAGAAAAAGCATTGATTCCATCAAAAGCTATCTTCCCCAAACCAACTTGGATGCAAATTTCAAAGAATTCTTGTTGCAATAACATGCATGGTTTTAAAATATTGAAGCAGAAGATCCCCCATGCGATCTACAACAAATACATATGGCCTGCTATTTTTACATAAAATTGACACATTGATAAGCTACATAGGGATGGAAGTTTGCAGAAAACTAGTAATTTAACATTTATGCAATGTTGAACATAGACATTTCCTTGATGCGTTCATAAACAACAGACATACTGATGACTTGTTCCAGCAACAACAATTGCAGCAACCTACACAACTTCTCACTGTGATGTGGGTGAATGGATGCAATACAAATACAATTACATACAACATTCTTTCCAATAGCCTTTCCAAAGAAGGGAATATTCAAACAGACCAAGGGTTCTGAGATGCTATGCAAAAAAATAGGTATTATTGCAAGTCAAATAAGATACAATATATATTTTAAATAGGGAAAATAATTTGTTGCAATAGACACATCATTATAGCTGCAGTAGGTTAGTTAAGGTTTATTGATCATTCATAATCTCAGGGTTTATTGGTCATATGTAAAAATTGGCATATATTCATAAACTTGACATACAACAGAACTTTTGGCATATGAAGATGATGATGATAAACTTGACTCGAGAGCATGTTATTTTCCGATTTCTATTTGGTGGTGTCTAAAGACACCGTTGTTCTTGGCACCTCCAATGTGCCATAGATAGTGTTTGTATCCCAGGCACACAAAAGGCTAAACATTAGTACTCTCATAAGAAAATAAAGAAAATGTGCAAACAATATTTATAGATAACTCACCTGAGGTTGTAGGATCATGTTTATAGTGTCCAGTATCCTTTGAATAGTAAATTATGTCTGTGAATGGTATCCAACAATCACAAATTAGTACATTGGGAATAAACGAAAGGCTAAATAATTGAAATTGTGCTTGAGCACACACTTTAAGGATTAAATTTAACGCACCTAACAATCTAGTAACACTTGAAAATGCACTCACTCGAGTAGGCCATCTGGATCATCTATGCTGCCGATGGTGTCCATCAATCTCTCATGCTCTAAATTGTTGGGTATGTTATATCTCTTCACATGGTCGCTGCGTGTACAACATGATCCCTATGGTAATAGTGATTCGCCTGTGCTGGGCGCGTCCGGAGGGGGGGGGTTTAGAGGGGGGGGGTAGCCCGACAGGGCCCACCCCCTTCGTTTCAGACCGTTAGGTTCCGAAACGACACGGAGCGCAAAATTTTTTGGGTTGTTTTTTGCTTTTTCGCGATTTTTGACCCATTGTACTCTATCTAATCCCGGTAAAAGGGATTAGGGTTGTAACCTAATTTCGGGTAAACGAATTAGGGTTTTAGATGCTGCGGAATACCATTTATTGTATTTTACATGGTTAAATAAAACATATAATGAAAAGGAGCTGTGCGGCTCTAAGTTTTGTTGGTTTTTTTTCCGGTTAAGGGTTTCCAGGTGAAAATGTCTGTGTAATGTGTGTGCCATTGTGTATTTTCTGTTAATGCTTAAGAATCATATAAGTTTGTACTTCACTGATAAGGTTTAAAACTTACATTTGGTATCAGAGCATTTTTTGGGTTTAGAGGGACGCCTTTGTTTCCAAGGGTTTGGCTCGATCTTGGATTTGTGATAAACCTGGTTTTAGTGGGAGCTTTGCAGCGGTGATTTATTTTTCTTTAAAAATGGCGAGCAGTTCTAGATTCGAGATTGAGAAATTTAATGGTCAGAGCTTTGAGCTATGGAAGCTCAAGATGGAAGATCTTCTGGTAGATAGAGAACAATGGATCGCGGTAGATCCAGGTACCATGCCCTCTGGTGCGGTAAAAGAAGAATGGGAAAAGTTGGAAAGAAAAGCAAGGAGCACCATTCGTCTTTGCCTTGCAGATTCGGTATTGGTGAACGTAGCTGGAGAAGACAGTGCAAAGAAGCTATGGGATAAACTGGGAAGTCTGTATCAGTCAAAGTCCCTGGTAAATAAGTTATTTCTGCGAAAGAAATTGTACCTTCTGAGGATGACTGATGGAGACTCTGTGTCAGAGCATCTAAACGCCTTCAATACTCTGGTAAGTCAGTTGACATCTGTTGGTATTACAATTGCTGATGATGAAAAATGTATTAGTCTGTTGTGCTCTTTGCCAGATTCATGGGATAATCTGGTTATAGCTATTGGGAGTAATGCAACCACGCTAAACTTCGATGATGTGGTTGCATCCCTACTATCAGAGGAAATGAGGCGGAGATCCATAGATAGTTCAGCCAAGGATTCCTTATTTGTAAGAGGTCGCCCTGGAGACAGATCTAAAAATAAGTCTTCAGGTGGTAGATCTAAATCTAGAGGGAGATCTAAATCTCCAGGACCTTCTGTAAGAAAATGCTGGAAGTGCGATAAAGCTGAGCATTACAAGAAGGATTGTAAATCCAAAAATACTGATAAAAGCAGAGGACCTAATGATGCTCCATCCGCAGATGGGAAAGAATCTACAGAGGAAGGAGGAGATGTGTATCTGGCATCTTCAAGTACACATGCAGAGCATGATTCGTGGTTGATTGACTCAGGTGCGTCTTATCATATGACTCCTCACAGGGAGTGGTTTTCTGAATACGAAAAGTATGATGGAGGAGATGTATTTCTGGGAGACAACTCGGTGGCGAAAATCATAGGTTGAGGAAAGATTAAGCTACTGCTCAAAGATGGAAGGGTTAAAACTCTTCCTGGGGTTCTGCACATTCCAAAGCTGGCTAGAAACCTTATATCTGTAAGTAAAATGGATGATGCAGGTGTGAAAACATTATTTGAAAAGAACACATGCAAGATGGTTCGAGAATCATTGGTGCTGATGAGGGGAGTTCGGATTGGAACTCTATACAAGTTGTTGGGAAGCAAATTCAAAAATGGATGTAACAGTACTATTGTTCCTGAGGGTAAAAATGAAGGAGAGAGAGTCCTTACTGTCTCTAGTGAGAAGACATCGCTATGGCATCGAAGGCTGGGACATATTGGAGAGAAGGGTCTTCGACTATTACAAGGTAAAAGTATGGTTGAAGGCATGTCTGATTTCACATTAGATTTTGATTTCTGTGAACATTGCTTATATGGTAAACAGAATCGAGTAAGATTCTCATCTGGTGTTGTAAGAGCTAAAGGAATCTTAGAGTTAATACACAGTGATGTTTTTGGACCTGTGCCTGTTCCATCACTTGGTAAATCTGTGTATTATGTTTCATTTATAGATGATTTCTCAAGGAAAACTTGGATTTATTTCCTGCATAAGAAATCTGAGGTTTTTAATAGATTCAAAGAATTTAAGGCTCTTGTAGAGAATCAAACTGAGAAGAAAATAAAAGTACTGGGTGAAAAAATGAAGATGGGTGTCTATTTTGGGGGGTCTCATGAGAAAATAATTCTGTTTTTTTCATGTCTTCCAACTTCGGGCGAACAAAAGTGATATTTTTGTTTAAAATTTCACTTTGCCGTAAAAAGAAAACTTTTGTAGAATTATGTTAGCTTTATACTCATAATTTTTTCAATTTTTTTTATTAAGATTTGATATGTCGATTTCGCAAATGTTTGACAGTGTGTTCTTATAAAATGAAAAGACTACAAAAGAGTTATGATTTGTTGCACCACTAAAATCGTTGTTAGACTTGTGTTTTGCAAAAATTGAAAATGCTACGACAATCTACACACAATGTACTAGTGCCTGACTATAAGTTTGCATCCAATGGACCTCTATACTAATTATTATATTTTTTTAAAGTCGATCAATGGGGAAACTCAGTCGATTTTCAACAACCTTTTTGTTGCACCACTTTTCTCTCAATCCGCTATAAAATCAAAAAATCTACGACCACCCTTTTGAAGTAGACACGTCAATGAAGAGTCCCACATTTTCTTCGATTTTTTTGGTGTTGTATTTTCAAAGTTATGGATTTTTCTTTTCGCTGTTTTTTTAAAGAGCTGAATCATAACTCGACACATGTTACAAATATAAAACTTAAAAAATATCAGTTCTTATCTATATACAACAAAATTTACACCCTCGTAAAGTAGATTCAATGATGAATCTACTGGTATGAAGTCCGACATTCGTTTTGTTGTGTAAGAGGTGGTTTTCTCCTTCCGAAAATGGAGAAACCTGAAAATTTTGCAGAAATCTGAATCGTTCATGTTTCAGAGATTATTCGGCCGAAATAATTATTCGGCCGAATAACTGTTTTCCGTAACGGCGCCGTAACTTATGGCGAAGGTTATTCGGCCGAATAACTAAATGGGAAAAAAAATACGTCGGACGAAAAAAATAAAAAAAAATAAAATAAAATAAAATTATACTCATATAAATAAACGTAAAGTTAATTCATTATTTTCGCATGTTTGAACTTCGCATTTTTTTGTCAAACTAATTTCGGAAGGAGGAGATAATTTTTGCAAAAGGAGGTTTTTACAAGGTATGTTTCTTCTTCTTCTTTACAAAAGGCACATTGAAGGAGTTTTTTTTTCTAAGGCATATTTGCAAGGAGTTTTTCCAAACTATCTCTTTTCTTATTGCATTTTTACAAAGAAAACATTTTTTGCAAAAGGAGGTTTTTACAAGCTATGTTTCTTCTTTTTTTTTACAAAAGGCACATTGAAGGAGTTTTTCCAAAATATCTCTTTTTTATTGCATTTTTACAAAAAAAACATTTTTTGCAAAAGGAGGTTTTTACAAGGTATGTTTCTTCTTTTTTCCAAAGGCACATTGAAGAAATTTTTTTTCTAAGGCATATTTGCAAGAAGTTTTTTCCAAATATTTATTTTCTTATTGTATATTTGCAAAGAAAACATTTTTTTGAAAAAGAGATTTTTACAAAGTATGTTTCTTCTTCTTTTTTCCAAAAGACACATTGAAAGTGTTTTTTTTAAGGGATATTTGCAAGGAGTTTTTTCAAAATATTTCTTTTCTTAGACATGTTTGCAAGGAGGTTCTTTGCAAGGATGTTTTTTTTTTCAAAGTAGCTTTGCACTTTTTATTTAATTGAAAGAGGTTTTTTCAAATAGTTGTTTTCCGCATAAAAAAATCTTGCAAAATAATTAGGAACCTCATCGTTCCAAGGCAATCGACCATAAGCTGCAAGAAATCGATCATATATTAAATGTGCAATTTGAGGATGCTTGAAATATTGCACTTTCAACATTTTTCGCTTAAGGCCTTCCTTGAAATTGAACATTGAATTGGCTTGTTCTCTAGTGACTCTCTCCTTCACAACCTCCCAGTTGTCTGGACCCATAACTTGGTCCCTTCGCATCCGCATCAAATGAACAAAACCATTTGTAGTTGGTCCAAGTTCCTCATATGCATCAATGAAGTTTTGCAAAGACGCCAAAACAATCTCTAGACTTTGCCGACTCTCTGGAGGGAGATCCAAAGAACAAAGATCATTGTTCAACCTGTCATAGTGGGATCTACAACTTTCAAGAATAGTTTGTTGCACAACACCTTGCCATGGAAGCTCATCAGGTAAATCAGATGGATAAGTTGATATGGGTGTACACCCCTCAGCTAGTGGAACATATGTCGTCCTAGCTCTAGGAGGATCTTCAGGACCTTGCTCTCCACCCACACCTATTCCATCATCTACAATCCTATCTTGATCTTCCCCTCGCTCCATCGAATTACGCACATCTTCTGAACGTCGCTCTGCTTCAAATATAGCCATAGTCAAGAATTAACCTTGTCCATAAATTCAAAACACAAAAAAATACAATTTATACGTTATTAAACATTAATGTTCATACCAACAGAAGGTTGAGATCGACGCTCTCCCACAGAAGATGAAGGAGAATCATTTGTACCCCTTCGAACTCGTTGATGATCAAATGACTGGGACCCATGCAATAAACTTGAACCTCTCGGTGAATTCGACAACCTTCGACTACCAACTGGAACACCAATTCCTAAGGATTGTGATGACCTCCTACGCTTTCCCTTCGAAGACTCTCTTTCCATTTGATATAACTTCTAAATTTACACAAACGTTAACATATTGAAATTGTACATGACTATTCTACAAACATCAAGCCAATATTTGATAAAAAACTACAACAAAATGTAAGTCCCCCTCCTAACTCTAATTAATTAACTAAAATTCCTTACCATCACTAATATTGCAACATAAAGATATATCTAATAATCATTTCATTATCAAATATAAGTCATAACATGATTAATTGAAGTAGTATAGTAACCTTAAAAACTTTTAATCCAACAAATATGGTTGAATTATATATGTCAATGAACAAACGTCTCACCAAACATATATATATATATTCTTATTAAAAGAATTCTAGCTCATATTTATAATAATACAATTTACACACATCAAAGTTGTACATGTGAACTCTACAAACTTAAAAACATCTATTAAAGATCTGCATACAAAATGTAGAGCTGGCTAAAATAGTATAACATATATATACACTTATTAAGAGATTTCTAATTTATATTTATGATAAAACAACTTACACACATTGAAATTGTACATGTTCATTCTACAAACTTAAAAACATATCTCTTAAAGATCTGCATACAAAATGTAGAGCCACCTAAAATATTATAACTTATTTTCTTTCGTAAGTTCCTCTTCTAGCTCTAAGAACACTATTGCAGCATAAACATAACATCAATAATCATCTTATAATCATTTAATTGTAATAGTACAATAACCTTCCAAATTTTTCAATGATCACTTATGTTTTCATTCTATATCTCAATAAACAAACATTCCTTCATTTTTATAAAAAAAATACCTAATAACATCAAATTTTTAAGTAACTTTCTACATTAACTCTGTTCATGAAAAGGTTTTGTTCATAAACATGTTCTGTTCCTGAACAGAGTTCATGAACTCATATAACATTCTTGTACCTCACTTAACATAGTAAAACCACCGGTTAATCATTTATAAAGTTGTGTAGTATACCCTTTATTATCCTTTCATTAAAAATTAGGGAAACTTAATATGAAACTCATTCAGGTTTGGGGTTTAGATATCCATTTATATAAAGAAGCCATGGGGTTGCATTTCATAAAAATAAGACAAATACACATTATGTTGTTTGCTTTTCATTTTAAATATTTCAAAGCCTTACTTGCTTTATACTTGCTTTTACCATTTTTATATATAAAAAAGAGCATAACATGAACAGAGTTCTGTTCATGAGCAGAGTTCATGAACTCTGTTCTACCCCATTACATTATCTCTCGGCAAATAAAACATGTTTCTATCTATACACCAAATTAAACGTTGAAGACATAAAACATTTAAGCAAAACAACTCTATTAATAATTCGTAAAATAGTGGACCTAGCTATGCTTAGGGTAAATATATCTATTATAGAGCTCCTTGAATTCTGTTCATGAGCAGAGTTCATGAACTCTGCTCATAAACAGAGTTTATGAACAAAGTTCATGAACTCTGCTCTACCCCATTACATTATCTCTCGGCGAATAAAACATGTTTCTATCTATACACCAAATTGAACGTTTAAGACATAAAACATTTAAGCAAAACAACTCTACTAATAATTCGTAAAATAGTGGACCTAGCTATACTTAGGGTAAATATATCTATTATAGAGCTCCTTGAATTCTGTTCATGAGCAGAGTTCATGAACTCTGCTCTACCCCATTACATTATCTCTCGGCGAATAAAACATGTTTCTATCTATACACCATATTGAACGTTGAAGACAAAACATTTAAGCAAAACAACTCTATTAATAATTCGTAAAATAGTAGACCTAGCTATGCTTAGGGTAAATATATCTATTATAGAGCTCATGGACTCTGCTCATGAGCATAGTTCATGAGCAGAGCTCATGGACTCTGCTCATGCACATACAAACATCTCTAAAATCAAACTTGAATATAAAAAAATTAAAACTACTTTTAACACCATAGCAGATTTTTTTTAATTTTCTCCTAATGCCACCAACTAAAGAGCAGAATATGCTAACCGATACATACCTGTATCCAAACGAGCGGTTAAGAAATCTCCGATCCACGACGCCGCGACTGTTCGATCCACCAACGCTCCAGAAACGACTGATTCCTTCACCAGACAACAGATAAAGTCATCAACTAAGAATTATAACATACACAGCCAGAATCAAAACATCACGAACGAAGGAAAAACGCACCTTTCAATGACGAGCCTTCAAGCCTGCACACAAAACCGTAAAAGCATCCACACAGCAACAACAACGAACGCACCTGCCACCCAAAACGTAACGGCCGACGCGCAACATCCAACAAGAAACAGAAGAGAAGCCGACGAACTATCCAGCGTAAAGCCGAAGAGCAGCAGCAGGTCGCGGGGCAGCAGCGGGTCGTGGAGAACCAGCAGGGTGGCGGACGTAACAGAAACAGTTCGTGGAGCGTCAGCAGGCGGGTCGTGGAATAGCGGCAGGGTGGCAACAAAGCTACTACGGGCCCGTTGCGGGGTCCAGAAATTTCCAGCAAATAATGCCAAATGGCAGCCGATGCTGTGTTTTTATGCAGAAAAATAGTTCGACCGAACAATCATTCGGCCGAACAATTATTTGGCCGAACAATTATTCGGCCGAAACATTGTTCGGCCGAATAATTGTTCGGCCGAACAATTGTTCGGCCAAATAAACTATTGCCCGAATTTTTTTTTCCGTTCGGCAACTGTTTGCACACATTCCAAGGACGACCGTTAGGCTGGACGGAGAACTGTTTGTGGTTATTCGGCCGAATAACCTTTGCATTATTCGGCCGAATAATGTAAATTATTCGGCTGAATAATGTTTATTATTCGGCCGAATAATATTTATTATTCGGCCGAATAACTTCCGCTAAGACGATTTTGCACTCGTTTCTCACGAAAGTGTTACCCACCTTCACGTTTTCACCCTACTCAGAACAGATAACGGTGGAGAATTCTGTGAAAGTGAATTTGAGGAGTTCTGTAAAACGTGTGGAATAGCAAGGCAAAAGACTACTCCATACACACCTCAACAGAATGGGGTTGCAGAAAGGATGAACAGGACATTGATGGAAAAGGCAAGGAGTATGCTCAGTGGTGTAGGGCTAGCACAACAATTCTGGGCAGAAGCTGTTGACACTGCGTGTTACCTAGTGAATAGGACACCCACATCAGCGTTGGTTGACAAGACACCTCATGAGGTTTGGACTGGTAAGAAACCCTCTCTCTCTCATCTCAGAGTGTTTGGGTGTGATGCTTTTGTACATGTTCCAAAGGAGAAAAGGAGCAAGTTGGATAATAAAGCGGAAAAATGTATCTTCATTGGTTACAAGGATGGAGTGAAAGGTTACATGCTGTGGAACCCAGTAAAAAGGCAAACAGTTTACAGTCGAGATGTTATCTTCAGAGAAGTTGAAATCACTTCCAATATTGAGGATGTACCAAAGGAAAAGGATTCAGAGAAGTTACACTTTGATATCAAGGATGAAAGAGGTGACTCTTTTGAGGAACCAAATTCGTCTGAATCAGATGAGGAGGCAGAATCGTCTGAATCAGATGAAGAGGCGGATCCACAGACTCCGGTATTGAGGAGATCTGACCGAGAAAGAAGGCAAGTTGAAAGGTACAGTCCCCCTGATTTTCGTTCTAATTTTGTGTTATCTATTACTGATGATGATCCTAGAACTGCTAAAGAGGCAATGGATTCAGAAGATAGTAAACTATGGAAGAAGGCCATGATAGAAGAAATGGATGCCTTGGACAAAAATGAGGCATGGGATCTGGTTGAGTTGCCAGAAGGAAGAAAGCCTATTGGAAGCAAATGGGTATTCAAGAAGAATTTAAATGCAGCAGGTAAAGTGGAGAAGTACAAGGCTCGACTAGTAGCGAAAGGTTACTCCCAAATTGAGGGCATCGATTTTGGTGAGATTTTTTCACCTGTTGCAAAATTGACTTCTATTAGATTTTTGCTATCTATTTCTGCTGCTTTTGACCTTGAAGTAGAACAGATGGATGTAAAGACGGATTTCCTACATGGAAATCTAAATGAAGAGATCTATATGAAGCAACCAGAACGGTTTGTGGTGAAAGGAAGAAAGGAGCTTGTCTGTAAGCTGAAAAAATCTCTCTACAGATTGAAACAATCTCCCAGAATGTGGTATCAAAAATTTGATACTTATATACTGGGACTTGGTTTCTCAAGAAGCAAAGCTGATCACTGTGTTTATTTTAAGCTAACTGGTGATCATTTTATTTATTTAATATTGTATGTTGATGATATGTTGCTAATTGGAAACAACAAGGAAATCATCAAAGATGTCAAGAATCAGTTGTTATCTGAATTTGACATGAAAGATCTTGGTGCTGCACATTTCATTTTGGGCATGGAAATAAAAAGAGATCGTGAAAACAGGAAACTCTGGTTAAATCAGAGGAAATATGTTGAAACGATATTGAAGAGATTTAATATGCAGGAAAGCAAACCAGTGAAGGTGCCCATTCCTGTAGGTGTAAGGTTATCTGCAGAACAGTGTCCCACTACACAAGAAGAGGTAGAGGACATGTCTCATGTTCCCTATGCTAGTGCAGTTGGCAGTATGATGTATGCCATGGTCTGTACTAGACCAGATATAGCCCATGCAGTGGGAATTTTGAGTAGATACATGTCAAAACTAGGAAAGGAACATTGGACTGCAGTAAAAAGGGTCTTCAGGTATTTGCGTGGCACTACAGATTTTGCAATCTGCTACCAAGGAAGACCCGGTCTAAACAGAGAGATAGATATACAAGGATTTGCTGATGCTGACTGGGCTGGATATATTGATCACAGAAGATCTACAAGTGGCTACGTTTTTAATCTATTTGGAGGAGCAATCAGTTGGATGAGTAGAAGACAAGCTGTAGTTGCACTCTCAACTACAGAAGCTGAATACATGGCAGCTACCCATGCAAGTAAGGAAGCTGTATGGTTGCAAAGATTGTGTTCAGGTATTGGTTTTGTTCATAATGCAGTAAAAATTGGCTGTGATAGCTCAAGTGCAATATTTCTGGCAAAGAACCCTGCTTATCACTCGAGGACAAAGCACATCGATGTGCAGTACCATTTCGTCAGAGACATGGTTGAACAAAACAAAGTGTTGCTGGAGAAGGTTGACACTTTGGTAAATGTTGCAGACTCTTTGACAAAGTCTGTGAGTACTCAGAAGTTCTCTTGGTGTAAAGAGAACATGGGCATTGTTGAAGTCATAAATTTCTCCTGTATGTGAAGAGAACAACAAGTGGGAGAATGTTGGGTATGTTATATCTCTTCACATGGTCGCTGCGTGTACAACACGATCCCTACGGTACTAGTGATTCGCCTGCGCTGGGCGCGTCTGGAGGGGGGGGGTTTAGAGGGGGGGGGTAGCCCGACAGGGACCACCCCCTTCGTTTTGGACCGTTAGGCCCCCGGAGTCCGCGCGGAGCGCAAAATTTTTTGGGTTGTTTTTTGCTTTTTCGCGATTTTTGACCCATTGTACTCTATCTAATCCTGGTAAAAGGGATTAGGGTTGTAACCTAATTTCGGGTAAACGAATTAGGGTTTTAGATGCTGCGGAATACCATTTATTGTATTGTACATGGTTAAATAAAACATATAATGAAAAGGAGCTGTGCGGCTCTAAGTTTTGCTGGTTTTTTTCCCGGTTAAGGGTTTCCAGGTGAAAATCTCTGTGTAATGTGTGTGCCATTGTGTATTTTCTGTTAATGATTAAGAATCATATAAGTTTGTACTTCACTGTTAAGGTTTAAACTTACATAAATGAGGTAGCAAGTATCATACATGTGACCTATTTTTGTTCGAAATTGTGCGCAGCTTGATGTTTATACCAACTACCAGGTTGGTGAGGTGGTCTACAATAGCTCCTGGTTTCTAATCCTGATATACATACCCACCCTTCCTTTTTTGTTGTGCTGCTAGTGTCAAGTACTCCCCTTTTATAACCATCAAGCCAGTTGGGAATTCAATATTTTCATCATCTGTAACAGGTTCAAGAATGGTTTGTTTCCCCTCTAAGCAACATGCCAACCAATAGTCAGAACCCTATTCATTATGTTTTGGTGCAACCACTGCATATATCTGACCTGTGAAAGGAAATCGAAAAAGGTTAAAAATACATAAATATTAAAAAAGGTCTTGCATGTAACATAAATAAAATTTCTTTCAATGTAAAGGCTTGTAGTGATTTAGGTACTACTAATTTACTTTTTTGTACCTGCTTGTATGAGATCCGATATGTGATCATAGTCTGTAGAAATATATGTCTGATCATCTTCCAAATGGTCTATTTCATTAAACCCCTTGAAATCGGTGCTAGGTGTAACTCGATCCCATGTATCAACTGTATCTGTATACTCACAATCATCCCATTCATCGATGCTACAGGAACTGCAAAAGCAAGCCTTCAATCTTGTCCAAATTTGTAGGGTCGAGTTGTTTGAGCTTCCAATTGAATGAAAACCTCGAGTTCCTGTTGATGTATATGTAACTTCAGAATGTATTTCACTTATATATTTATTGTACTCCTATAGAGATGTATTATTCCTCTATATGGAAGTGTCGTCATTTGTATTGACAAGTGTCGCAAGTGTGTTAACTTGCCGATGGGTTATTAGAACACCTTGTAAGGGGTCGGCCCGATATAATGTAATATGAAGTTATTGTACCTAGATAGACAAGTCGGCCCCATAAGGTTATTGGGAAAACAGGACAAGTATAAATAGAGATTGGGAGATATCTATTTGGATCACTTCAGAACTCACACTTCCTTCACTCGGAAAGTGGCGCACATGTGAGGAGGAGGATTAGCTGCTAAGAAGAGTCTATCTCTTGTACTTTGATTGTACTTTGGTTGTGCTATTTCTCTATCTATCTTTGAGGAAGTTGTGGGGTTTTTCACCTTAGGGTTTTCCCCACAGAAACTCTATGTGTCTATTGTCTCTCATGCTTTTGCTTCTTGTGATGATTGACATGCTTGTTATGATTGATATGCATTGATATACTGTATATGTTATTCTCTCAGTAAAGATCCTAGAGTATTGTGAATTAATGCTAAAAATTTAACATGGTATCAGAGCTAAAGACATTGTGTAGTGACGGATACTAGGGTTTCTTGTTTATTGGGTTTCTCTCCATAGATTTTGGAAAAGCAGTATAGTAGATTGAATCTACTCATCAAGGAGAATCTATCTGTCCAATCAGAATTCAGTTTTGAGCACTTTCAGTTTTTGGCCCTCAAAATTAGGGTTTCCTCAAAAATAGGAATTTCTGAAATTTGAAGACATAGTTGGAATCTCCTTGGAAAAATCGAAGTTTAGAGCTTTGGATCGAGATTTTTGGCTGGATAAATCTCTGGGAAACTCAAACCCTAATTCAAGGTCCTCCCTGAGTGAACCTGGGAAGACTAAAAGGCATTTATGAAGGGTGAAGCTTGGCAAATCTCAAATTCTGAATACACTAGGCTGCTCAGCTCATCAAGGTGCATCTTTCTATCCTTTCAGAAAGTTGAAATTCACATTTTGAATTTTTAGGGTTTCTCTAACAAACCCTAATTCGGGACCAAATCCAGTTTTCAACAAATCAAGTGGTAAGACCTAAATCTTTTCTATTTCCATTTGAAGTACTCTTTAAGATGTCTCACCACACCAAGCTTGAGGATAAGCTTGAAGGGGCTGATAACTTCCGAGCTTGGAAGTATAGGATTGGGTTAATCCCAGAAGAGAATGAGTTGGACTCTTACATAAAAGAAGAGATGCCTATCCTAGAGGATGAAGAGGCTAAGATATTGCATAAGAAGAACTTGGTCAAGGCAAAGAGAATCATTGCTGATTCTATTAAAGACCATCTCATTCCACATGTGACATCCTTAAAGACACCCAAGGCTATGTTTGATTCCTTGACCAAGCTATTTGAAGGGAAGAACATAAATCGGAAGATGACTCTGTGGAATCAATTGAAAGGGGTCAAGATGTCGAATGGAGAGACCATTCAATATTATTTCTCCAAAGTCTCTCAGATCAAGGAACAACTTGAAGCTGTAGATGAAATGGTGGAGAATGGTGAAATTGTTATGACCACTTTGAATGGCCTACCCAGGTCATGGGACTCCTTTATCCAAGGGATCTGTGCAAGAAAGAAATTGATCTCCTTCAGTAGATTGTGGGAGGAATGTTCTCAAGAAGAAGAAAGGCTTGTGGCATGAGAAGAAAAAATGGGGAATGAAGATCAAGCTCTCACATCACACACCAAGAAAGGCAAGTTCAGGAGGGAGCCATCCCATCACAAGAAGAAATATTCTCATCCATATCACAAAGAAAAGAAAGATCTGAGGTGC
The DNA here is from genome assembly GCA_027924585.1 of Larix kaempferi. NCBI lineage: Eukaryota > Viridiplantae > Streptophyta > Pinopsida > Pinales > Pinaceae > Larix > Larix kaempferi. The sequence continues at coordinate 48,341,561 of BSBM01001530.1, read as the reverse complement.
TTCAATTGTAATGAGAAAGGACACTTTGCCTCAGAATGTCCCAAGAAAAGGAAAGAAGATATCAACAACTTCAACAAGAAGAAGAACAACAACAAAAGAAGATATCATGCTCATGTTGCTGAGGATGATGAACCTCCCAGGAAAAAAACTAGAACAGAAAGTGATGATGACTCATCAAGCGAAGAAGAGTATGTTCTAATCTTTGCTCTCATAGGTACTATCTCTCATGGTTGTAATGATTGGCTTATTGACAGTGGTGCTTCCAAACACATGACTGGGTTTAAAGAATATTTTGTAAATCTATCTGAACATGAATCACCCCATAAAGTGAAACTTGGGGATGACTATTAATACCCTATCAAAGGAAGTGGTGAAGCCTCCTACAACTTAGATTATGGAAAGTCCTTGAAGATGAAAGAAGTTCTCTATGTACCTGGACTCAAGAAAAACCTACTCTCCATATCTGCATTGGATGCAAAAGGTATGAGGGTTGCATTTGTGGATGGCCAAGTTCTAATGTGTCCAAAGGGAAAGACCATAGATGATGCAGTGGTGATTGGAGAGCAAGAGAGAGGATTGTACAAATTGAAGGGACAACCTAAACATGCCATGGTGCATGATTCCATGGAGCCAAGTGAACTTTGGCATAAAATACTTACACATATGCACTACAGAGCATTACCAATTGCAAGTAAAGCTGTAGAGGGTCTTCTTGAAATCAAGATCAAGCATGAAGGTGTTTGCAAAGGACGTGCAAAAGGAAAGAACATAAAGAAGGCATTTCCAAGCAGTGAAAGCAAGGCAAAAAGTATCTTGGAAATTATCCACTCCGATGTATGTGGTCCGATGTCATCCAGTTCTCTGAGTGGGTATGTTTACTATGTCTATTTCATTGATGACTTCTCCAGGAAGACTTGGGTTTACTTCTTGAAGAACAAAGATGAAGTGTTTGATAAGTTCAAGGAATTCAAAACCTTGATGGAGAACCAATCTGATAAGAAAATCAAGACTTTCAGATCCGACAATGGTGGAGAATTCACTTCAGGTGACTTCAAGAAACTATGCAGTGATTCAGGGATTAAGAGGGAGTTGACTGCTCCTTACAATCCACAACAGAATGGAGTTGCAGAAAGAAAGACCAGAACAATCATGGAAGTAGTAAGCGAAATGCTGCATGACTATGATCTACCTATGCATCTATGGGCAGAAGCAGCTAGGACAACTGTATATGTGCATAACAGAACACCCCACAAGATATTGGACAACAAGACACAAGAATAGGTCTTCTCTGGTAAGAAACCTGAAGTCAGCCATATCAGAATATTTGGTTGTCCAGTATATACTCATGTGCCAAAGGAAAAGAGGACTAAGCTAGATCCTTCAGGAAAGAAGGGTATCTTTGTGGGTTACAGTGAAAGCTCGAAGGCTTACAGAATATACTTTCCAGGGTTCAAGAAAATTGATGTCAGCAGGGATGTAACATTTGATGAAAATTCAACATTCATCAAATCAAGGAAGACACATGTTGAAGTTTATGAAGAACCTAAGGAAACTAGATTTCAAGACACTACCATGACTGAAGTAGTTCTAGATGTTGATCGTGAAATTGAAGGTCCGCAACAACCTGTAGATCCACGCTGTGAGAATAACTCTCACAAGAGAAAACTTGCATGGGCTAGAGAGCTCATTCAAGATGCAGAAAGATATGGCATTCCAGAAGAAGAACACAGAGCAAAGAAGAGAACTAGATCACATACTAGCTATGTTGCTTTACTCTGTGATATCATGAACAAAGAACCTTCCAATTATGAAGAAGCAGTGGAAAAGAAAGAATGGAAGGATGCCATGGTCGAAGAATACCAATCAATAATGAAGAATGATGTTTGGGATGTTGTCCCAAGACCTGAAGGGAAGTCTGTTGTAACTTCCAAATGGATCTACAAGATCAAGCATGTTGTAGACGGAAGCATAGGGAAATACAAGGCAAGATTCGTATCTCGTGGATTCTCTCAGAAAGAGGGAATAGATTATGAAGAAATGTTTGCTCCTGTAGCCACGTACAATTACATCAGATCAGTACTTGCCCTGGATGCAACGATGAAATGGAAGATACACCAAATGGATGTCAAGACTGCTTTCTTGAATGGTGTAGTTGAAGAGGAAGTGTATGTGGAGCAGCCACTCAGTTTTGAAACACATGACAGGGAGTCATATGTGTGTAGATTGAAGAAAGCCTTGTATGGCTTGAAGCAAGCTCCTAGAACTTGGTATGGTAGGATGGACAGTTTCCTATTTAGTTTGGGATTTTCCAAGAGTAAAGCAGATTCCAACCTTTACTACAAGGTTGAGGAAGGAAATCCTGTGATACTACTCCTATATGTGGATGACCTATTTGTAACAGGAGATGATAGACTGATTGCCGATACAAAGAGGAAGCTTGCTGCCGAGTTCGATATGAAGGACTTGGGGATGATGCACTATTTTCTAGGTATGGAGGTGTGGCAGAGTGCAGATGGGATCTTCCTTGGACAAGGGAAGTTTGCAATAGATATCCTGAAGAGGTTCGGGATGATGGATTGTAAGGCCATGGTCACACCTATGGCATCAAACCTGAAGCTTCTGTGTGATGCTTCATATGATCTGGTTGATGTCTCTATGTATCGTCAGATGATTGGGTCCTTGATGTACCTGACGAATACGAGACCAGATATTTGCTTTGCGGTGAACACATTGAGCCAGTTCCTGACGGATCCGAGGAGAGTTCACCTGGTTGTTGTAAAGCATATTCTGAGGCACCTGAAGGGTATAGTTGATTATGGGCTCATGTATGATGCGAATCAAAAGTTTAACCTACAGGGTTATGTTGATTCAGATTGGGTAGGCAGTGCTGTAGATAGGAAGAGCACATCTGGGTGCTGCTTCAGTATGGGATCAGGTGTGATCTCCTAGTTTAGCAAGAAGTAGTCCTACGTAGTACTGAGTACAGCCGAGGCAGAGTATGTTGCAGCCTGTTTAGCTAGTTGTGAGGTAGTATGGCTTCGGAAGCTACTGTATGAGTTATTTGATCTCCCTTTGGATGCTACTGGTATCTTCTGTGATAACCAGAGTTGTGTGAAGCTATCTGAGAACCCGATGTTCCATGATAGATCGAAACACATTGAGATGAAATATCACTATATCAGGGACATGGTGCAGAGAGGAGCAGTAAAGCTCCTGTATGTTGCGATGGATGAGCCGATTGCAGATGTGCTGATGAAGCCACTAGCCAGAGTGAAGTTCTAGTACTTCAGAGAGAGGCTTGGTGTTCTTCAGATCGACGACACTTCGAGGAAGAAGTGATGGAGACATTTTCTGAAGCCATTCAAAGCATGTTGGAAGGAGGATCCTTCACATGGCTGTGGATGTAAGCACTGGATGATGAGCATCAGGACGATGCTCCCGTTACTGCTCTATATATGCATCAGGACGATGCTGGATATGATCAGTTGGATCATCTATGTATACGAATGTATGCTAGATATGATCAACTGGATCATTTATATGTATATGTATGTACGCATCATGTTGGATGCTGGATATGATCAGTTGGATCATTTATATGTATATGTATGTACGCATCATGTTGGATGCTGGATATGATCAGTTGGATCATTTATATGTATTTGTATATGCATCATGTTGGATGCTTTTACCATGTATCTGTATATGTATCAGGTGGATACTGTGTATGATCAGGTAGATCATGTATGTTGATATATATCCGGTGGATACATTGTGTGGATCATGTATCTATGTATGTATCAGGTGGATATATTTTATGATCAGGTGGATCATGTATGGTGATATGTATCAGGTAGATACTTGGTATGCATCAGGTGGATGCATTGTATGATCATGATGACGAGCTTCAGGATGTTGCTCCAGATGATATGTATCAGGACGGTACAGTGATGATGATCGATATGATCATGAGCATCCGGATGATGCTTCGTGCGATGATGATCAATTAGATCATGAGTATTAGGTTGATACTTGGAGGTCATAGATGATATGTGGCAGGTTGTGCAAATAGCATGTAATTATTCCTCAGAAATATGATAGGTTGAGCTGTGTGCTCGTAATCAGTCTTGGGATGAGGTATTTCTATGTAGTATGTAATCAGTCCTCATAAATCCGATAGGTTGAGCTGTGTGCTCGTAATCAATCCTGGGATGAGGTATTACTGCGGAGACATGTAATCAGTCCTGGAGATCTGATAGGTTGAGCTGTGTGCTCGTAATAAGTCCCGGGATGCTCTTTAGAGATCTTGTCGGTCGTGCTGTGGCACATAAATGTTCCTGGGATGCAGTTTAAAGGTATTGTCTATTCACATGTAATCAGTCCTGGAGATCCGAGAGGTTGAGCCGTGTGTTCATAATAAGTCCCGGGATGCTTTTTAGAGATCTTTCCAGTTGTAATACGACACATAAATGTTCCTAGGATGCTCTTTAAAGGTATTGTGAAGGGGATGCATGTAATCAGTCTTGGGAGATCTTGCAGGTCATGCTTAGGCACTTAAATGTTCCTGGGATGCTCTTGTCAGGTATTGCATCAACAATTAAAATTAGTCCTGAGAGACCACCTCTATCAGACCGTTCGCACAAGATGATGAAGACCTACAAGTAGTGGGCCTACATCCAGTATGAAAAAGGACTGGCTCTGTATAACTTCCTATGACGAGTAGATTCAGAGATTGGTTAAGATAGCAGTAGCAGTGACGATGACGATGATTCGAGGATGATGCATCGATGATGACGATCCAGAGAAGAAGACTTGTGCTAGAAGATATGTGTCGAGAAATACCTTCCTAGTTAAGAGGGAGTGTTGATGTATATGTAACTTCGGAATGTATTTCACTTATATATTTATTATACTCCTATAGAGATGTATTATTCCTTTATATGGAAGTGTTGTCATTTGTATTGACAAGTGTCGCAAGTGTGTTAACTTACCGATGGGTTATTAAACCACCTTGTAAGGGGTCAGCCCGATATAATGTAATATGAAGTTATTGTACCTAGCTAGACAAGTCGACCCCATAAGGTTATTGGGAAAACATGACAAGTATAAATAGAGATCGGGAGATATCTATTTGGATCACTTCAGAATTCACACTTCCTTCACTTGGAAAGTGGTGCACATGTGAGGAGGAGGATTAGCTACTAAGAAGAGTCTATCTCTTGTACTTTGATTGTACTTTGGTTGTGCTATTGCTCTATCTATCTCTGAGGAATTTGTGGGGTTTTTCACCTTAGGGTTTTCTCCACAGAAACTTTGTGTGTCTATTGTCTCTCATGCTTTTGCTTCTTGTTATGATTGACATGCTTATTATGATTGATATGCATTGATATAATATATATGTTATTCTCTCAGTAAAGATCCTAGAGTATTGTGAATTAATGCTCAAAATCTAACAAATCCATGCACTGTGTTCACCCGATGTGTTTGGGATTGGTCCACATCTATCACCTCCCAGAATATTCTCCACACTAGGTGTTTCCTTGTTTCTTGTTCTCCCATCACAGATGCACACCATTTGACTATAGATGAAGCGTCTCGAAGGCGAGAACCTGTAAACTTCATCTCTTCCCTTCGAAGGGCAGTTTTTATGCATGCACCAGCACCATCGTGCTCTCCTTTTCCATGACCTGTTTCAAAGTAGTTCCATGTATGTGGCACCTTGTATTTTATGTGCAACAAACACAACCATTGAAATATGCGTGCATTCTTGAACTGTCTAGCACAACCATCTGACCAAATCAAATGACAATAAAATGGTATATCCATAGCTATCACATGATCATAGAAAAATTGAAAGCAATGTTGCACGTAATGGATGTCATGGGTCCGATTGTCACTTATGTAAAAGTGACTTTATTTCAATATCACACGTTTCTCTTCATTGCTATCTGGCCCATGTCGATAAGTGATATGGACCATTATGCTCACCTACTCTGAGTGATAGTATTGACTTTGTATTTCATTTTGTGGTTGTAGGGTGTAATTTTCCGCAAAGTCAACCACTAATAGTATTGTTCTGCGAGGGAAGGTGTCCCGACATATTTTGAATTTCTCATCTTGCCACTGTGCCATATTGACATGCTGAATGTACTGTTGGATCTTTCCATGGAACTCTAGAATAAAATCACATACTTGCACTTGGTGGAAAAAATAAACAATGTTTTATCACAATATAAAAAGATTTACATGAATATTAATATACATCAATATTTAACAATGTTATAAAACAACATAAACAATGTACACTTAGTTAAATGAACATTATTCGTGTAGATTGTCACCTGTGAAGTCACCAATTTAATCTTCTTGCTTTCTTTCCCATCACGTAGCTGATATGTCTCATACTGAAAGTTCTGCTTCTCGATAATTTCATTCCCGAATTCTTGATATTCACTCTCATGGATGTAATCAGACCATAATGATAGCCCACCACAATTGTTGCAAGAACCCTCTACACATTGTTTTAAGTAATGTGTCTGCCCATCTTGCCTCGGACACATTATGCTATGGATGAAATCTCTAGATGATAATGGTGGTACTGTACTTGAGCATTTTTGCACATGGTTAGGATGCAAAAAATGATGTATATGTGCAAATGTATGATAATATAGATCAAACTCTATGTGGTATCTACAACAACAAGTGTTCCCGATTCTATTGATTCTAACATACCAAGGCTTGCATTTTTCAAAAGATCTTTTCCCGAGCCTTAACTCTACGTGGGAAACTTTAAACATCTCGAACAGTTCAGTTTGTGTTATGTCAAGATAATGTTTAACATGAGGTTCATTGTTCATAGAACCCCTACAACATTTTAACACATCCTTCATGTTAGAAGAAGGCCTAGTGTTATTGTGCCAAAAAGTGTGCACTAGTCCATTTATTGCTTTGACCAAATTCATGTCTTTGCGTGGAAACCTACCGCTAAATGCCCATAATGGTTCCATTTGTCCCTCTACATCAAGGTTGTCTCTTCTAACTGAATATTTTTTAAGTGTCTTTGGATATAAAGGGACAATTTTTGATGTGCATTTAAGTAAACGACGTTGTCTTGTGAATCTAGATACAATTGATTTAGCCAATACGTGGCGAGCCACATTACAGTCTTTTGAACGAGTTTTTTTACCAATCGATGTGAATACAACAGCAAGAGATTTAACAATGTGATTACTTGATTCGGTATTCTTCAATGTTCTTATGCCCAACTTTTTTCTAACAGTTTCCATACTTCTAGATTTAATCAAAGCTAAAAACAATTGACATTTACCTGCTTCAGATTTTGGTTCAAAATATTGTTTCATTATTTGAGAACAATGACGAAGGATTGTGCATTTAGCCACCTTACCTTCCATGGAAGTCAATTCGCTCTCATCCACTTGTATGCGTTTAGGAGTTCTCTTTCGTTTTGCGAAATTTCTTATCGTTTGAAATGTTGGAGAGACGTTTACATCCACTGCAGGCTGACAACTTCGATTAGGATATTGAATCACCTGGCTTGGTTGTTGTGGAGTCTCGTCAGGAACATAATGATTGAACTCTTCAGAGGGTTGTCCGCTTAATAATGGACCAAGATTTTCATCTTGGTTATAACCAGCTTGTATTAAAGTTGCAATATCTTCCTCAACCTCTCTGTTAGGTATTTGTTGAGCGGGAATGGGAGGTATTTGCTCATCCAATGAATGTCGATGATTTCTTGAATGTTCCCTCTTTTCTTTTTTAATTTCATCTTCTTCGGGTGTAAGCATCTTCCTCGCTGACTTTCGAACTCTATTACGTGGATTCCCCATTGAAATCCACCCAAAATTGTATAAAACCTATGGATCTGTGTAATAAATGATTAAATTGCAAGTTGAACAGTACACTCTGCGTGGGTTTCAGAAGAATTCTGTCTTTTCCTGTATAGTAAAACTAGACCACGGCCCGCAACTCAATATTTTTTATTAAACAAATATCGCATATGCGATATAACACATCTCCGTTTTAATGCATATGCATTATATCACATATGCGATATGAACTCTGCTTTTTATGCTTTTACTAACTGCCAGTTTGTTATAAACGTGATCACTAAATCGCATATGCAATATATCGCACATGCATTATATCCCATATGCGATTTAGTGCATATCAACTATTGAAACCTCATTTAACCATGAACCATAAAAACATCATTTAATCTCTAGACGATTGGATTTATCATTGGACCATGGTAGTGTCTTCAGAACTATGTCTTGTCTGGAAATATTCGTAATGGTTCCTATATGACCATGGTCAACACCTAGAGAACAATATTCAATGCATAAAATAGTCTAATGGCACATATATCCCATATTAAGGCTAAATATCCCCTTTAAAGGGCATGTGTAGTGGTTTAAGACTTGTTTCTGTTACACTTTTGTCCCATTACCATGGTTAAGACCCTGAGACCCATCCTTAGTGCATAAAACCTCATAATGATACCCATATCCCACTAAAGGCCAAATATTCCATCTATAGTGCATTTGTGTTGATTTAGAGACTCATTGGACCATCTTTTCTTCCATGACTATGGTCAATGTCCAGAGACCCATCCCTCCCATCCAAAACCCTATAATGTCACCCTTATCCCCTTATAATACAATTTAGACTCCCAAGATTCCATCTAGATGATCTATGGGGTGGCTCATGCCCCAACATTACATTGATTAAGCTAAAAGAGGTGTGGGGGGAGTCAAAGGAGGGAGAGGAATTTGTAGAGGGAATCATGGGAGGGAGGGATGGGTAGGGGAGAGATATGGGGGGATGAAGGGAGGAGAAATATAAGGGAAGGGAGGGATGGGTCTCTGGACATTGATATGAGGGCGGACTAAAGGGAGGAGAAATATAAAGGGAAGGGATTGGTGGGAGGGGAATAAACATAAGTAGGAGGGAGGGATTGGGGGGGGTGAAAGAGGGTGATATATAAAAGTGAGGGATGATTGGGTGCAAGAAAGATATTGGATAATGGATGGAGGAAAGATATAGCATAATGGACGAAGGGACAAATAAGGGGGGGGTCGTTAAAGAGTGAGAGGGAAGAGAGGGATGGATGGAGTGGTGGTATAGATAGAGGTATAGAGTGAGTGAATGAGAGAGACAAATGGGGGGTGGTTAAAGAGTGAGAGGGGGAGAGTCAAAGAGAGAGAGAGAGAGAGAGAGAGAGAGAGAGAGAGAGAGAGAGAGAATGATGGATGGAGGGATGGTTAGAGGGTGAGAGAGTGGGATAATAACAATGAGAGAGTAGGGATTTAGGGAAATGAAGGATGGTCAAGGATGGTTACACCGAGGGATAGAGATGAGGTATTGTGTGTGTGTGTGTGTGTATGTGTGTGTGTGTGTGTGTGTGAGAGAGAGAGAGAGAGAGAGAGAGAGAGAGAGAGATCATGGATATTAAGGAAAGGAGGGAAAGATGGAGAGATGAAGGAGGGATGAATGCTTGAAGGAGGAGAGAGGAGGTAGGGGGAGAAAGTGAGGGATGGAGTGAGTGATAGGATGGAACACATGGAGGGAGGGAGGGAGGGAGGGGAAACAAAGGAATTGTTTTAGAGGGTGTGTGGATGTGTGTGAGAGAGAAGGGGGTGGAGCGAGAGAGAAAGGAATTATGGGGGGAGAGAGAAGGGGGTGGATAGAGGAGGTAGGGGAGAAAGTGAGGTATGGATTGAGTGAAAGGATCAATCATCAATATTTCTAGTTAAATGATTTTTTGTTTTTGAATCAATAGTGTAATGTGATTAAACTATTAAAGATCATATAGAAACAAATCACATTAAAATGTCTTGTGTACACCCACATTACATCCCAAATTCAAAATATTTGTCTCAATGGACGTTAATAACAACCATAATCATCATCAAATCAAGTAGAGCATTATTAAGTTATATAATACACTTTTCATTAAATAAAAATCCTACTTGAAGTCATTTAACTGCACTAATATCAAAGAAAGTTTGATTAACAAAATAAGTGCAAAGATGTGTTGGTTCTCATCAATAACATCAATCAATAGATGCATAGTGAACTATAGGTCGAAGCCAAAGACTTCAACTATATTAGTGTAGTAAGGTGAAGTTCTATACTAGGAGACTACACAATAGTGAAGATGGAATTCTCGAGATATATTTGAATCAAATTTTCTTCGGTGCCTATTAACTCTCATACCTAGGATAGGATACAAGAAAAATTCTTAAAACGATGAGGATTAAATCCCTAACCCTTGAAAATGGATTGAAAACCAAATTATACTCACCACAATATCCCAATTATTTCATCAATAACAATCCACAATCCACCATTTGGATTCTTAGATGTCCCCTTCACTTTGTTGTGAGTTTATACTTTATACCATACTCCCTAATATATCAAATATAACTTAGTTCAAAATAGAGATGTATTGTTTACGAACCCATTTGTCATGTTAAACAATGCTATATTAACCATGATGGGATGTTATCTTACCTTTCAAAAGAATAATCTTTATGCCACTCTTTTATCTAATAATCTTTATTCTATTTTTACTCTTTTTTAATGATAAAAAAACGCATATCCGTTATATCGCATATGCGATATGAATCACATATGCGTTATAACGCATATGCGATATGAACAAGTCTAAACCGCATATGCGTTAATTTAAAATTTAAAAACTTGGCGGGAACAAGGCTTGGGATGATGTTCGGAAATAGCTTCGGACTACCTAACCTATTGGCCAGAACAAAAAAACTAGGGACATTGCCTGTATTTTAGAACTCTATCAATATGCTCATTTTCAATGGCGTGTTTTGCTATGAACAACTCAATATTTTTTTATGAAAACATAGAATATTGTAGAGTACGATCTGATGATTTTGAATATGTAATTTTTTCATAAAAATGTATGTTTTATTTTTTATTATTATTAATTTTGTAAATGACACAGTCAGTTTTCGAAAATACATACATCGATTGGTTTTTATATAACTTTTGATTTCCTTCACCATTTCCCAAGAAAACTATATGGTGCACTAGAGGAGACTGAGCTCTACAATCTCATATATAGAAATCAATGATTCCATTAATTTTTGCCCCTAAAGTGTTGCACCCGCACATAACGTTTTCATTTCAAGGTTTTCTGACTTCAATAATTAATAATAATAAAAAATAATTCATGAAATTTTTTGAAAAAATAGTGTTGCACTAGGCCTATATGTCCTTTATATGTATGCAACATTTTATCCAAAATTGACATCATTTATTTCAATAAGTGCTGCACCTGCACAAACATATATGTTATGATGTGCTGAAAATTTGAAAACCCAATTTAACGGAAACTAATTTTATAATCATTTACACAAATTTTTTTTATAGATAAATGTTATATATTATGAAAGCTGATTCAATTGCTTATCTTTTATCTTTTTACTTCATCTTCAAATCCATTACGGAAGTACCCCTAATTGTCACCTAAAGTCATAGGTTCCAGGTTTTTTCAGTATTATGTGGCATCTAAAGTGTCTTTAAAGGAGTCCATGATTGTGCATCAGCCCAAATAACATTGATATTATTAAAATATCAAAATATAAGATATGAAAATATAAGGACCATTTTGAAAATAATAACTTCATCAAGAGTTTAAAAGTAATTTTTGAAAAGTAGTCTTATGCTAAAAAACACATATAGAATGTCAAACAAGAATTTTCTCAAAATAAGGAAAATCAACATTATGGTGAGTTTATCGATAGAAGAAATAACATTATGAATACATAAAAATTATTAATAACTCCATAATGTTTTTCATCCTTAATGATCAAATAACTTGGACATAATTATAATTATAATTTTGAGGAGAGGCAAGTGTTTCTTAAAAATCGAACTTGAGCCTTACAAATATTTAAGTTCGATACAAATTTGTGAAAAGACAATTTTTTATTAAAATTTAAAGCTTGTAAAATTTTATTAGTTTGCTCCAAATTTGAATTAAAGGCATAGTTCCAAGTTTCAATATACACTCTTCAAATATGTGAATAGAGATCATAAAATTGAATATTTAATCAAAATATTTTGATCAGTCAAGTGAGATTGTTGAAAGGTCATAACGCAATTGTTTCAAATCAAGTCATATAATCAATTCGACTAGATGCAAAGTCATTATCACATAAAAATGACCACAAAATTATCTTCCATAAAAACCAAGTCAAGGAAAAGGCAACATCGAAAATCAAGGGTCCAAAAGAAGATCAATGAAAGTAAATCATGAAATCACCTACCAAATCAAACAAGATAAGAAGAAAGAAAGCCAAAAGCTAATATTTACAAAATTTACATGGGGGTCCCTTTATTTAGCACAAATAAAGGGGAGTTGTTGGGGGCGCCAACAGGTCTGAACCTTTCTCTTCTTTATGTGAATGTGTTTTCTTGTTATCATTTCTATATTGTTTTCCCTCATGCTTGGATGAAATTTTATTTAGATCAGAATTCATATGTTTATGCTCTGGTTTATCATATTCAAGCATCCAAAAAACCTTCCAATAAAGTTGATATTGAATTCATCTTCAGATGCTCATATCAATGGACTGTTCTCATCTTCTTCCTTATCACCAGACAACCATCTTTTTGACTGTGAAAGAGTAATTACCCTGCCTCTGTTAAGAATTTCACTGCAAAGCACTACCATTAATCATCACTTGGGTTTGACTCCATTGCCCAATGGTTTCTTTATCCAGCTTGTCTGCCCAATCCCTTTAAACAAAAAAAACATACCCCATTGCAGAGTTTGACCTCTGTGTGTTCTCATCACTGAAATATTTTGAGTATTTTCAGACTTTACAAATTTAAGAGAGGGCCCTCTCTGGTTGTATAGGTCAGAATACAACCTTGGTTACCTTGGGATTCCTCTTTGCAGTCGAGGGGAATTTCTAAACGTTAACAAATTGGCATCATTGCCGGGGAGAGAAAGTAACATTGTCCTTGGGCAAAACGACAAAGTTTCAGATCTGATTATTGATGGTGGACTAGACATCAAGAAGGCTGTATACTATTCACCTGACGACTCCACTCATGGTTCAATCCAATTCCCAGGCTCCACTGGAGAACGATCCCAGTTGAAAAAAACATCGAAGAATTAAGATCCAGGTATCAAAGTGTCAATTTATTCAAAGAGATCTTGTTCTTTTGCATTGACTATTGTTTATCATTATGTGTACATATCGAGAAGTTTATGTTTTGTTGAAAATTCTCAGGCCATGAGAAAACCACCCTTGTATATCCTTCATTAGATCTTGTAGATATACCTTCTTCTTCTGTTCTTAAAGATAACTTGAGTCCTTTTTCGGAATCACATGAGATCCATGATCAATCTTGCAAACCCCATGATATTAAGGCCGATGAATTTCCTTCTGTACATACTCCTTTACCTTCTAGATCTCAGCATAAATATAGTCCTTTAAAGCTGCCCCTTTTTCTTCACGAATATCCTCCAAAATACCATAAATACCTCCTTGTTTTTTATGGGGAAGATGGAATTCTTACAGTTGAGAAACATCTTCAAGGTTCTGAGCATTTTCTAGACCTTTTTGAAATAGAGCATGATGATGTTTGTATGAGGTATTTTTCCCAATCTTTCCAAGGAGATGTTAAGGAATGGTTTAAGCACTTGCATCCTGAATCCATTGCAATCAGCCTGTCATAAATTATGTTAGTGTTGATTTTAAAAAAGATTTCATCCTTCCCATATACGATGAGTATGAGGAGGACTACTTGGATGTTGTGCCTAAACAACCAACAAAACATTTTGCAAGTTCTGAGAAAGTTCGTGAAGAAAATCTGATTGCAATTCATGGTCAAAAGTCCAAAAATAGGGTGGATAGTGAGTGTGCTGAAAGTGATTGTTTTCCTTTGTGTTATTATTCATTTGAATTGTTGAGACAAATATTGAAAGCCTCTAATCAAAAACAGGAAATTCAGGATATGAGTAATGTCATGGAATTTTTAGAAATGGGTAATGAAAAAGATGAACATCCATGCAATCAATCCCAACATGTGGAAAAACCAGCAGTTTATGATGAGGTATTGAATCATAAAGAAGAAGATAAGGGTTCTCAAATAGATGTTTCTTTTTGTTTTTCAAATTCAGAAATTTCATGTCAATAAGGATTTTGTTCACTTGATTTCTTTGAAAAACGAAATGATAATTATTTTGAAATGCATGGAAAGAATGGAGTTGTAAAATCAGAAATTTTGAATGAGGTGGTGGATGTCTCGGTTGAAAGTTTCCACGAGTATTCCTTGAATGGTTCTCTTGAAGATCACTTTGATAGTGTGCAAGAGGAGTTACATTTTGAACAGCCTAATCATGGCAAACAAATGACAGAAACGTTTGAAGGCTGTCATGATTTTTATGATCTAGTGGTTGAATACATAGATAGAGTTTTCATTCAAAATGATTGGTTATGTGTTTGCAGCAAAGGTCAAAACTTTTATCATTGTTTTTTTCCATTATGCTTTTATGTCCCGATTTCACTCAAGCATGATGAGAAAGTTTACTTATTGGATCAGTTGCTTGATTGGTTACATTGGCACTTTTGTATCACCTAATATTGCAGTGATTTCAGCAGCGTAGGGTAGGGTGATCTCTATATGAATAAGCTCGACATGACAAGCATCTTTTCCAGCTTTTTCAGTTGCAGTAGCGTAGTACAGTTTCAGTATGAATTTTGATTTCCAGCTTGAAGTTTTGAGAGCAGATTTGCAGTTTATATTTGGTTCCAGTCTTCAGATGAAGAGTTACAGGTCATAGTTTTGTGTTGGGACAAGCCCATGGATTAGGCACTTGGTCTACGTGGTTCTTTGCTACCTCGCAGGGAGGATAACATCCCCAATTGGAGCCAGTTGTTGACACAGTATAATTTTGGAAAAAATCACAATTATGGATAAAGATTTGATTTATTGCAAAAGGAAAAGAGATCAGCCCGAAGGCTTAGCTCCAGCTGTCCACGACCTGCAGCCACAACACACAAGTCAAGTCAAATACAAAATCGATGCTCAACACTGGCTGAGAGCACATGAGCCAAGTACCTGCGCACAACTTCAAAGAGAGGCCAAGCTCCATGCACTTGCAACCACATGAGACCACAGGTTAGCAACGACCTACAACCCAGCATTCAAGCGCGTGCCCAACATTCGTCATCTTGCCAAACAGATCAACGGTTGCAAGTGATTTCGCAAAGGTAAGATGCTCGGTCTTAATGATTTTTGATATAGGCACAGTAGTGTTAAATTCCGGATGAAATCAACTATCAGATCTCGAGGAGAAGGATATATATGGTTATTAGTCATTTCGTAGATTGAACATGCAAGGACAAAGAAACTCTCCAAATCTGCAAAAATATGGTAGGCTTTGCATACTTCAACGATTGAGATCAACAGGAGAAGTGAATCTACGGTCACAATAAATTTCGCTAATACAACAAGCGCCAACAAAGGCAGACTTTCCAGATCTGCGAGATTTGATGGGGATTGTGCTTTGGACGGTCATTGGTTTGAGGTATAAGGTGCCTGCTAAGATTGATACACGCCTTCTCGATGTCAAGAATTCTTCCAGCAAGTTGTTAATCCACCAAAGGTTGTGTATGTTCTTAGAGGAGGGAGACTCGTGAACATCTTAGACTTCAAGGAGATAGTTGCATATGGCAAGAAGAAATCCCAAGTAAATGTCAGTGCTCAAATATTGACACTGCACAATCACCATTTGTGTGTTTCAAATAGAGTATCAGATATCAATTGTAGCAGCAGAGCATGTTTGTTTTTAATGAAAATGACTATTTTAGTCATTGAGTTAAAAGAGTTGTTTCCTCCAAACAAAGAATAATTTTCAGAAACTGAGGATTTTCTTTAGCACATGAAAATATTCAAAAACCTCCCTCAATTTTTACACAAGTGTTATGGGTTAAGAGAACCGAAGTCATCTTCACAAGGTATTTTTCCATAAATTCGCAATCCTGTCCGAGTCATCAAATTCAAATGCAGACTCCAAGGAGTTGGAGGGGAACCTGGAAAAATGAAGACATGGGTTTTGATCGGGACATATGTGATTACAAAAACCTCTCTCAGATTTCACACAACTATCACCATTTGAGATATGTAGGTGGGGTTTCGAAGCCTATTTTTCAGCAGTCGCAACAAGAGTTAAAGATCAAGTCCAGGTGTCAAATTCTTGTTGACACCTTTTTCAGTTGTAAGAACTTCCGTGTCATTTATGTTGTAACCAATTCTTAAAGGTTGTTAAACTTCCCATTACGATTGTAACAAATTTTTCTTCTTAGAAGCCAGGTTAGGATGAATCGAGCTGGAAAGCTGAGCATATCATCTTTTATATATTCAGATGTAATAAACAAAAACGAGGGTTCGAATTTCAGATTAGGAGAGACCCATTTTAGGTGTTGTGTTATTCTCAAAGAATTAATAAGAAGATGGCCTAGCCAAGTAGGTTTTTCAGCAGAGATTCTTGTGTTATTTGATTCATGGTCTGTACCTTTCTCTTCTTTATGTGAATGTGTTTTCTTGTTATCTTTTCCATATTGTTTTCCCTCATGCTTGGATGAAATTTTATTTAGATCAGAATTCATATGTTTATGCTCTGGTTTATCGTATTCAAGCATCCACAAACCCTTCCACTAAAGTTGATATTGAATTAATCTTCAGATGCTCATATCAATGGAATGTTCTCATCTTCTTCCTCATCACTAGACAACCAGCTTTTTGATTGTGAAAGAGTAATTACCCTGCCTATGTTAAGAATTTCACTGCAAAGCAATACCATTAATCATCACTTGGGTTTGACTCCATTTCCCAATGGTTTCTTTCTCCAGCTTGTCTTCCCAATCCCTTTAAACAACAAAAACATACCCCATTGCAGAGTCTGACCTCTGTGTGTTTTCATCGCTGAAATATTTTGAGTATTTTCAGTCTTTACAAATTTAAGAGAGATCCCACTCTGGTTGTATAGGTCAGAATACAACCTAAAGTAGGTTTTTGGTTACCTTGGGATTCTTCTTGTAGCTGAGGGATTTTTTTTAGCATTAACACCTTGAACATATTAGGCCAATAGAATCCTGCCCTGAGAATTTTGTTAACAGTGGCCTTCCAGTAATGATGTCCTCCACAGACACTTCTGTGAAAATCTTTCAAGGTCACTTTGGCATCGTCTTCGCCTATGCAATTCAAGAGGACACCTCTAGGGTCTTTCCAATAAAGACAACCACCTAGTATGCAAAAATTCATAGCTTTCATCTTGGTGGATCTAGCTTTGCTTTTTCTCATCTCAAGGGGTGCTTGCAAGTTCTATAAAACATATACAACATCAGAATACCAAGGAGAGGACATGAATTTGTTTGATACCCGAGGTAGTGGATCTTGGGAAGTTTCCGCCTGCATGTGTGACAACAGGTTCATACTCATTGAATCCCAATTTGACTCATCCATGAGCCTATACATCCCTTTCCCTTTAATTATCTTTGTAGGTTTGATCTCCAGGTCATATTCCAGTAGCGCACCTATCCACTTTTCCCTTCTACCTTCTGGATTTGGTTGCGTCACTATACCTTTCACAACAACATTAGGAAAATAAGCTACAACATGGGAATGTAGAACATAAACCTTGAAATCCTTCATAGTTTTGATCATGGCATATGCTTTCTTCTCCATAATGTTGTATTTGAGCTCAACATCTCTGAGAGCCTTGCTGAAGAAAGCTATGGGATGCTCATCTCCTTTCTAATTTTTCTATAAAAGCACACCCTCTATGGAGTGCTCGGAGGCGAATGAAAACATAAGAAATTCCTTGTCAAAATTTGGGTTGATCAGTATAGGTGCTTCAACAATTGCCCTTTTTATATCTTCAAACGATTTCCTAGCCTCGACAGTCCACCTGACCTGAGTGTCTTTCTTAAGCATGCAAGTGATCGTCCTCATGATCTCTGCAAAATTGGGAATAAATCTCCTTATGAAATTCACAGTGCCTAGGAAAGATTGGATTTCCTTTTTACTCCCGGGGAGCTCTATTTTTTGTATTGCATCCATTCTTTCTGGGTCAATTTTGATCCCATATTTAGATATTATGTGGCCCAACAACTTTCCCTCTTGCATGGAAAATTTTGACATTAAGGGTTCAAAGAGATTCCAAATTTTCTGCACTTGGTGAACACTTGGTGCAAATGTTATAGATGTTTTGCATCAAATTTAGAATATATAGTGATGTCATCCATGTAGACAACCACAAATTTTTCTTTCTCTCCTGCAAAATCTGTGTCCATAGCTCTTTGGAAGGTGGCTCTTGCATTCAACAGACTGAAGGGCATCTTTGCATACATGAAGGTTCCCCAAGGTGTGGTAAAGGATGTCTTGCTCTGGTCTTCTGGCTATACCTTAATCTGATTGTACCCTGAAAATCCATCCAGCATGGACATTCTTGCTGCCCCTACAACCTTCTGCAAAATGTGGTCCATTTTTGGTAGGGGGTAGTTGTACTTTAGAGACACTTTGTTGAGATTTTTAAAGTCAATACACAGTCTGATTTCACCATTATTTTTCCTCATTGGGACTATGTTGGCCACCCACTTCGAAAACCTCAAAGAGACTATGATTTTGGCCTCATACAACCTCTTTACCTCTATTTCTATCAGCGGGAGTAGCATGGGATTCATCCTTCTTAGCTTCTTCCTGAATGGCTTCTCCCCTGTCTTTACTGGTATGGTATGCTGGATGACAGCTGTGTCATATTCTTTCAGATCTTCGTAGAGCCATGTAAACACATTAGAAAAATTTCTCGTTAAATCCATATAGTCTTTTTTTATACCTGGGGCCAAATATTTCGAGAGTTTGACAATTTTGGGTTCTTCATCGCTCCCAATGTTACGATATTCTATTTCTTTTGGGTTTGGAGCAACCTTGTGATATTTGGCCACATCATTTTCATCAAATAGTCTTTCTAGTGGGACCAATCCTTTGGGTATGTAGTTTCTTTTTAGCTGCAAAATCTCTTTTCCTCCGAAAGTGGTTTGGAGCTCTGGTGGATTAGGATCCCACTCCTCAACTTCACAATCCTCTTGATCAATTTGGATATTGTAAAATTCTCCAGTCATCTCTAGACATTTCATGATCTGCTGGTCATCTTCAAATATTTTCCAATGCTTTGTATTGTCCGGAACAGAGGGTCTATGCCTTATATTAATCATATGAGTCCTAGAAAGATAGGGAGGGAGTTGAAACCTACTAGAGGAGCTGGCTATAATGTCTGATATTTCATTTTTCTCCCTGGGAATGAAAGAAATATGATGTTATGTGAATAAATTGTCAAACAGATCCTGCACAGCATTTCTATAAGCCCTCAACCTGGGGTGTTTCTCCTCATAGTTGTCGTTCACTTATTGGATTATCAGCTCTGCATCTCCATAGACCTTAATCTTTTTAGCTTTAAGGCCTTTGAATACATTCAAGCCCAATAGCAGAGCGTCATATTCTGCAATGTTATTTGAATAGTCAAACATTAGTTTGGAAGTATGAAATCTGGTGCATGCATTTCCCTCGTTTGGAGGGATGATCCATATTCCTGCTCCAGCTCCTTCTTTATTTACAGCTCCATCGAATCTCATGACCCAATGATCTTATTTTTGGAGGGTGACCGTGGCATCTGTTCCCAATTCTGATTTCTCATTACTTCCCTCTTCCACTCGCTTCCCATCGTTATCCGTGTTGGTTGAGCTGTCAAGGCATTGTACCCCATTCCCACCATTAGCTTTATCATTTGGTTCAGGTAACTTGGAAACTTTCACACTTTCTTCTTCTGAACCTGGATCATAGCAGAGAATTGAGGAACCCACATCCGTGTCTACAGAAAATATGGGGTGGTTATCTAACATGTCCTTTTTGCTTACTACGTATGGCATCCTATGTTTCTTGTACAACCTTATGCTTTCCCCAAAGACGGGGATGGTGGCATAAGACATGTCCATTTGCATGGTTCCCTTTAAATTTTTCGTCCACGGCCTAGACAACAACATCCCAAACTTAGGTGGAATATCAGCCACTACCACATCCATGATCATATTCTTCTGAGGTATCTGAGTCAGTGAGACCACCATGTCTTTAATCATCTCTACACATGAAACTCTATTAGAATCAAAGGAGAACAGGTCTTTATAGGGTCTTGTGATTTCTAACCCTAGATTCTCCACCACTGAACTTGGCATGAGTTTATGAGAGGCTCCTGTATCAAACATGGCATTGTGCAGGATATGGTCATGCATGTTGAGACTGATATAGAAAGGAGGGACATCAATTTCTGAGGCATTTTCAACATGGAGACCAAACATAAGAGTGGGTTTTTCATCATGCAGATTGAGGGTATCAGGTTGCTTTCCTTCTCCACCATTTACTACATTCAGAATCTGGTCTTTGTATTCCGAGTTTTTGACCAACTCATTTAAGGGGATGGAGATCTTAATCTTAGATATTTCATTTTCCAAATTGAAAGCAACATGGACCCTCTCTGTTGTCTTTGTATTACCTTCATCTCCCCATTATGGACTCTTTTTAGGAGGTTCTACCCCCTTCCCAAGAGTCTCATCAGAGATTGTAATTTTTGGGTCCTTTTTCCCAGAAATTTCTTTTCTTTGTGGCTAAGAAGAAGATGGATCAGCAACATCCTTTCCTCGGTCTACTGTTATTTTTCTACTTCTCAAATTATGCTGCCTCTCAAAATCACAAATGGCGTTGTGGAGCCCTCTTTGGTATTGGTCGGATTTTGATTCTCCTAGGACATCATCTGATTGCAAGGAAGACCGGTCATGTTCATATTTAGTCAAATAGAACGATGGTTGGATCTGATCAAAGAGATGGATTTGGTCCTCATCATGTCTATCTTCCTCTTCTTCATCTATGAAGTTCTTAACAAAAGGTGGCCTGATTGGCTGATTCTCAGGGTTTCTAGGGTCTCTTGGCTCTCTAGGTATTCCTTGTGGGGCAGGGGGCCTTCTAAGATTGTTATTTCGAGCTTGAGGCTATGGGTTTTCTCTGGCAGGAGGCCTACTGTCAAGGGAGATCCTATCCACAAGTCTTTCCATAGTTCTCATCATCTGCTCGAATTTGGCATCCATGGATTAGGATGTGGAAGGTTGCACTGCTTCATTGCATCTCTTTTTCTCAGCTTCATTTATGTGCTTCATTTTACCCAAGGCCATCAAGTTGGCTTCCACTTTTAATGCATCTTTCAGCATATCAGGGAGAGTGGAATATCTCCTTTCTCTTAGCATAAGAGAAAATTCACTGTCAAAACAGTTGGAAAAATGAAGCTTGGCTGCCCCCACAGGAGGCTTTATGTCCACAGGGATAGAGTTGTACAATCTCATGAACCTGACTGAGAATCATTGGACAGTCTCAACATTTGTTTTCTTTGTATTTTCATACTGAGTGAGAATCTGGAGAGGATTTTGTTTATCCTGCCATCTGGCTAGGAAAGCTTCTTCAAATCTTTCATAGGTAGCAATTCCTCCATTTGGAAGGGCCTTAAACCATTTCTTCACTTCTCCTGCAAGTCTTTGTGCAAACAAACTCATATTAACATCATCTGAATCCACATCTTCTAGGTCCATGAAATCATTGAATTGGTCTATATGCTGTTGCGCAAAAACTTTTCCCTCCCCATCTAATCTCATGAGGCGTTGGGTGTATCCCACAGGTAGGTCATCGAGATTGGTTGGGAGGGATAAAGGGGCATATTTGGAAGCCATGTATCTTAGGTTTTTCTTAGGAGTAGAGGGAGTTTTAGAAGCAGTGGGATGAGTATTCAGGACTTGGGTACTTTGGCCTGCAGCTTTAGCGAAAGGAAACAGGCCACTAGTTTCTTCTCGGGCTTGTAAATTTTCCCACAAAGCACTCAGGCAATGGGTTGGGAATCTTCTCTGGTCAAACAAGGTTTCTCTTAGATTAGTCTCAGACATAGATCTGAATGGGGGAGACTTGGTCCTTAAACTTGAAGGGACGCTTTCTATAGTATGTGCCTCTTTTTTAGGTAAAGAAAAGGACCTAGTTAATGGAGAAATACATGTTTGGTCTTTCTTTGCTTTCTCGATGACCCTCTCTGGGTCCTAAGTAACCTTTGGTAGTTCGGGATCTGGATGAATTCTGGTAGGTATCCTTCTGGGAGCCAGACTTACTCCTAGGAGTACACTGATTCAGAAGATGGACTCACCATGATAATAATACACAATCCTCTTAGCGTCTGACTACTGTTCACCCTCAGCAATCAACTCTGATCTGATACGAATTTTAAAGTAAGCTCGATCTCCAGTGGAATATCCTGTTTGAAAGTTGGAGTCTCCAGGGAAAATGATACAACCTTGGAACCTCAGACTCTCTGTTTTCCCTCAAAGGTCCAATTTGATACTTTGAAAACCAGATATTCTCCCTATTGGAGTCGCTAGAATTTTATCACTCGAGATTTTCCTGGGTTGTGGCAGTAAGTACCATGAGGTAACTGTTGCAAACCAATATTTAGTGGATGGAAACTAACCTTTCCAACCATAGAGAGGTATATCTCTTTAGTGCTTCCAACAACAGGATATAGCTTAAATGGGATGGGTTATTGGTAAAAGTGGTGGTTAGACCTTCAAATAAGGAATTAAAGGGGTTTTCTTGGTTGGTTGAAGTAAAGATCAGGAGGACAATTGGGCATGGAGTCAACTTCGGTGGGTTTATTGTCACCAATGACATATTCAGACCACAATTGCAGAGGCAAAATAGATGGGGTTCTTTCAAGTCAAAATGATTAGTGGGTGCAGGTAGAAAGAGGGAACAAGTTCCATTACAAGGTCAGAGCATTTACAAATGAGTTCTAACCTGCATCTTCGAGAGGAAAAGGGTGGGATACCTAGTCATATGCTTCTGGAGCATGGGGACATGAATTCCAGACCATGTAGTCTTGATCTAGGTACTACAGAAGCAAACAATCGATGGGAATACAATGCAGGAACACATACACAGGAAATAACAGACATCAAAACACACATCACAGGAATCTCAAGCTCCAGAATTGGGTCTTCTCATTGAATTAAGAGGTCAAGTTAAATACAGGTGCAGAGCAGTAATCTCTCTGAAACAAAAACTTCCAACCCTTTGTTCCTCTTTGGAACCTCCCTTTATAGGCTTACAAAACATCAAAATCGTCTAACTGATTCAAAACAAACTTGGACTGGTAATGATAAGGTCGTTCAAGCTGGGCCACCTGAATCAACAGCCTTTGATTCTGTTATGCGTGGAGGTAGGGAATCATTTGCGCTATCAGTGCACCATTGGGTCACAGAAGCCACCTGCTCGTCCTTTGGATCAGGCCGTTTTAGGTTGATTGGGACAGGTAACTGAAACAGGCCCCTTCGCCGCTCTCAAACGCGCCATTTTCTGTGAGAATATTCATTCCCTGCGACCACAATTTTCTCTACAAAAATTCTTTCGATCCGCAATTACCTTTCTGCAATATGCAATGTGGACCGCGGAATTCAAAATCTCCATTTTGTGCCTTCTGAAAAATGACCTTTCCGCAATTCGCAATGCGGAATGCAGGATTCAGAAACTCGATTTTATGCTTGCTGGAAAATTACCTTTCCGCAATTCGCAATCCGCAATGCGGGATGTAGAACTCAGAAACTTACTTTTTGCATTCCTGGAAAATGACCTTTCCACAATCTGCAACCCACAATGTGGAATGCGGGATTCAGAAACTCACTTTTTTTGTCCTTAGAAAATGACCTTTCCGCAATCCATAATCCGCAATGCGGATTGCGGGATTCGGAAACTCACTTTTTTCGATCCTTGCAAAATAATATTTCCGCAATCCTCAATCCTCAATGTGGATTGCGGGAATCGGAAACCACATCTTTTACATCCTTGGAAAATTGCTTTTCCGCAATGCGGAATGCGGGACATCAGAGCGGCGGGCTCGCAGAAAAGCGGAAATTCTCTTGTACTTGCTTGCGGAATGCATTCTAAGCCACCGATCTGACCTTGCCACTCAATCCTAGCCATCGAATATTCTTTGGTTGCGGAAGAAGCCCTTATGGCTAGTTTTTCTCATTTTCTCACTGTGGCTCGATCATGTAGCTTGGATTTGCTTGACACTTAGCTATATTTTGCTTTTCTGACTCTTTATTTGGTGCAACGGGTCGATGGGTGACCATTGGGGCTTTGGTGGGGGATTTCCTTTACCTTCCCTGATGGAAACCATAATAGGTGTTAACACTGGATATCAAAAGACCAAAATCTATTGTTGAAGAAGAACTAGGATCTTTCCATCTCTCATCATTATTCTCCTCTCATACTTCAGATATTGGGGATCCTTTTCGAGTCATTGGTGTGCAAGAAGGTGATCTAATGGTTATTTGGAATTCTAGTATATAGTGTGACGTTTTTAGTTGCGCTTTCACTTCCATTGTCCACGCTCCTACCAATTCCTACATGGTTTCTAGCACAATTCCTCAAGAAGTTGGAGACACCTCTCAGTTCTCTCATATGTCTTTTGATTCGAATTATGAAGATCATCATCCAGTTGTTGTAGCTCATACACACTCAAAACCTCTATTTGGTTCGAATTTTGGTGTTTCCTTGGATTCTATAGAGGCATAATTACAGTTTGGAGTGGTTGGATTCACTCTTACTATCATGATTCTAATCCACTGCAAGATTATTGGCACCTACTCTAAGATTTGCATAGAATATGGAGGACATCACCAAGTCTCATTTGGAAATGATCTCAGGAAGTTCAATTCTGGTGAGCACATTCCACTTATTCCCAAGAAGAAGCTTCTTCCATACATTTGACCAACTTCTCAACTACTAGGAGTTTGGAGAGATTTATTATGGTGTATTCCATGTTGATTTTTAGGTGAGGTTTTCTTCCCAAGTGGTTTTACTTCTTTCCTCACCTACATGGACTAATAATTTCTTTTAAAGGGTGACCATAGGCCACAGTTGTTTGGGCCCTCATCATATTTTACTTACACTAAGTTGGTCTTAATGGGGGGTGTTAGAATATTAAACACTCATCTAGACTTGGGATATAAAGTATTAACCATTTTTTATACCTTCCTAAGTGTTTGACTAGGTATTTGGCCACATGTTTCATTTTTTGGATCGCACTTTCCATCATTATCCACATGTGAACCCTTACAAATATTCAAGATAGATTCTGCTGCTTTTATGACTGTCCAAAATTGGTAAGAGCGCATTCCTTCTTTTCTTCTTTTCAGTGGATAAGGATAAAGCTAGGTGCTTTTATTGACTTGGCAAGCTGTCTATTTTTAGGCCAACACATCCTCCATCTTATTCTCTCCAAAAGCCATCATCCTTTTCCTTTTTCATCACTCATTAGATTCCATAACTGATTTTTCTAATTCGTGAGGTCCTTGAATGATTTGGAAAGTGATTTTGCCACATTGGGGTTTTTTTTACTTTTAGTAAGCTTGCCTTTTGTGAGATTTTCAAACTTGTCGCATAGGAATTCTAATTCTCTCTAAGAGATGTGTTATATATTGTAATCGTATTGATGAATAATGCATAGATGATATTTACATTAATTGAGTTTTGTCTCTCATGGTTCTGCTTCAATATTTCTTCTTATTTTTGCAGATCTCTGAATAAAATCTTGTGAGGAATTGTTTTCTTCTAGATCCTGTCTTATTAGAATTCCTACATGGTATTAGAGCCGTATAATTCATACAGGAAGAGGCACTCCCATTCCTATGGATCCTCTGGATCGTTGAGATGGATATTTGTGGTAGTAATGGTGAAATTGGGTTCTACATCAATGATCCTCTTTCCCCTGTCTGCAACAACGACGTTAGGTTCTTAATCTGATTTGAAACTGGGATATGAATTTGAATCTTTGATATCGGCCACCAATGACTTCTTTGAGTGAAATTCATTAGTGTCGTGCCAGGGACTCTTATGGAACTCGCACCATTTCCTAGTTTCCTTTGTTTTATCGTTCCCCTTCTTTGCTTGTGGCTTGGACTGGTTGTCCTCACTCTGTCCTTTGTTTTGCGAGCTAGGGTTACCCTTTCCTTCTACAGTGGATTCGCAGGCTCAAATCTCGCCTGTTCTTCTACTTGAATTTTTTCTCGATCTTGACAACATATAAAAAAGTGGATCCTAGTGAGGAGATGTCCATAAACTCTATTTCGGTTTGGATGTACCTATGTAGTCCCCAACGATATTTTAGAACTAGATTCCACTTAGAGTCTTTGATACCCAACTTGGTGCACAAGGTATGGAAGGTATTTGTGAACTTTGGCATTGTTTGGCCCCTCTCTTGACGTAGTGTGGTCCATCGCATGTACTAGTCGTTATAATTTCACACAGGGTAATATTGTTCCTTAATGACATCTATAAAAGAGTCCCAAGTGGGATTGGCCTCAAACATTCCAGATTCCTCCGTTAAGTTTTTCTTACAATAAGTTTCCCACCAATTTTTGACATTGGGGACAACTTAAGGAGTGCAAATGTGATCTTTTCCGTCAGAAAAATTGTGGACAGAGAAATACCCTTCTATCAAACTCAACCATTTATCTAGGGCATCAAAATCGATTTGACCTTCAAATAAAGGAATATCAAAGTTAACTTGTACCTTGAAGGGTGTGGCTCCTCTGAGGTGATTTCTTGATAATCCTTCTGTTGTGGTTGGCATCCGTCGAAGGATTTGGGCGAAATTGTCTATCATCTCATTCCTTTGTCGTGCGAGGGATTCCTCAAGTAACAACTTGATAGGATATCATGCTCCATAATCTATTTTTTCCTCATACATGGGAGGCGATTTGGGATGATGACGAAAGTCTCTCTCAAGCTCAACTAGTTCAAGACCCAACTGTCTATATCTCGACCTCGTTGGGGACATGCATGGAGAAATAAAAAAAGGGCATGCTACTCTGATACCAGTAATCCAGATTTATGTGAGAACGAAATGAAATAGCATATATTGCACCACATACACAGATACATTGCAAGGAATACAATGATACAATAAACTTAGATCCTATTAAATGAATGAAACAGAACGTACTGTAAAAAAACAACTAGAATGGTGGTAGCCATATCTTTGAGAAGAGATGTGGCGGCTACTCTCATTCGTGAAAAGATGATTACAAAATGAGGATGAAGGGATTTTTTATCATAAACACGAGGGGGAAAACCCTAAACATAAAAAAATAATGCTAAGAGATGACCTATAAAAATGTTTGTGGGCCTCGAGGTGGTTAGTTGAGTGTCAACCGCCCGGGGGAATAACTTTTGCATACGATATCTGTTTAGGGTGGTTGGTAGCCCATTTGAAAGGTCTTGTTTAGAAGTACACATTTCACCAGCACAATCCTACCTTCGAATACACATTTACTGTGGCATCATCCAAAAATTTCATTTAGGGACTCAAAATGTCCCCGAAAGTTTTGTACATGAAAATCCATATAAAAATTGCCAAACTAGAAAACTATGAAATTGGAAGAACTTCTAAACTAGAAAATTTGTTTTACGCCAGTGGAATAGGTGGGTGGAAATCAATATCCATCTGGATCAGGAATTCAAATTTTGCAAATGGATTATAGTATCTTTCTTTCTCCACTAGAATATGCTTTGGATATTTTGAAACGATTCAAGATGTACAACTATAAATATTATGCTACACCTTATCAGTCGGGCATAAAGTTGTCGAAGGACTGTGACTATTCACAATTCGATGACACTATTTATCAACAATTGGTTAGTATCCTAATTTCCTTAACTCATAATCAACCCAATCTCTCCTTTGTTTTTAGTGTGGTTTTCTGGTTCATGCAGGATCCTTGAGAAACCCACTGGAAAATTGCAAAGAGAATTGTCCTCTATGTTAAGGAACTTATTAGTATGGTATTAAGTATTATCGCAATATAGAACCACTGATCGGGTTGATTGATTCCGACTAGGGAGGTGACATTGATGACATAAATTCCACTTCTTGCTATGTGTTTTGACTGAGTTTGGGACCCTTGCTTTAGTCATGCAAGAAACAAAAGTTATTCTCTCTTTCGACAACGAAATCATAATATCATGGAGATGTTAACGCATGTACATAGGCAGTTTAGATCCGTCATCTTTCAGAATAACTTGGTTTTCCTATTCAATCCTCAACTGTTATCCATTGTGACAGCGTACAACACAGGTTGTTGATAATCTTGTTTCTCATAGAAAAATAAAGCATGTTGAACTTCATGTTCACTATTTGAGATAGTTGTTACAAGACAATGCAGTATCACTTGTTTATTGCCAGATATATGATTAGATTCCTGATATCTTTATGAAGCCTCTATTGGAAGATAAGTATGTGAAACTTCGGGATATTCTTGGGCTTCAAGAAACTACAATTATGGTGGGATATTTGGATAATGGGGGGGGGTGTTGGAACCTACAGTTATGTAGGTTCATCGCACCTCTGGATCTTCTGGAGACATCCAATCGAAGGACATCCGTCGACTAACAAAGCACTCAAATGGAGGCTCGACCGAGTGGTCGACTGAATAGTCGACAAGATCATTTTTTACACGACTAAAACAACCAACTAAACTATGGGATGTTACACATTTCACGGAAACTATTAGAATGTAATATCCCTAATCTGAAAGTTTACACAATTTGGCCAATTTTTGAACCTTGGACTAGTGAAACCCCAAACTGTCCCAAATGATCAAAAATGGTTTCTAATTCTGTATGGAGGGAATTAGGAGGATATAGGAAACTCTAATACAACCTTTAGACACCCAAACCTCTGTTATAAACATTCATGGTCTGCAATTTTCAAGGAGGGAAGACTTGGGACAAAACTGGTCAATTGGATTGGTGAAAATCCCCCCTCAGGGTCTGCCACTATTTTCCATTCCAAACACTGTAAAAACTTCCCTAATATTCAGTCCGATAACTGTTTCTGTTATAGGACATTAATTACAACATGTGTGAAGAACTATATCGGGTTTTAGGGTCGGATAAGTCTCCCAAATGACAACAACTTCAAAGGCATACAATTTATGTGAAAATGTTGGACAAGTGAGCATGAATTAATGTTGCAAACTATAGTATGACTTGAGGAGTATGAATACAATAATTTGGACATCTATTTAAATTCCATAAGAATCTTAAATAATAGTCAACACCTCCCTAAAATTATGATATCAAACTGATACAAAACATGCTACAATCACCATGAGAATATAGTGAGGAAACTAGCTCGAATATCAATGTTACTTGGAGAAATAACACATGAAGTGCTTAGTATTTTGAGCTATGACTCTCATGATCTATCCATTATAGAGTTATGCA
Source organism: Larix kaempferi (assembly GCA_027924585.1). Taxonomy (NCBI): domain Eukaryota; kingdom Viridiplantae; phylum Streptophyta; class Pinopsida; order Pinales; family Pinaceae; genus Larix; species Larix kaempferi. Next base: position 48,312,125 of record BSBM01001530.1, on the reverse strand, counting down.
TCTATTAACAATATCATAATGTCGAAAAAAAAACCTTCCATTATCTATATGCAACAAAGAGTGTGTTATCTCACTTTACATGAACATAGAGAGAAAGATAGTAGAATGAGAGAAGAGAAGAAATAATGAATATGAAATTGAACTCAGATGGGGGTTGAAACTTCATCATAACATCTCCATGAATATCTGTTGAAATTTATGAATGGCATCTCCATCAAACAAATTGTATGGGAATCTTGCATCCTTGAAATTGGTTCTAAGGTAGGGAGGATGAACATCCACCGTGCAAGGACAAGATTGAAGCTCTCCCAAATTGCAAAGATATAAATGAAAAATGACCAAAAGATGCTCCATTTCGACTTGGAATCATTTTAATAACTTAATTTGATTCCTTTCACTCCTTAGAACTCAAATTATCTCATAATTACTCATGAAATTCGAATTAGTGGGGGTTATGACCCTTCATTGGCCCCACATAACACTTGGCTCATTTTTTGTCTCCAAATCCTCCATGAATTCGAATTGGGGAATCTTTTGGAAGATTTGGAGATGTGTAAATCCTCTCATGCACCCTCTTGGTCTAATTTTAGCTCTTACATTGTCATAAATGCCATAGAATCTGTCATAAGTGTCATAGGTGTCATAGAATCTGTCATAAGTGTCATAATGCTTGTCATAGGATCTGTCATTGCCTATTTTTACCCCTATGAATATTCCTCTTCCTTCATAAATGTTACCTCTTCCCTCCAACTCGACTTTGGGGATGGCTCCATGTTTAAAGGAGGAATATTCTCTCATGTGGACCCCACATGTCCACTTATGCGCCCCCAAGTCCAACCAGGACCTAATGCCACTTCATTTTGGAGCACTTAACATTTATGCTATAATTTATTGGCCTATTTTTCCACCATCAATTTAGAATATTGAATTTTCATGAGAAACTATAGACCTTGGGGTTAAATGTCAATATTTTAATTCTTATGCATAACCCTTAAGAATTGGGTAGGCCAACTTAATTATTTATCTAAAAATCATTTAATTGAGGACATGACAGTCCTCCCCACCCAATATTTCTTTTCCACAAGCAATTTCAAACATGTATGTTGACTAACCTACTTTCCTTCCAAAACTTTCCTTCCGAAACTCTGAGTAGTGGCACTCATGTACTGCAATTGTGTATTTCCAAAAGTAAGGATATGTGGGTTTTCTTTTTCATATTGATATCTCCTGTGACATCACCACTAAACACCAAAAGATAAATTAAATCCATCAAAACAAAGTTTGCACAATTATTCTTTACCTCTTTCATATTTTGGAAACCCTTTCTGAACTTTCAGCCCTTTTTTCTCATTGTATAATTCTTTGAAGTTGCCACTGAGTTGCCCAATTTTGAGTCTTCAAGATTCCATGAAAATTTTAGAGAGGAACCACCATGATTGCTGCTACACTACTCTGATTACAATCGCCTTCTCAAGTGGTGAATCAATCTCCCATCCTACTTGTTGCCCCAAAAAATTGAAACCAATGAGACCAAAAATGATCCTAGAGTCCCAAATGATCCTAATACATGCATGGTGTTGAATGTATAGTATTAAATGCCATGAACACCAAGAATGTGAATATTGAATTCATCTCTCAAAAAGTATCCCACATAGGAAACTGGAACACTGCTCTGCAAAGATGAACTCAAACAATTGAAGGTTGGATTTCTCTCTCAAATGAACAATCGAACTACTGCTCCAAGTGAGCTAAAACCAAGCAACACCAGGATCCAATTGCTTGTATTGCATCCTCACAAACATCATAAGTACAAAATATAGATCATCAAAGTACACAAAAACATCATACACATGTACATCAAATATGTGCCTCATCAAAGAATCATGAAAGTGCTTATACATCCAAGTAATTGTATCATCATGTGCCCCATACACACAAGCATCAAGTATTATATCAAACCTGCTCCAATGAAATAGGAGAGGATCCCATGTCCTATAATGCTGATCCAAAAGAATGTAATATGCATCAAAACAATCATCCATGTGTTCTTTCATCCAAGAAGTGAATGAAAAACCTCCACTAAAATCTGAACCAAGTAAGGAGAAAGGAAAATCACGAGTCTTCAAGTGACTCAAGTGAACATCGTAGGTGCATCATCATAAGGTAACAAATGATAATGCTGCAAATGTAAATAATAATGTGCTCTAATCATGTCATCATCGAAAGGAGATGATAGGAGTTTCATACTCCTCATGTGGCACCATAAAAAAGAAACCTTTCACCCAATTTTCATCCCAAATTGATGTGGATGAAAAAGAAGTAGGGGGTGAAGAATTGTGAACTAACCTTGCCTCTTTGCAACTCTTACCCATCAAAATTTTGAATGCATCTTCTCCATAATTTTCTAGTACAACTGTTGTGAGATTATGTGCCTCCTCCAAGGATCTGCAACTCTCACCATGAGGCAGCTCATAATCCCTCTGAACAAGAACAAGTGCTTGGCTTCCTTCTTGTTTGAATGTAACCTCTTCAAGCACCTGCATATCAACATGTATCTCATGTTCCACCATCACATGAGGTTCCTCATTTTTAACATAAAGTATTTCACCCATTGAATGATTTTCTGATATGTAGGAGGGTGTAAAGGGCCTTTGTAACCTCTCTTGAAGTTGCTCAATATGTACCATAGATTTTTGGAGTGCATTTTGGTTGGAATCCAACTCATTTGAGAACTTGTCATTCTCTTATACATCCTTCAAGGTTATTCCATGATACAAACCAACAAGCCCAATTAAATAATCTCTATCAGAAAACAAATTCAAAAAATTACCTTTGGTGTCCAACATTCCCTTATGGATTTTCTCCATGTCTTCAAGGGAAGATTTATCCTCCACACGCTAACAAAATTTTGAAACCAATGCATGTGTGTCATGGAGAGTTTTCAAGGCCTCTTGAATATTTGTTCATCCATCTTCAAGGACCCTGCAAGAAAATGAGGCTCTTGCAAATGAACCTCCTCTTCTTCCTTCTTGCTTGGACCAACTTCATGAAGATCAAGTAGTTATGGGGAATTTGATATTGGTTATTCTTCAAATGCTACAATTTCTTCATCTCCATGGTCAATGGAACTTTGGATTGCATAAACACTTTCAAAAATCATCTCTATGTCACCAACATAGAGGTGTGAGAACCCATCAATAAGTACTCCTTCACAGTTCAAGCATCCATTAGTAGATGCTCTTTGATTCATGTCCAAAGTAAAGTGTGTCTCAGAAGGATCTTTAGTATTTTCAGTGGAATATTCTTCATGATCATGTGATGTTTCTTCATCTTTTTCAAAGTCACTTGGTAGTGACTTTCGATCCTCTTCATGTAATGCTTCTTCTACTTCACCTATTTCAGAACTAGGTGGCTCATGGGTATCCTCATTTCGCTCCTCCTTTTCACTCAGACATATATGATTTTCTCTCCAAGGTATTTTGCAAGAATGGAATAAAACTTTCTTCACTAACTCCACATATTCATTCTTGGGTCTATGTCCAAACACCCAATCAAAAAATTCTTCCAAAGGAATGGCCTTTTGTGTATCTCCCTTATATAGATCAAGATATGCCTGATATTATTGGGGCAAGGTTTTACATGTTGCTCTTAATCTTTGTAATTAGTTCATAGAATTATCCTCTAGTGGTTCAGCACATACATATTCATCATACATAGGGTCATATGAATAACCCTCATCCCATATGAACTTGCAAGAAGTGTTGCATGATGGCACCTCTTCCACATACCATTCACATTCTTCTTCATATTGTTCACAATCATCTTCATATTGCTCATAAGCATTGTACTCATAGGAGTCATCATAATAGTAAGACATGGATCCAAATTATTCTTCAATGGATGATATTAATGCACAGGTTCAAGGACCATGCTCTGATACCACTGTAATATCCATAATATGAAAGTTTACACAATTTGGCCAATTTTTTAACCTTGAACTAGTGAAACCCCAAACAGTCCCAAATGATCCCAAATGGTTTCGAATTCTGTACGGAGGGACTTTAGAGGATATAGGACACTCTAATACAAACTTTAGACACCCAAACCTATGTTATAAACACTCATGGTCTGCAAGTTTCAAGGAGGGGAGACTTGGGACAAAACTAGTCAATTGGATTGGTGAAAATCCCCCCTAGGTCTTCCACTATTTCCCCTTCCAAACATTGTACGGCCTTCCATAATATTCAATATGAGAATTTTTTTATGTTAGAGGACATTAAGGAGAACATGTGCGCAACACTATATCATGTTTTAGGGTCGGATAAATCTCCCAAAGGACAACAACTTCTAAGGCATACAATTTATGTGAAAATGGTGGACAAGTGAGCATGAATTAATGTTGCAAACTATAGTAAGACTTGAGGGATATGAATAAAATAATTTCGACATCCATTTAAATTCCATAAGAATATTAAATAATAGGAAACACCTCCATAATATTCTGATATCGAACTGATACAAAACATGCTACAATCACCATGAGAATATAGTGATGAAACTAGCTCGAATATCAATGTTACTTGGAGAAATAGTACATGAAGTGCTTAGCATTTCGAGTCATGGCTCTCATGATATATCCAATAAAGATTTATGCATCCATTAACAAGTTCATAAGGTCGAAACAACAACCTTCCATTATATATATGCAACAAAGAGTGCGCTATCTCACTTTACATGAACATTGAGAGAAAGATAGTAGAATGAGAGAAGAGAAGAAAGAATGAATATGAACTCGAACTCAGATGGGGGTTAAACTTGCACCAAAACATATACTTTAAGATATGTTGAAAGGTATGAATGTCCTCTCCATCAAACAAATTGGATGGGAATATTTCATCCTCTAAATTGGTTCTAAGGCAGGGAGGATGAACATCCACTATGCAAGGACAAGCTTGAAGCTCTCCCAAATTGCAAAGGTGCAAATGAAAAATGACCAAAAGCTGCTCCATTTCGACTTGGACTAATTTTAATAACTTTAGTTGAATCCTTTCCCTCATTAGAACTCAAATTACATCATAATTACTCATGAAATTTGAATTAGTGAGGTTTATGACCCTTCATTGGTCCCACATGACACTTGGCTCATCTTTTGTCTCCAACTCCTCCATGAATTTGAATTGGGGAATATTTTGGATTCTTTGGAGATGTGTAACTCCTCTCATGCGCCCTCTTGGTCTATTTTTAGGTCTTACATTGTCATAGATGTCATAGAATCTGTCATAAGTGTCATAGGTGTCATAGAATCTGTCATAAGTGTCATAATGCTTGTCATAGTTGTCATAGAATCTGACATTGCCTATTTTTATCCCTATGAATCTTCCTCTTCCTTCATGAATGTTACCTCTTCCCTCCAACTTGAATTTGGGGATGGATCCATGTTTAAAGGAGGAATATTCTCTCAAGTGGACCCCACATGTCCACTTATGCGCCCCCAAGTCCAACTAGGACCTAATGCCACTTCATTTCGGAGCATTTAACGTTTATTCCATAATTTATTGGCCTATTTTTCCACCATCAATTTAGAATATTGATTTTCATGAGAAACTATAGACCTTGGGGTTAAATGTCAATATTTTAATTCTTTCGCATAACCCTTGGGAATTGGGTAGGCCAACTTAATTATTTATCTGAAAATCATTTAATTGGGGACATGACAAAACCAACAACCCCTATTTGTGGACCATATCCTCCTCATTTTAAAGGAGTTTGTTAGATATGGAGACTATAAAAGAACGACCCTAGGGGTTGTGTTGATATGTTCGATATGATATTGAAGAATGCATTGTGATGTTCTGATCATAATGTGTTATGCTTAAGTGTTGTAATAGTCTCTTTAGACACCACCTTTTTTCCTAGAATACAGTTCCCTTATGTTATTTTCTTTTTCGTTCTATGGTTATGTTATCACACCATAGTAGCCGGGCTACTATTCTTGCTGAGGAGATACCTGCAATTTCCAGAGCTTTTCTTTTACAGAGATCAGTTATGATGAGCAACATTATTTGAGATCACTTACATATCAGAGCAGTATATATCAGACATTGAGTAGATATTGTGCCAAGGCTGAGCCTTGAGAGCTTACATTTGATGACCAATATGACCTTTTGTTTCATACAGTGCCTAGAGTTCCAGATGTTATTAATGCAGCAGTGTTTCAGGTTGTTCTGGATGATGATTATTTATATGATATGATGTGACCTATGGACTTGTGATTGTTATCACAGATTATTATCTTGTTGTTTTATCCATCTTCATAGCATTGACTTGGTATACGACTCATGATGTGGTAGTATTATTTAATAAATGAAATGAAATATCTTGGTTGTTTAAAATAATGAATTGGATGTATTACTTGCACTCTAAGGTTTCCTGACAATACTCATTGGTTTCATAACCCTCTTGTGAGCATGGACATGGTTTTTCATGACATCTTTGTTTGCTAGCTTGGGCACCACATGCACTTGACTCCATCCATCCATGACCTTCCTTATTTTGGATTTCACCTTGACTTGCCTTCTTGACTGTTTGATATAGAGGACTTCCCCATTCCTACCTCTGTGTTGGATTGCATCCACATTTGTTTTGTGTCTCAGATTTGATTTGGTGACATAACTTGCCTTTGGTGAGTTGGATTTTATGCCTAGATCACTCTAGTCAGTTGCCACGATGTTTGGCTTAGCGTGGAATTCCCTCTAGTCACATGAGTTGTTGTTGGCTAAAATTGAAAGCACATGTACTACTTATATTGGAATCTCTTATAAAATCCTATGAAATTAAAATTCTAAAATGTGTTTCTCAACACACGATGAATAAAGGCTAAAGCAATGAAATGCTAAAATAACCCATGAAAAGTATAGAAAGGTCCAAAAAACAATGGTTAAACAAATGCTATATCTAAATATTGTTGACCTTATAAATGTAAAAATGCCCTAGATGCAAGTTGCGATTAGTTGTGATTTTTAGCGCATGCAAAATCCCAGAGGGATCATATAGGCCAAAAAGGACATGGAAATGAATGATCCTAATGAAACTGTATCAACTTGATGTAGACATGATGCCTAAGTTGAATAAACACTCTCTAAACAACTTATCCATTTGTGAGACGCTGCCATTCCCTTTGTTATTTTGTCCAGCATAGAGTGTAGCTTCCCCTTTTCTCGTCCAAAGTGTCACTTAGTTGAGTTGATCAATTCATCCCTTTTGCCTAGACTTTTCCTTAGCCCTCACCCTTTGCTAGCAGTTAGGCCATATCCGTTGGATGAGTATGTCTTTAAAGCTTTTGTGCAAGTAAACTATAAACAATGTTGAAATATATATGTATTAATTGCCACTGAATGATGTTTATACTTTAAGTTAAGCTGTGAATATGATTAAAGGAACATGTCTTAGTCTTTTGTTATAATCTAGTCTTTGGTTGTATTTTGACCTAGTCAAACATAGTTTGACCATGGTCATTCTTGGGATCCGTGATGAGATGGACCACATGTGCTTATTGATGTCGATCTATGGTCCCACATACAACTATTGATGATTCCATATGTTGGATATATGCTTCAGATGATGATGGATGTAGTTGGTCAGTTTTAGTATTATTTCCAGATCACCATACTTTACAGTGTCCAGGTATGGTGGACCTTACAGATGAGTCCACAGGTTATCATATGGTGTATGAGTACTCATGTCTAGTGGATTTGGGTCTTTTAGATCCATTGAGACACTTATCTTTCAGATATGGTCACTCCTGGGCATGATAGTTTCACTTATCCACCTGTTGACCAGTTTGGGCATGCTGATCTAGCCTGTCCAGCAGGAGCATTGGAGGCAAGTCGTTTCCTAGGGCTCTATAGAGGAAGGGGTTGGTCCAACCACTTGTTTTTACCATTATACCCCCCTTCCAGACATGATGGAACCTTCAGTTTGACAACACATGCACCCTAGAGGCAATTTATGGCACTTTTAGGGTTTTTAGGAGGATTAAAAAATGGAATGAAAATGTCATTGAGGAATTTGATTTGGGCAATTGAGGAAAGGTTTTGGCACTTGGTCTGCTCTAAGTTCATCCATGGTGAACCCCCCTTCTTCCAGATCAGTTGGCACCAGTCAGTGGGGTCCACAGTGTCTAAAAGAGGTCTTTTACTGCATGTCTCTCTCATATTTTGAGGATAGGATTTGATCATTTGTGTTACTTGGACATGTTATAGACTTATATTTTATATTATTGTTCCATGGGGACATTCTAGTGAAGGATATTAATGCCTCCTAGCCCCACCATGTGCTTTAGGTGACTTGTCCATGTCATATGTTGTGTCTCCATGCTATCTAGCCACCTTTTAGGTGTGACGTCACCCTCCTTAGAGACATTGTATGTATGATGTCACCCTCCTTTTGAGTGATCCATATGATATATTGTATTGGCTCATCTTAGACGTTAATTAGATTGTTATATCTTTTGATCTCAACCACTAGTTTTAAAAAGTGGTTTAAAGGTTTTGTGGTTTAGGGTTTTGGTCTTTATTATCCTATAAAGGAGGAGACCCCCCCTATTGTAAAATTAGGATCTAAAGATTTTTGGCTCTTGGCTATTGGAATAAAAATACTTTCTTGGGCATCTTGGATCTTGGAGTTGGAATGCTTATGGTGATTGTAAATGCTTTTTCCTTTGCACTGACATACATTGGTGGTCATCTTGGATTTTATCTTCACTAACACGATTTGCAGGAAAATAAGGCGTTTTGGAGGAGTGTGTATTGGTGGGGAGGCCTACCCTACTATCTTCAAGAAGACGTTTTGGGTTACAAACAATTGTTTTGTCTTTGTACCAACAATTTCATGTTATTCATCGTTTTTGCTTGCATCTACTTTTATTCTTGTTGATTGATTGATCTTTGTGTCCTTGATTGACAGGAATAGGGAGGCCGAATTCGTTGAAGGAGGAAAAATGAGAACAAGAAGGGATTCATCAAGTTTGACATTTGATATTTGTGGGAAGTAATCATCGTCACAAGAAAACTCCATCTTCATTTTCCAGGTACGTTCAAGGAGGTACGATATTCTTCTATCTTAACCATCTATTCTCTTAGATCACAAAACCCTAATTGATTAAAACCCTCTTTTTCACTCTTATTTAGATCTAATTGGATCTAGCAAGCTTTTGGGGATAATTTTTAAGACCCACCTCTATAGCATCCATGACAATTCGGATCTATAGTTTGGTTGTGATTGGCCTCCATTTGACCCATTTCCCAAGGCACATTAGCCTCTCAAAGGGAGGTCACACTCCTTGAGGAAGGCTAGTTGGGTTAGTTCCAAGTCGCGGGTAAGTGATATTTTTGTTTCATTGAAGAGATCATCCCTCAAAACCTACCTCTAGTGCTTCACTTTTGTGATTTTCACCTTGTGGGCCCCATTCCTCATTTTGAGGGTTGTGCCCCACTTGGGTCACTTTGTGATGCATTAGATCTAATGATATCTAGCCATGGCATGCCCTTGATTTTCAAAACCCACCTTGCTTAGCACCTTGAATACCCCTATCTATAATTTGGTGGACATCTAACTCCATTTGCCCCTCCATCCAATGCACTAGTCTTCCCTAAGTCAAATTGCACTCCTTGGGGTTGGTGGCTTTTTCTAGATCCCACACTTGGGTGTTCCTAATTATTGGCCAATCCATAGATCCATGCCATAGAACACCCCTAGTACCATTTTCCTTCAACTTTGACCTTATGGACCCAACTTGGACCAATTTCCACTTTTTAAGGAGTGGGTCCCACTTGGTAAATTTTCATGGTACTAAATCATCTTTAGATCTATTAATTGAACCTCATAAGTGGCCATAGTCATTCATTGGTTGAAACATTTATCACTCCTTAAGCCTCTTCAACCACACATTAACCCTTGGGTGCACTTAACTTATATAGATCTAACTCACCATTGATCTCCTTATTTCATCATACACATTTCCCTAGGAATCTTTTGGTTTGCTAGTCTTTGTTAATTGGCTAGGGTCTCCCCCTTGATCTTGATTAGTCTTGATCTAAAGTGAAGAGTGCCTCAGTTATCGTGACACCCAGCTTGCATTGGGAACCGTGGCATCTCTTGGGTCACCTCTTTAGTTGTCTACACCTCTATCGTCCTGGATGAGATACCTTTAGAGACAACTACAAGTTGTGTGATAACATTTTTGGCACCGTTGTCAGGGAGGTAGAGGCTTACCTCAGGTGTCTGCGAGTATCCATGCGTAATTCATATCTTATCGCATCCGGTTTAATTCAGATGGTTATCATTTTTATCCTTAATCTAAACATAGCCATCTTTTTTCCACTCATCTATCCTCGTTATTTTAATGACATATATTTTGGTAGAAGAGATTTAAAATCTACTTGGAAACTCCAAATAAGCGATTCCACTGGTGATCGATCTTATCATTATCTAGAACCCATGTGGTGCATCAATTTGTATATAAGTTCTTGATTTTTCTAATAATTTCCATCCATGGTTGCTTCTGAGTGGCCTAGGACTTTCGGTCGATTAAAAGTTTTCGACTTCTCAAAAATGTGAAAATCCTCACAGAAGATCTAAGAGATGATGTATAACTCACAAGAAAGTAATTGATTAGGCAAGAAAATAGAAGAAGAGTGGTCAATGCACTATAATGAGCAACAAAATAATAATACAGTAGAACTCGGATAGAAGCAAAAATACTTCACACACACTAATTAATTAATCACAATATGGACAAATAAATAGTACAATGCATGAGGATTCGAATGCCAAGGTGGCAATTCGAATTAGCCTTCATGGAGTGATCAAAATATCACTGGAGTGTCATCGGAGCACAATTAGTAGTCTATCTCATCATCAGTGGAGTCATCAATGCTCAAGTAACTGTCAACCATCAGTCAAACTGAGTCTAACTGAGTGTGGTAGGTGTAACTGGCACTAACTGAATGAAGGAGGCTCAGTGGAGGGCACATGAGGAGCTAACTAGAGTCAGAATGGGAATTCTAGTGTCACTAGAGGTCCATCAGAGTGATACAGTCAGTTGAGAGTCAGTCTATCCTTAAATCAAGGAAGGAACTGATGTAACTCAATTAATTGAAGTGCAACTTAGTGGTAGGTGAGAGAGTGCGCATGAGATGCATGCAATTGCATGAAGGGGCGCACTAAGCACTAGGAGGGCTAAAACTGATATGAGAGAAGCTCCCGGGGGCTGGCTTATTGAGGGATAGGTGCTGGATTGATGACTGGGATCCATGCAAACCCTAAATAATGTATGCAAACCCTAAAAGTGCATGCATGACTGAAAATGCAAATAATGAAAATGCTGCTAGGACTAGGATGGAGTATAGGAATATCCTAACAAATTTTTTTTGGGTATCCTCATCCTATTCCTCATCAAGCTCGTGAAAGATTGCCTAAATTCGATGGAAGTTATGAGTTGTCTACTAAAGGGCACCTTAATCTCTTTAAAGAAGTTATTAATGAACTATCTATAACCGATGAGGATGTATGTATGAAACTATTGGCCTCATATTTCCAAGGAAGAGTTGAGCTCTGGTTCTTGAATTTGAAGACCAATAGAATTTCTGGATATGACATGTTTGAAAATAAATTCCTAGAAGAATGGAGAAGTGAATACGATGATATTTATTCTTCAAGTCAAATCCAAGATCAAAACCTTCCCCTTTTGATTTGATCCTATCGTTGAATCAATCAATAATAAAATATCAAGTGATTTGTCAACATCCAGAGAAGACCCCTCCCGTCCAATTTATTTTGAGGATAAGTCTTCCACTTTTGAGTCAATTGAAAGTCAAATCCCTAATCATTGTATAAATCATAAGTTTTCAAATTTATTTTTAGATAGCCCTAGTCCCGATCCTGAGGAAATTTCTGAGGATGAGTTGTGAGTCAGTAAGTCTATTGAAGTTCCTCCTTCGGAGAAACTCATTAGTCATTCTATAATTAGTGATTGTTCAATTTCTCATCACCTTATTGAAGAAGAAGAAAGTAGGGACATCGATCAAGATCCTTTAGTAGTGATCTCACGTGATCATGGTGTAAATAATCAGGATGTTTTAAATGAACTTGTTAATTTTATCCCTGATCAATTAAATGAAAATGATAAAGTATCCTCTTGTGAATCTAATGATGAATCAATAGAATGTCAATATAAAGATGAGGGTGAGTTAATAAATCACACTAGATGCTCTAATCTTTGTTCTACTTCTTATAGTGAGTTCTTAAGTTTTCATTTTTCCATCCTTAGTCAAGATAGCTTTATCCAATTCTTAGAGTTAGAATCTTGTCCTCAATTTGTAAATATTAGACTTGATCAAAAGTTTAAAATCATTCCTAGAACAAAGAATGTCACTTTGAATGGGCTTGCTTTTTGTCAAACTCCAAGGCCAAATTTTTCTATCCATTTGGAAGAATGTGCATATTTTCAATCCACCCTCCCTTCCCAACTTTTTCAATCTTCTTGGGGTTGGTGGTCTAGTCAGTCTTTTGCTTTTGAAATTTTCAATAGGAAGTATAAGCATGATCATATGATTGGAGAAAAATCACTTTGTTTCCCTTTTCAGTCACTTTGGAACAATAATGCTTGTTGTCAAGTTATCAATCATTCTTGGTGGCTACAAAAGGTGTTTAAAGATCAATTTCATCTTTTCTCTATTTTTTAGCAACAAGTGGGCTTGAGTTTGATTTTTCGTCTTCTAAGCTTCAATTTATCCCCACTTGGTTTTTATTTTTTGATCATCAATCCCAGGGAGAAACAAATTTGTTGAAATATTGTAACTTCTAAGAATATTATATTTGTACTTTATCCGAAGATATTTCATTCCTCCGTTGGGATGTTGTAACTAGGGTTATTAGACTCTCGTAGTGGGGTTGACCCTGATTTAACTGTTTAGGGGTTATTAGACTCTCCTAGGAGAAGTCGACCCAGTTAGGGAAAAAGTCAAGTGAGGTAAAGTATAAATAGAGGATATGTGATCCTCATTTATCACACTCACTCACTCATTCACTCACTTGTGAATTGTGCATAGGAGAGAGAGAGATATGCGAAGGAGGAGAAGGAGCACTTGCTTGGGATTTACATCTTTGTATTTGTTGGTCATCTATATTGAGGAAAGCTTTCTTGGGTTTTCTACCCCATGAGGGTTTCCCAGGATAAATCTGTGTCTATATTGTGATTGTGTTTCTTTCAGTGATCATTATTATGCTAAACTTAACATGGTATCAGAGCTAGCATGAATAGGACATCTTTCACGAGGTGAAAATACCTGTCTCTCCTCGTCCAATGAAAATTAGGGTTTCTGCAAAAGTTGGAACTTTGGAATCTAAGAGCATGGTTGGATGCTCCTCCTCAAAAGCGAAATTCTGAGCCCTAGATCGAAGTTTTTGAGTGGTTAGAACCCTGGGATAAGTCAAACCCTAGTTTGGCTGCTGGACCAGAAAATCAGTGAACCAGAAAAGATGCGAACCTGTGCACTAGTGAACCAAAAAAGCTGCGAACATGTGCACCAGTGAACCAGAAAAAATGTGCACCAGTGAACCAATAAACTAGAAAATCTGTTGCAAATTCGAATTTCGCTGGTCAAGCTTGAAGGGTGAAAAGTTGAAGTTTTCAGAAATCAAGTACACCAGTCAACTCAATACAGTCAAGCACATCTCCTGGTAAGGTCAGTTTTGCATTTTAAGAATTTTCAATTTTTGGAGACCTCCTTGATAAGATGGCTCCAAGCACTAAGCTTGAGGACAAGCTAGAGGGTATATAGAATTTCCGTGCATGGAAATATAGGATTGGTCTCATTCTTGAAGAGAATGATCTTTCCCAATACATCAAAGATGAGGTTGTAGAACCTGCGGAAGATGAAGCTAAAGAGAAGTACGAGAAGGATATGATTAGGGAAAAGAGAATCATTGTTGATTCTATCAAAGACCACTTGATTCCCCAAGTGTCATCCAAGAAGACCCCGAAGGAAATGTATGATTCCCTAGCCAGAATGTATGAAGGGAGGAACATCAATAGGAAGATGAACCTGAGAGCTCAATTGAAGAACACTAAGATGAATCAAGGAGAATATATTCAAGATTACTTCACAAGGGTCTCCCAATTCAAGGAACAACTAGAAGCCATTGGATACAACCTTGATGAAGATGAACTACTCATGACTGCTCTCAATGGTCTCACTAGACCTTGGGATTCATTCATCCAAACCATGTGTGCTAAAAAAGAAAGCATGAAGTTTGACATTGCATGGGAGGATTGCATTCAAGAAGTGACTAGAGTATCCAATAGAGAAGCCCTACTCAAAGAAGATATTCAAGCATTAGCCACCCATACCAAAAGAAGAAGGAATCAATCCAACTTCAACAAGGAAAGCCGCAAGGTGTCTCAACCTCCACAAAGGTTTCAAAAGAAAAGAATAACTATTCCAGAAAGGTTTCATTCCAATGCTTCATTTGTCACAAAATATGACACATTGCTAAGGATTGTCCTTCAAAGAAGAAGAAGGGTTTCCACCACAGAAGACATCAAGCACATCTAGCAGAAGATGATAGTGAAGAAGAAGAGGATGAAGATCCTCCCAGGAAGCAAGCAAAGGAACAAATCGAAGAATATGTCCCGTGACAGTGGTGCTTCAAAGCACATGACAGGACCGAAAAAGACTCTCTCCAGTTTAGAATAAAAAGGAGTCCCCTCACAAAGCTCTCTAGGAGAATAGGAGAAGCAACATTCAATATTGGTTCAAAAACTCTGATGATGATCAAAAGACTAGGATCAAAAGGAGATCCTACCAAACAAAACAAAGATAAGTATTTGAATTTTCATTTCTGTTTAAATGATAATATCTAGTTGTATACATATGTATTAGGATATTTGCAGTGTTATGCATGTGATGGGTAAGTAGCCTATGGTTCTATACAACATTCCATTGCTACTTATCTAGAGTGAAACCTCTTTGCTGACATATTGGGAGTAGTGCACACTCATAGTAATGTCCTGGTAGAGATGGAAGGCATCTAGAAAGTTACCATATGAATTTGGGATATGGATGAATGTTATAGCATTGGCTAAGTTAGTATGACCTATGTTTTTATGCATTTATTTGGAAACTATGAGATGTTTCTAACCATACTATTGAATTTGACTTGTAGGAAGTATTGTACAATGATCACCTACAAATGAAGAATGATGAGACTTGTTCCATAGAACAAGTGACAATGACTCAACTATTCAAAACTCTAGAAGAAGTGTTCACAGGGAAGAAGCCTGAGGTAAGCCACCTCAAGATATTTGGGTGCCCCGTATATGTCCACATACCAAAAGAGAAGAGAACTAAGCTAGACCCTATTGGAAAGAAGGGAATATTTGTTGGATATTGTGAAGCATCCAAGGCATTCAGAATATACATCCCAGGATTCCATCACATGGAAATTAGTAGATATGTAACATTTGATCTAGAAATAGCCAGTGTGAAGAAGTATATGAAGAAGATACACCTCCTAGAAATACATAATTTGTTTCCTTCCCTGAAGAAGAAACACCAGAAGACCATGATATGATAGAACCTCAAGAATCCCCACCTATGAACATATCACGAAATAGAAAGCCAACATGGGAAAGATAAATTATACAAGAAGCAGAAGGATATGGAGCTCCAGAAGGCTCCACTAGAGCAAGCACGAAACCAAAGGCATTTTCCAACTATGTGGCTTTAATGTGTGATCTTGTAGATCAAGAACCAAAGAAGTTCATAAGAAAGAATGGGTAGAAGAATGACTGAGGAATACTAGTCAATAATGAATAATGATGTTTGGGATGTAGTTCCCAAACCAAAAGACAAAAGTGTGGTATCCTCCAAGTGGATATACAAGATAAAGCATGCTGCAGATGGTAGCATTGAAAAGTATAAGGCAAGGTTTGTGGCCAAAGGATTCTCTCAGAAAGAGGGAATTGACTATGAAGAAACATTTGCACCAGCTGCAAGGTACACTTCCATTAGAACCATCATGGCACTTGCATCTATGATGAAGTGGAAATTACACCAGATGGATGTGAAGACAACCTTCCTGAATGGTGTGATTGAGGAAGACGTGTACATAGAACAACCACAAGGATTTGAGATTGAATATAGAAGAACCCACGCATGCAAACTAAAGAAGGCTTTGTATGGGTTGAAGCAAGCTCCCAGAGCTTGGTATGGAAGAATTGACAGCTTCTTGACAAGCTTGGGATTTACCAAAAGTAAAGTTAATCCTAACCTTTACCTCAAGGTTATGGATGATGAACCTGTTATATTGTTGTTATATGTGGATGATCTATTTCTGACTAGAAATGAGAAACAGATCATGGAAAGCAAGAAGAAGTTAGCTACAGAATTTGAGATGAAAGATCTCGGATTGATGCATTACTTCCTAGGTCTGGAAGTATGAAAAGGCCCAGAAGGATTCTTTCTCAATCATTAGAGAAATTTTGAGGTCTAAAATGGGCCTCCTAAGGAAAATTATAAAATAATAGTGGAAATAATAAAATAATATTAGCATATCTCATCAAATTTTGGAGGAAAAAAAAAAAAAAAACTACTTCTTCAAATCGTATTTTCAACTTATCTCCCTGTATATTCACTCAAATTTCGATCCGGAGCAGTCGTTGGATGGGGAATTCAATTCCGCATCTAATGAGTACCCACTTGACATACTTTTGATGGACCCCACTGCCCCCAAAACAAGAAATACTTGAAAAAATGTGATGATGACAGGGTCCATCAAAATTATGTCGAGTGGGTACTCATTGGATGCAGAATTGAATTCCCCATCCAATGACTGCTCCAGATCAAAATTTGAGTGAATATACAGGGAGATAAGTTGAAAATACGAGTTGAAGAAGTAGTTTTTTTACTTTAACGTTTTTACCTTTTTACCCAAAAAAATGGTGATTCATCCCCCATGGTTAACATCATCACCTTGAATCCTATAGGTTGATTTTTATAGTACATTTATTTTGTTTTGAGGCCTATTTTTTACCTCAAAATATCTCTAATGCAGGGAAAGTATGTTGTGGAAATCTTGAAAAGATTTGATATGTTGGAATGTAAATCCATGGCCACTCCCATGGATACCAACTTAAAGTTGTTGGCTGATGAATTGTCAGAATTAGTGGATATGACTTAGTACAGACAGATTATTGGGTCACTGATGTATCTGACAAATACCGGACCAAATATATGCTTTGCCGTGAACCCCTTGAGTTAGTGTCTAGTTGAGCCTAGACGTGTTCACCTGATAGCTGCAAAGCATGTGATGAGGTACCTAAAAGGTACGATAGACTTTGGTCTATATTATCTTGGAGATAATGATTTCAGATTGTATGGATATACATATGCAGATTGGGATGGAAGTGTCTCAAATAGAAAGAGCACATCGGGTGGATGTTACTGTCTAGGATCTGCTATGATCTCTTCGTTTAGCAGGAAGCAATCTAGTGTGGGTCTCAGCACAGCTGAAGCGGAATATATAGCAGCTTTCTCTGCTAGTTGTGAAGCCATATGGCTTCGAAAGTTGTTATCAGGACTATTTGAATTAGAGATGGACCCCACTATGATACTGTGTGACAACCGGAGTTGTATCAAGATGACAGAGAATCCAGTATTCCATGATAAGTCAAAGCACATAGAGATCCGATATTTTTATATACGGGATATGGTGCAGAAAGGAGCTATAAAGCTCGAGTATGTGAGCACTGATGAGCAAGCTGCTGATATATTGACCAAACCTCTGTCTCGAGTAAAGTTTGAGTATTTCCGAGACAAGCTTGGTGTAGTTCAGAAGGACCCTCCTTGAAAGGGGGAGTGATATGGTCGATGATGATACTTGGATATTAGTATCGATGTGGATACCTGTATCGATGATGAGGTTTCCTATACCGACGGTAAGGTCGATGATGAGGATACCTGTATTGATGATGTGGATACTTGTATCGATGATGTGGATGTCTGTATCGATGATGAGGATACTTGTATCGATGTAAGGATACTTGTATCGATGATGATGAGGTTACCTGTTCCGACGATGAGGTCGACTATAAGGATACCTATACCGACAATGAGGTCGATGTGTGGTCCTTAGACTTTATCTAAGTAGATGAGTGGATTGTATCATCCCTGGATTTTATGTCCTAAAGAGATCAAGATTAACCATCCTATAAGTGGTTGAGGATTAATCATCCTTAGAAAGTAAATCCCGTAATTCTGAAAGGAAGGATAGTCTTAAATACTGATTGTGATAGGATTAATCATCCTTAGATAGTAAATCTCGTAATTCCGAAAGGAAGGATAGTCTTAAATGCTGATTGTGATAGGATTAATCATCCTTAGACAGTAAATCCTGTAATTCCGAAAGAAAGGATAGTCTTAAATGTTGATTGTGATAGGATTAATCATCCTTAGACAATAAATCCCATAATTCCGAAAGGAAGGATCCTTAATGTTGATTGTGATGGGATTGATCATCCCTAGACAGTAAATACCGTAATTCCGAAAGGAAGGATAGTCTTAAATGTTGATTGTGATGGGATTGATCATCCCTAGACAGTAAATCCCGTAATTCCAAAAGGAAGGATAGTCTTAAATGTTGATTGTGATAGGATTGATCATCCCTAGACAGTAAATCCTGTAATTCCAAAAGGAAGGATAGTCTTAAATGTTGATTGTGATGAGATTGATCATCCCTAGACAGTGATCCAGTAATTCCGAAAGGAAGGATCATGTTTGTTGCAAATGATGATGTTGTTGATCAGGAGATCCAGATGATGTTGTTGATCAGGAGATCTAGACAATGAGGCTATTGATCAAGAGATCCAGATGATGCTGTTGATCGGGAGATCCAGACGATGAGGTTTTTTATCGAGAGCACCAGATGATGCTGTTGATCGGGAGATCCGGACAATAAGGTTGTTGATCGAGAGATCTAGATGATGATGTTGATCGAAAGATCCAAATGATGATGCTGTTGTAGCTGATCAAGTGCTGCAGACGATGAAGACTCAGTATTGACGATGTTGATGATCCAGTATTGATTATGTTCCAGTAACTAGTTGAGTTACTGATGATGATTGAAGAAAGATTCCAATTATTTGTATATGTATCATGTATGATGTTGATGACTCATTGCTACTATAGATGTTGTTAGAATATCCTTCTCATTAAGGGGTGGTGTTGAAATATTGTAACTTCTAAGAATATTATATTTGTACTTTATCCAGATATGTTTCATTCCTCCGGTCGGACTTTATTGTATATATGAAGATGTTTATTCCTCCATTAGGATGTTGTAACTAGGGTTATTAGACTCCCCTAGTGGGGTCGGGCTTGAGTTAACTGTTTAGGGTTTATTTTACTCTCCTAGGAGAAGTCGGCCCAATTAGGGAAAAATTCAAGTAAGGTAAAGTATAAATAGAGGATGTGTGATCCTCATTTATCATACTCACTCAATCATTCACTCACTTGTGAATTGCGCATAGGAGAGAGAGAGATCTACGAAGGAAGAGAAGGAGCACTTGCTTGGGGTTTACATCTTTGTATTTGTTGGTCATCTATATTGAGGAAAGCTTTGCTGGGTTTTCTACCCCATGAGGGTTTCCCAGGATAAATTTGTGTCTATCTTGTGATTGTGTTTCTTTCAGTGATCCTTATTATGCTCTTGTTGTGAATTTTATGCTAAACTTAACAAAATTGAATATGTGAGAGAAGTGAATGAGGAAATTAGTTTGTGTAAAAAGAATTTGAATCACATGCCATGTATTTTCCCTCCATCAACTTTACATAATAAATCGCATAAGTTTTATGATCCTATCAATTCTTTGATGGAGGATGTTTGCATCAATCATTCTTCTCCTTGGCATGATTTCTTGTTGCACCATTCAAGCCCTTTTGCAATTTTTAAACAAACCAGGAGGATTGTGTTATCAAATTCCTTAATCTTTAACCCAATCCTGGCTTGTTTTATTAACAAAATCAAAGAAGAATCATTAACCTTTTCGATGAATGGTTTCACTGAATTTATGATTTTACCTAGCATTTGTGCTGACTGGTTAGAGTAGGTAGGTCTTTGAATAAGCTCCTTTGAGCAATAGGATTTGTGTGCCTCTTGCTTCTTCCCTATGCTGAGTATTGCAAGTCTTTTTTTTTGCTTTTCACTGTTGATGAGCATGTTGATTTTTCTTCTGAGTGCTTTTTCCTTTTTGTTGAGTTGAGTCTTGCTCCTTACTAAGCTTTTCTCATCTACTGCATGCACATTAATAAAAATTGAAAATGATTAAAGTTTCCTTGAGTGATGTTATTCTTCTGTGTCAAGTGAGTTGAGTTTTCCTTCTTCAAAGCCTTCTTTCCTCCTGCACAGTGAAACTAATAAAATTTACATGTTGTGTTAGATTAGTCTTTCCATTATGCATTTCCATTTTTGTATAGAATAGATTTTATTTTCAGCTTTTATTTTATATTTTATCCCATACATGTGTCATGAGGTATTTTAGTGGCCATGAGTGCAGATACAAGTGCAAATAAGAACTGAAAGCAAAGATGGTGAGTGTTGGATTGAAGATTGATGCAGAGTAGTTCGAGACCAGATATTCTGAGGTTCTCAAGCACTCTCTCCCTTACAGCACTTGTCCCAGATGGAGCCAGATGTTATCACACCATAGTAGATGGGCTACTATTCTTGTTGAGCAGATACATGCACTTTCCATAGATTTTCTTTTACAGAGATCAGTTATGATAGCAGCATTATTTGACATCACTTATAGATCAAAGCAGTATATATTAGACTGAGTAGACCTTGTGCCAAGGCTGAGCCTTGAGAGCTTAGATTTGATGACCGATATGACCTTTTGTTTTATACAATGCCTAGAGTTCCAGATGCTATTATTGCAACAATGTTTCAGTTGGTTCTGGATGATGATTATTTATATGATATGATGTGACCTATGGACTTGTGATTGTTATCACAAATTATTATCTTGTTACATTGACTTGGTATATGACTCATGATGTGGCAGTATTATTTAATAAATGAAATAAAAGATCTTGGTTGTTTGAAATAATGAATTGGATGTATTACTTGCACTCTAAGGTTTCCTGACAATACTCATTGGTTTCATTACCTTTCTGTGAGCATGGACATGGTTTTTCATGACATCTTTGTTTACTAGCTTGGGCACCACATGCACTTGACTCCATCCATCCATGACCTTCCTTATTTTGGATTTCACCTTGACTTGCCTTCTAGACTGTTTGATATGGAGGACTTCCCCATTCCTACCTCTATGTTGGATCACATCCACATTTTTTTTGTGTCTCGGCTCTGAGTTGGTGACAGAACTTGCCTTTGGTGAGTTGGATTTAATGCCTAGATCACTCTAGTCGGTTTCCCTGATGTTTGGCTTAGCACAAAATTCCCTCTAGTCACATGAGTTGTTGTTGGATAAAACTAAAAGCACATGTACTACTTATATTGGAATCTCTTATGAAATGCTATGAAATTAAAATTCTAGAATGTGTTTCTCAACACACGATGAATAAAGGCTAAAGCAATGAAATGCTAAAATACCCCATGAAGGGTATAGAAAGGTCCAAAAAGAAATGGTTAAACAAGTGCCATATCTAAATATTGTTGACCTTATAAATGTAAATATGCCCCGGATGCAAGCTGCGATTAGTTGTGATTTTTAGCGCATGAAAAATCCCAGAGGGGTCATATAGGCCAAAAATGCCATGGAAATGCATGATCCTAATGAACTTGGATCAACTTGATGTAGACATGATGCCTAAGTTGAATAAGCACTCTCTAAACAACTTATCCATTTGTGAGACACTTCCATTCCCTTTGTTCTTTTGTCCAGCACCGAGTGTAGCTTCCCATTTTCTCGTCCAAAGTGTCACTTAGTTGAGTTGATCAAGTCATCCCTTTTTGCCTAGCCTTGTCCTTAGCCCTCACCCTTTGCTAGCAGTTAGGCCATGTCTGTTGGATGAGTATGTCTTTAAAGTTTTTGTGCAAGTAAACTATAAAAAATGTTGAAATATATATGTATTAATTGCCACTGAATGATGTTTATACTTTAAGTTAAGCTGTGAATATGATTAAAGGAACATGTCTTAGGCTTTTGTTATAATCTAGTCTTTGGTTGTATTTTGACCTAGTCAAACATAGTTTGACCATGGTCATTCTTGGGATCCGTGATGAGATGGACCACATGTGCTTATTGATGTTGATATATGGTCCCACATACACCTATTGATGATTCCATATGTTGGATATATGCTTCAAATGATGATGGATGCAGTTGGTAAGTTTTATTATTATTTCCACATCACCATATTTTACAGTGTCCAGGTATGGTGGACCCTACATATGACCCCACAGGTTATCATATGGTGTATGAGTACTCATATCTAGTGGATTTGGGTCTTCTGGATCCATTGAGACACTTATCTTTTAGATCTGGGCACTCCTAGGCATGATAGTTGTAGTTATCCACATGTTGACCAGTTTGGGCATGTTGATCCAGCCTGTCCAATAGGAGCATTGGAGGCAAGTCGTTTCCTAGGGCGCTACAGAGGAAGGGGGTGGTACAACCACTTTTTACCATTATACCCCATTTCTGGACACGATTCCACGTTCAGTTTGACAGCGCAGGCACCCTAGAGGCAGTTTCTGGAACTTTTAGTGTTTACAGGAGGATTAAAAAATAGAATAAAAAGGTCATTGAGGAATTCGATTTGGGCAATTGAGGCAAGGTTTTGGAACTTGTTATGCTCTAAGGTCATCCATGGTGAACCCCCCTTCTTCCATATCAGTTGGCACCAGTCAGTGGGGTCCACATTGGCTACATGAGGTCTTTTACTGCAAGTCTCTCTCAGATTTTGAGGACAAGATTTGATCATTTGTGTTACTTGCACATGTCATAGACTTATATTTTATATTATTGTGCCATGGGGACATGCTAGTGAAGGATATTAATGCCTCCTAGCCCCACCATGTGCTTTAGGCGACTTGTCCATGTCATATGTTGTGGATCCATGCTATCTAGCCACCTTTTAGGTGTGACGTCACCCTCCTTAGAGACATTTTATGTATGGCGTCACCCTCCTTTTGAGTGATCCATGTGATATATTGTATTGGCTCATCTTAGCCGTTGAATAGATTGTTATATCTTTTGATCTCAACCACTAGTTTTAAAAAGTGGTTTGTGGTTTAGGGTTTTGGTCTTTATTATCCTATAAAAGGAGGAGACCCCCTATTGTAAAATCAAGATCTAGATATTTTTGGCTCTTGGCTATTGGAATAAAAATACTTTCTTGGGCGTCTTGGATCTTGGAGTTGGAATGCTTGTGGTGATTGTAAATTCTTTTTCCTCTGCACTGATAGACATTGGTGGCCATCTTGTATTTTATCTTCACTAACACGATTTGCAGGAAAAGAAGACGTTTTGGAGGAGTGCCTATTGGTGGGGAGGCCTACCCTACTATCTTCAAGAAGACGTTTTGGGTTACAGGGAATTTTTTTGTCTTTGTACCAACAATTTCATGTTATTCATCTCTTTTGCTTGCATCTACTTCCATTCTTCTTGATTGATTGATCTTTGTGTCCTTGATTGACATGAATAAGCAGGCCGAATTGGTTGAATGAGGCAAAACGACATCAAGAAGGGATTCATCAAGTTTGGCATTTGATCCTTGTGGGAAGTAATCCTCGTCACAAGCAAACTCCATCTTCATTTTCCAGGTACGCTCGAGGTACGATGATCTTCTATCTTAACCATCTATTCTCTTAGATCACAAAACCCTAATTGATTAAAACCCTCTTTTTCACTCTTTTTTAGATCTACTTGGATCTAGAAAACCTTTGGGGATAATTTTTAAGACCCACCTCTTTAACATCCACGGCAATTCGAATCTATAGTTTAGTGGTGATTGGCCTCCATTTGACCCATTTCCCAAGGCACATTAGTCTCTCCAAGGGAGGTCGCACTCCTTAAGGAAGGCTAGTTGGGTTAGTTCCAATTCATGGGTAGGTGAGATTTTTGTTTCATTGAAGAGATCATCCCTCAAAACCTACCTCTAGTGCTTCAATTTTGTGATTTTCACCTTGTGGGCCCCATTCCTCATTTTGAGGGTTGTGCCCCACTTGGGTCACTTTGTGAGGCATTAGATCTAGTGAGATCTAGCCATGGCATGCCCTTTATTTTCAAAACACACCTTGCTTAGCACCTTGACTATCCCGATCTATAATTTGGTGGACATATGACTCCAATTGCCCCTCCATCCAAGGCACTAGTCTTCCCTAAGTCAAATCGCACTCCTTGTGGTTGGTGGATTTTGCTAGATCCCACACTTGGGTGTTCCGAATTTTTGGCTAATCCATAGATCCATGTCATAGAAAACCCCTAGTACCATTTTCCTTCAACTTTGACCTTGTGGACCCAACTTGTACCAATTTCCACTTTTTAAGGAGTGGGTCCCACTTGGTAAATTTTCATGGTACTAAATCATCTTTAGATCTATTAATTGAACCTCATAAGTGGCCTTAGTCATTCATTGGTTGAAACACTTATCACTCCTTTAGCCTCTTCAACCACACATTAACCCTTGGGTCCACTTAACTTATATAGATCTAACTCACCATTGATCTCCTTATTTCATCATACACATTTCCCTAGGAATCTTTTGGTTTGCTAGTCTTTGTTGATTGGCTAGGGTCTCCCCCTTGATCTTGATTAATCTGGATATAAAGTGAAGAGTGCCTTGGTTATCGTGACACCCAACTTGCATTGGGAACCGTGGCATCTCTTGGGTCACCTCTTTAGTTGTCTACTTCTCTACCGTCCTAGATAGGATACCTTTAGAGACAACTACAAGTTGTGTGATAATAGGTTCATATGAAGAGGTTTCCCAACATAAGATTCATAAGGAAAAACATGTGTGGGGGACTACTCTCCTCCTAATCATAGTCTGTGAACCCTTGTAATGTCCCCATTTTTGGATTCACCCGTTCAGCAGTCGATGGTGAATTTTTGAGTAGTAAATTAAAGATAACAGTGGATTCGAGCGATTTGGAGGATTTTTACGGGTCCAGGCTAGCCACTCACCATATTTCATCACCGGGAACATTTATGTGTTAGAGATAGTGGTATCTCAGGATGTCCTCCATGATTTAGATGCCTTGCATGGAGGTACATCAATAGTATAGGCATCAGTATGGAGTAGAGTGTTAGATACACTCTACTCAATGGCATGAATCCATTGACAGATGCATGCGAACCTTTTGGGGTGTTTTTCTTCATGCATGCATGAGATTTGCATGTACAGTTAGTAATTAAAAGATGCATGCAAAAGTGACTTTTTGCATGCACAGATATTAGGTTTTTGGTAAACCTAATTGACCGGCGAGATTATATATCGAGGAAGGAGGTCCCCGGACGAGGTAGCTCAGTTGAATTATCTCAGAGAGATCATTCAAGAGTGAGGAGGGCGCATTAGTGCATGCATGAGGACTTTCTAAGAGAGAGAGGAGCTTCTGCAGGAGGGAGAGTGGTGCGATCTGAGCTAGATCAGACACCACTTGTCCATAGGAACTTGGCGCCCATTTTTGTGGACTAAGAGAGTTCATCAGAGTGGTTACTATAGATATTGAGGAGTACATCTTCTAGAGAGGGAGAGGGGCACATTACCGGAGGATAGAAAAGCTTGTTCTGGATCTGATTGACCAATTGAGCAACTGAGACTTTCAGAGTATCCCTGCCTCAGTGCTTGAGGAAGGACTGTGATGATCAGAGCTAAGATCTGTTGAGATCTAATTCTGTATGAGTATTTGAGATCCAGATGGAGGGAACACTTTTCCATGCAGAGGAAGGGCACATTCACCATATTGAACAGTTGATTTTCTTCCATAGCAGAGCAGATCAGAGTAGTGCATTAGGAGAGGAAGTACACTCAGAGTTACCTGCAGACAAATCCTGATCTTGTTGACAGATTAGGGCACAATTCCTCTGTGCATGCATCAATTGTTGCATGCAGATCTAGGGTTTTGACCCTATCAGGTTTGGTTGTTACATATGAGGTAACATTGTATGTACTTGTTTTCTTCTCATATTGCTCTGGGCTCGAGATAGAATAAAGCCCCATAGATAGCTGGTTTTCCCTATTTGGGGTTTACAGGGTAAATACAATGTTGTGTGATTGATTAAGTATTTCAGTGTTTAAGTGTTAAGATATCTATAGTATTTTATTCTTAAGTCTTTAATGCATTATTGATTTATAGAGACTCAAACCGCTTGAGATCTCAGGGTTATCCAGAGGGAGTAGTGATCTATGGATAAAATTGACATGGTATCAGAGCCCTAGTAAGGGTCAGGGAGATCAATCACACTCATATCTGGAGAGGGTAACCATATCTGTTGGTATAGAGGTCAAATCTATTAGATCTGTGACCTAGGTGGATAGATTTGAGATAGATCTATCAGATCTGAGCGAGGGGAGGACATATCTGTGATCAAGAGAGGTTCTTGTATCACTTTGTGGTTTTTCAGTTCAGAGATTATGGCCACTAGCTTGAGAGTGGAGGACAAGTTGGATGGGGCCTCCAACTACAGTGCATGGAGGGCATGGATTGTGCTCTTGCTAAAAGAGAGTGAACTGTGGGATGTTGTGGAGAGCACAACCACAAATCCAGTCACAGCTCCTTTAGATGAAACTGCCAAAGCAACATATTATAAAAAGAACATAAGAGCTCAGAGGATCCTCCTTGATGCTATCAAGGACCATGGAATCCCACTTGTCTCAGCCAAAGACAATGTATATGAGATTTGGGATGCATTGATCAATTTGTACCAGAGTTCTAACACCAATAGGAAGATGGTTCTCAGAGAGAAACTAAGAAGCATAAATATGGGGAAGGATGAGAGCATGTCCAAGTATCTCACCAATATCACTCAGGTAAGGGATGAGTTGGGATTTGTGGGTGAGAAGGTTGAGTATAACGAGTTGTTTCGACAAGACCTGAATAGCGTGACCATGCCATGGGAAGTATTTCTCTAGTCCATCATTTCTAGAGAGAACCTTCCCAAGTGGGATTGTTTGTGGGACGATTTCACCCAAGAGGAGATCCAAAGAGGTTATATTCAAGGATCAACTTCCACCATTCCTGAGGAGGAGGATGTGGCACTTGCAGCAAAGGGGAAACAATGGTTCAAACAAAAGAAGGATCTAAGCAAGATCAAGTGCTTTTCCTGCAATGACTATGGACATTATGCGGGACAGTGTCCGTATAAGAAGAAGGGTAAGCGGGCAAAGGATGAGCAGTTGGCAGCAACAGAGGAGGTGGATGAGTTTACCTCTCAGTTTGAGAGGGAGTTCTCATTAGCCTCATTTTAGTCAGGGCATGATAGCAGTCAACTAGAGATCCAGTTTGATTAGAGATGGAGGGTTGACTACATGCAGAGAATTCACATGACCGGGATGCAAGATGCATTCCTTGTCCATGAGCACACACCAATGCAGATGATTTGAGATGTGCAGGGGACTGATCACTTGGTCACAGGAGTGGGTAGAGTTTGTTTTCTACTTGACCTTGGAGAGCTCCTAGAGGTATCAGGAGTGTTGTTCATTCCAGGACTGATAGGGAGTATACTCTTAGTGGCATCTTTGGCGGCTGCTGGTTACTCAATGGTGTTCCAAAGGGATCTGATATTCACCTATCCAATGGGAGTTGATCCAGTCTTGATGGGTCACATAATAGATGGTGAGTACTTGGTTCAGGGACAAACCACATCTAGCACATCAAGTTGGTTGAGTGCATCCTCTTCAGAGTTAGAGGGGCATAGTGAGTGAGATGATCACAACAGGGATGGTGCTAGGAGGAGTGAGTCCCTTCAACAGATGGATGAGTGACATGCTCACCATTATGATGAGGATCAAAGGAGTGACTCTGGTTATCTGATGGATGAGAGAGATGCCCATGATGTTGATGAGACATAGGGGATTGAGCCCTTGGACTCATATCAGATGGATGAGCATGATGCTCATACAGGCACCAGTCGGAGACTGAGTTGGTATGAGATGGTAGAGATGGAATTAGCTAAGGAGAGAGACGAGTTAGCTCAGAGACATAGGGAGTTTAGTTACAGACCAGTGGATCCACTTGAAAACAGTCTTCAAGATTGGTTACATCAGAGATTCAGAGGGAGTCTAAATCAGAGTTCAATGACAGAGTTAGTGGTTGATCAGGGGGCTTCTTTTGGAGCCACATTTATGGAGGTTAATCAGGGTACTACAGGCCAGAGGGTAGCAGTGGAAAGCAGGACAATTAGTCCAGTGTCAGCAACATGGAACTTGTTGGACCCAGGCATCAACGATAAGACTTCCCTCGATAAGAGGGAGTGTTAGAGATAGTGGTATCTCGGGATTTTCTCCATGATTCAGATGCCTTGCATGGAGGTACATCAACATTATAGGCACCCGTATGGAGTAGAGGGTGAGATACACTCTACTTAGTGGCATGAATCAATTGGCATATGCATGCGGACCTTCCAGGGTATTTTTCCTCATGCATGCATGAGATTGGCATGTACAATAGTAATTAAAAGCTGCATGCAAAAGTGACTTTTTGCATGCATAGATATTAGGTTTTTGGTAAACCTAATTGACCGGTGAGATTATATATAGAGGAAGGAGGTCCCCGGACGAGGTAGCTCAGTTGACTTATCTGAGAGAGATCAGTCAAGAGTGAGGAGGGCACATTAGTGCATGCAAGGCGACTTTTTGAGAGAGAGAAAGGAGCTTCTGAAGGAGGGAGAGTGGTGTGACTTGAGCTAGATCAGACACCACTTGTACAGATGGGAACTTGACGCCCAGTTTTGTGGACTGAGAGAGTTCATTAGAGTGGTTACTGCAGAGATTGAGGAGGATGTATTCCAGAGAGGGAGAGGGGTGCATTACCATAGGAGATAAGAGCTCGTTCTGGATCTGATTGACTGATTGAGCAGCTGATATTTTTAGAGTATCCTTACCTCAGTTTTTGAGGAAGGACTGTGGCAATCAGAGCTCATATCTGTTGAGATATGATTTCGTACAAGCATTTGACATCTAGAGGGAGGGCGCACTTTTCCATGCAAAGGAATGGCGCATTCACCAGATTCAGCAATTGAATTTCTTCTGTAGTAGAGCATATCAAAAGAGTGCAGTAGGAGAGGCAGTATCGTCAGAGTTACCTGCAGACAGATCCAGATCCAGTTGACAGATTAGGGCACAATTCCTCTGTGCATGCATCAGTTGTTGCATGCATATATAGGGTTTTGACCCTGTCATGTTTGGTTGTTACATCTGAGGTAACATTGTATGCACTTTTTTTCTTCTTATATTGCTCTGGGATCGAGATAGAAGAAAGCCCCAAAAATAGCTGGTTTTCCCTGCTTGGGGTTTACAGGGTAAATCCAGTGTTGTGTGATTGATTGAATATTTCAGTGTTTAAGTGTTAAGAGATCTATAGCATTTGATTATTAAGTCTTTAATGCATTATTGATTTATAGAGACTCAAACCACATGAGATATCAGGGCTATCCAGAGGGATTAGTGATCTATGGATAAAATTAACATTACACACAGTTTGCTTCTGATCCCGTGACATTCCGACGATTTTCGTCATTTTGGGTTATTATTGGACATATTTTAATTAAATACCCTAGAAGTGTGATTTGGAGTGTGTTATCTGAGGGAACACCCTTGTGCAGTAACTCGTTGGAACCAGAACATAAAAATATAAAGGATGGGATGATGAAAATGAGATTTCCAGCGTCTATGAATTCCTTAGAAGCCAATTAATCACTTTCTGGCATTAAAAAGGAGTTAAATACAAGTTATAAAGTGACTTTAATGAATTAAAAGATTAAAAGTTAAAAGGGTGGAAAAAAGGTGGAGAAGGAAATAAAAGGGATAAAAGGAGTTGAGATCATTCAACACTTCTACTTTTGGAGAATAAATCTTGTAGAACTCTTTGAGCAATTGCCAAGGTTTTGAGAAAACCTTTGTGTGAACACTGGTTTCGGTGGTGCAAGATCCCACCCTAGCTAGTAAAAAAAAAGGAGAGATCATCCAGATCTTTCACATGCGATACAACGTCGTGGATTTTTATTGTCATTTCATCTTCATATTTAGTGGATTCATAATGGTTTCATTGTCTTGAATGAAGGGTGCACCATTCTTTGTTCTCTTCTCATAAAAGGAGGGCGCACCCATTGTTAGTTCCCTGCTCACAAAAATGAGGGCACATTGGAGTCTGCATACACCAGATAGGAAGGGCGTAATCAAAGTTTATCTTCACCTTAGATGGCAGGCAAAATGGGTCTAGTTGTCTGACTGGGCTTGGGACACCTCTCATGGGTAGTCTAATGCACTTTTTGAGTGGATTAGGAAGCCTAAATATAGAAGAAATATATCTGGTGTGACTATTTATCTTGAAGTACACGTTCTTGGTGACTATTTATCTCTGCCATCCTAGATAGGATCATACTTTAGAATTCAGTATAGAAATTGTGATAACAGGGTCCCAACCTAACCTCCCTACTTTAGGCTACATAAGAGTTAGTAAACTAATGTATGATACTATCTTCTTTGAATAAGACCCATTATTGAGTAGTGGATGATTATTTAATCTAAAATGGTCCTCTTTCTTAAATAAGTCCCACTTTTTAGTTGGTACTCATTAATGATGGTCCATAAGTAGTTAGGGTTTTGCTATAGAGAGTGATTTAAAGAGAGATGAGGATATAAAATGTTTTGTCAAGTATTGCTGTATTTGGAGATTTTCTTAAAGAAAGGTCACCCCACCTCAAGAGGCAAGTGAACATTTCTTTGTTTCTTCTGATAAATCATTAATAAAATGGTATATTTCACATATTAAATCTTATTTGTCTCTTGCATCTCATTCTATGGATCTATAATCTCTATATACCTAGTTTTCTTTCAAGTTTAACGGTTAAGGAACACTGCAAGTGGTATTGGGGCTCTTCCTTGGGAAAAAACATAAAGGATTTGTTTTCCCTTTTGTAGATTTTTCAAGGGAAAAAAGAGGGGATGATACCATTCATATCCATTTCTGAAACCTTCCATGCAAAATCTAAAGAATTTGGCCATAGATCTCTATAAAAAATTCCCAAATTCATAAAACAAATTGAAGTTTAGGAAGTGGAGTTATTGCTAATCTAAAATTAGTTGTTTTAGGGGTTTTAATGGTGAAGATGTGTAGATTGTAGATTAGATATATTTTGATAACATGATCGTATTTTAGCCAAACCAACTGCAGTAGGTGTAGGATGGATGCATCATTTCACAATTAGGATCATAATAGAAATTCTACAAAAAATCCTCTATTGAAAAGTAATTGCAGCCCAAGATTCCAAAAATTCTTTTTTTTAGACTAGAGACGTGTCTTGACATAATTAAATAACATATAGATATGTCATTCAATGGGTAAACCTATGGTTAGGGAAGAATACATGCAAAAATTACGACTAGAGTAACCTTTTCTTACACACTTGTAACTTGTAATGGTAACCCTTTGAGTAGTGCTGCATCAAACAACACTTGTAATTGGAATCTCACTTCCATGTACCTTTGGGTATATAAGAAGTCCCCTAGGTGCACTTGAAACCAAACTTATAAAAAACTATTGATCATCGTTTTGTCATAGTACAGTATAAACAACAGTCAAGTGCATCACTTTGCAGTACCTAAGAATCATGTAGTATAGGTAAGGGCATGGTATATCCTCCTTAGTTAGAGCCTTGAGGGATTGGGTCAAGTGATACGGTTGGAAACCTACAAATATATTAGAGATCTTTTTTTTCAAGCCGAAAAAAATATAACTTGATATTCAAGATGAATCAAAGTTGTTAGACACAATGGCTCACTGAGAAGGGGGGAGGTGAATCAATGAGCTTATACTTTATTCAATTTCAACTTCAATCACAATCTCATATCATCATTTCACATTCACTTCAATATCATATTCATCCATGAACTATCTACCAATCACATGTCATTCATCAAGTAAACACATTGCACAAGAGACACAAGATATAATCTTTGTAATTTTGTATTTATTTCAAACGGCTGCAACCGTGAGGCAATTCGGCACCTACTGAATACAAAGAGCACCAACTCCTTATCTAGGACCCAACCTAGTTTTTCTTAGATCCTACTAAGAAAAGGATACAAGACCCTTCTTGTATTTACAAGTACATTTTAGTACAAGACCCTGCTTGTATTATATGTACATACATTACATCTCATATTTCATTATCTCACCATTATCAGCATCTCTGTTTATGTCAATTCAACTTGTCACTGTCATCATGTCAATTTAACTTGGCACTGTCATCAACCTTCTGTACTTGTCATAATTGTTGAACTGTCATGTCAAATCATATTATTGCTTGTCGTGTCAGATGTCATATCAATCTAGGATTTTTCCAAGTCATCACAAAAAATCAAGGGTCTTCTCAAGTCATCATCTCACTATATACTAAGAAAATCTCTGAATATATCACTGTATGCTAACACACTGGGTATACTAAGCACACATTACATCACTATGTATGTATTGCTATTATTATCATTCCACTGAGCATACAAACTGTCATGCATACCAAAAATAACATCTTTTGACTGAGCTAACTGCGTAAAAAAAAATTCGGACTATGTATACTGACTGTGTAAAAATTCAGACTGTGTATACTTCTGCTGACTTCATCAACATTGCTTCACTATTCCACAAGCACGTTTCCACAGTCATGTTTTGCCTCGGATCACCATTGAATTCTGGGATTTAATCAGATTTGATTTTTCAGACTTAAAATTTTACCAAGACACCTGTGGCTTTTAGTCTCCTTACTAATGTCCTCAATCATCCCATCAAAATGTATTCCAAAAATCCAAACTGTCTCACAAAAGATGCTCCATAATTGTGCCAGGATCAGTCACAAAACAGTCCAATGGACAACCTTAAGCTCATGTAACTTTAAGTGTTGTGAACTACCTTAACTGACATAAAACAAAGCTTTACTGGCTGCTCCTGCATTTTCCACAGTGGTTGCTCTTGTGTTTTCCTCAGTCCCCAGTAACACCCAAAATTCAGAGCATTTCACCACCGAAATATTCCTTGCATAAATGAGGTCGTTCACTTGGTATTTATACTGTTTTTTTAATGATATTTTCACTGAGCCGACCTGCTATGAATTGCAATTTATAATTTTTATTTTTTTTAAAAATAATTTCCTTTAGCTGGCCGACTTCAAGTTGTGAGGTTGTTAATTTTTATTTTTGTTTTTATTTGGTCACAAAGACATTCTTCAAAGTCAAATTTTCCACTTAAATATTTGTCCACAAGTCATATGTGTGTTTCCTTTTTTATTATTTTGTTGTTAACCCACACTTCTTAGGGTTCAACAAGTTCAAAAGCAAGGGTGTCTTCCATACTTAGGGCTTGTTGTATGTATTTTTATTTTGTTGCACAATCATCTTAATAGTCAACCTTTGTCCACAAGGTATCAAAATTACCACATTTAAGGGTGTGTTCCACCTCATTAAGCCACCCAATGATGTCATGATCACCACCACAAAGGATACCATCAAACATCATCTTCACCATGCGCATTCCCTCAAGATCAAGGAATGTGTGCCATAAGCAAGTGTCCAAGTGTTATCATAGGACCATCTCCAAGGGTTCCAAGACCCTATCCACCCACAAATGACCACATAATCTTCATTAAGTGTACAAGGACCATTAACCCATCAAGTGTGGGTCCAAGGGCTTCTTCAAGGCATCTTCATGAAGCAAGAGGCTTCATGACCCCATTAAGACACATATGACCACTGAATGGGTCATTTGGCTCATTAGGTGTTCCAATGGCTCCAATGCCCACATCCAAGGTTCTTCATGCCATGCCATGTTATTGATTCTTTTGTCCATATCATCAACCTTCATTATGCCTTTATGATTAATGGTTTGTCATCAATGACAACCTTGCTTAACAAAAGTAACAAGTATAGCCCTTCCCCCTTACTTCAAGATGTCCTTCCACATATAGAAGACCAAGAAACAAGTATCTTTCTTTACAAAAATACAATCAGTAAAGGACAAAGAGTCCAGCCTCTGCTCAAAAAACCAGACACTTAATTACAGTAAAGACACAACCAAAAGAGTGAAAAAAGAAAATTAGGACCATTTGTAGACACCCTCATCCAGCAAAACACCATCACAGTGCTCCTCAAAATGGATCAACCCATTCATCACACCCACAACAAGCTTTGAAATTCGATCAACCACTTGATTGAAATCCCTGTAAATATGCTTGAAGGAAATGTGCATGAAATCACCTTTAAGATCCAAAATATGGTTCATCCAATGTGTAAGATGAAGGATGTTAAGCTTAGAATTTCCAGATATCCAATTAATAATCACAGATGAATCCCCAACCACCTGTAAAAATTGTACACCCTTCCATTTAGCGCTCCAAAGCAAACCCCATAATGCAAGTAGTTCCACTTGAGTGTTTGTACCAAAGCCAACTCTCATCCATAATCTTAAAGAGTGTCCCCTTTTTATATGGAGAACCATCCCTGCCCCACACAAATAGTCCTTTTGTGCACCATCGAAGAACCCCACTGAACAATTAGGATAAAAAAATAGGTTGCCTAAGAGTTCTGGAAGTTTCTTTCCTCGTTTTAAACAATAATCCTTCAAGCACGCAGTAGCCCTGTGCGCCACCTGTAAAGACGAGCAAGCCCTTCGTTAAAAAACCGAGCAATTTTTGTTTTTCCAGATTTCCCACAAGATATAGAATGGCAGTTCTGGATACTTGGGATTGGAAGAGAACCAAAGAAATAGATTGTCATTAAGGTTAGGCAGGTTCCAACTCGCATTAAAGCAAAGTAACTCTTTGCAGTGGTTCCACACTTTAACCAAAAAAGGACAATTAACAAACAAATGGACGACAAATTTAGTATCTTGCAAACAAAGTAGACAGATGCTCAGTCCAATAAAGCCCCTCTTAAGTAAATCGTCCCACGTCAATATTTTTCCTTCTAAACATAACCAAATGAAACAACAAATTTTGAGTGGTATCTGCCATCTCCAGAGTTTGGACTTGACACTCGTTTGTCCTTAGGACCCTGCAAATCCTAGCCACTTCATGAAGGCCCATGACCTATAGCATCCACTCAGAAGTATTGAGCACATGATCAACATTTGTAGGTACACAAGATGGACTACTCAATAGAACATATGCAGGCAAGTATAAAACAACATGAAGGTTTAGATCCCATAGTCAACCAAATCTTTGTTGGTGTGACACTAATCAAGAAACAACTTGGGGACTTGGAAGCAATAAAAAAAAATCTTGAGACACTTTGCTAGGGAAATGTCCTTAGTTGGTCTTGCTAAAGCAGTTAGAAGGGGATGAATCCTACAACGGGAGAGGATATGTCCTAGAACCACCCTTTCAAGATAACAATTCATGGCATTGCTTTCCAAAAGTGGACATGAACAAGTTTGGTGGTTTTGATCCATCGGGGTGGGCTAACCAAATGGAACACTATTTCTCTGTTGATTTCCAACATCAGCATGATTTTGAAGCATCATAACATGATGTCAAAAGCGAACACCCTTAACTATGTCGTCATGCTATTACTTCTCAATCATGGATTCATGCTCGAACCCCTCTTTGTGTCTACATTCAGTTCCGCCACATACCTTTTCATTTTCCCATTGCGTATCTCAGAGAAAGTTTCGTCATGTTTGTCTTGTTTACTAATTTTCAGCAATTTTATTTAAATAGGTGTCCTTTATTAAATTCACCTTTCCCTTTTCCTAAGTTGTGTCATTATTATCATTCCTAAATGATTGTTTTTTATCCCTTCCCTTAACCTCACCTTGCCAATTTTTTCATTATTATTTAAAAGAAAATTACCCCTCCCAACTAAACCTCACATGTACAAAATCTCATTAATAAAACAATAAGAGAGAAAACTTGTCGAATAAAGTTTCCCTATTGTAATAAGGCCTCTCTTTACTAATATTTCATTTTCCCAAGTAAAATATTTTTTTTTAGTATGGGAACAACTTCCCAAGGGTATATCTAATAGCCCGCAAGTCAAATATATCGTTAATTTGTGACTCAGCAGGGAAACCCACCGGGGTAAGCCTCTATCCCAGGGGTTGCCTATGCTTCGAATATTGTTACAATGGGCCAATGAGCAACCCTACCCCGTTGGTTTTGAATCTATGACCTCCACAGAGATAGCATGTGTTCTTAACCATTTTCCCAAATAAAATCTTATAATGTCGCAATCTTGTGGTCTTTGGCATCCATTTCACATTTTTAAAAGTCAATGTGTTTATTACATTCAAAAAATAATTAATATCTTTGCTTCAAAGGACAAAGAGGGAGAAGCATGAGATTTATTTTTTAATGATATGCACTTGGTTAGCTATGCGGAAAGGAAATTTGTTTGTACAGAGCCATCCACTATAGAGTTCTCATCATCCCATCCTAGTTGGTTCAAGGTCGAGGGTTGGTGTCAAAATGTTGAAGATGTTGCTCTCGTTATATTCTCCAGGGTCGAGAACCTTGTAAAGGGAGAATGTTCTAGTGTTAAATGTCTTACAGTTTCATGTTGGAGCAAGATTAAAAAGCAGAAGATTGTTCGTGATTGGTAAGTGCAACGCTATTGAGTTTACACAAAAAGGAGCTTGGTCTTTAGACAATAAAAGAATGACGCCAAATTCTTTTTACAACCATGATGAAGTAAAGAGATTGAAACATGCAGGGTTAAAAAATTTCTTCTCTACAATCGTGGGTAGTTTTTCAATGCAGGGCCAACACCCCGATACATAGGAAACACTAATGGTGCCTTCGTTCTGCAAATGTATCTGAGGAAGACGGGTCCCCTTCACATCATCAATGTGATCACATCGAATTGGCCCATTGGGGAGCTAGTTGGGCAACCAAAATCATGCACAATGGGTGGTGGTGGCTTGGTGAGATTGGGCACCCAGCGAAAGAGGAAACACATCGATGGGTTATCAAGAGGATATCCTACGATAGTGGCTGCAAATGATGCTGTGCAAATAAGTGCGCTTAAAATCCTGTGATGTATTACTTACTGTGGGTGGGTCTTTGCGTTTTGATCGACGAAGAGCAAAGCTGGATTTGGTGTTGATTATTATGCATCATAGTAGCATAATTTAGTTGTTTTGGTAGTTTGTGTACGAACATTTGGAACAATTCAAATTCGTTGAAAGGATATGGATTCTTATTAGTGAACAATTAAATTTTAAAAACAAATTAAATAAATCAAACTTTAATTATTTGAACATTATAAAACAAAAATATAATTCAATTTAATACTATCTTATTAAAATAATTATTAATTATTCTAGGTTTTCGAGATTTTATATTTTTGTTTTTTAAATAAATGATTGATTTTATTATATAAATGTCTATGTACATTTATAGTGTATTTGTGAATATTTTATTAAAAATATTATATGTAAATATTCTACTTCCGTGTATCGAATGGTATTTGTATTCGTATTCTAATTATGCACGGCATATGTTACTTTCTCCATATTATCACACACTTGCACTATTTCGTAAAGGAAGGCATGTCCTGTTTGGATCCACCCAACCACCACAGCCACGAATCCGGGCAACACATGCAGTAGTAGGATCATAACTGCCAACATTGACAAATACAACATAAAGATACACTAGCTGTTGCACAGGCTACCACGACTCATACAACGGGCATCTGTCCAACGCCACGAACATGTTATAATGTGCATGGGATGGAGGGATAGTTTTTAGAAACACCAGCTTTAAGAACTGGCACGTAGCGCTGGTAGCAGCCACACCCACAATGAATACTCATAAAAGAACGTCAAAAGAAATATTAGTATAAGCCATGGCCTGTCCCGGGCTACTCCTCCTTTCATTCATTCTTCCCGATTCCCGAAAGCCGAGATAAATGGACACGTGGATTACAACATGTTACTCTACATAACACAAACAAGCCGACAATGGCGGATGTGACCAGGAGATGGTTGGAGTTTTGGTGACGGCCTTACACGCACAGGAGATGGTTGGAGTTTTGGTGTTGGCAGTTAGTTTTGGTAAGGCTGTTTGGACTCTGGAGTATGACAAATGAGTGCTAAAGCACAAATGAGCAGTGAACAAGGCTCTGTGTCGGCATCACATAAGAAGGAATCGTCTTGGATTGCGATGTGCATGTCGAGGTGTTTCTTTGATGGAAGAACCAAATTTTCGAAGATGTGAAACTAATCCGAGCGGCCATCCAAAACACTTGAAAAATATGTACATTCAAATCATCCAAAAGACAAGCAGCGAAGTCAACGATTGACTTAGCTGTTTGTTGGTCCCTTGGATGACTTGAACCTGCATATCCCAGTTCAAATCATCCAAAAGACAAGCAGCCAAGTCAACGGTTGACTTCGCTGTTTGTTGGTCCTTTGGATGGCTTGAACGTGCATATCCCAGTGGAGAAAACAAAGCCCTATGACAATGCAAATCATGCTAAGGTCCGTTGGATGGCTTGAACGTGCATATCCCAGTGGAGAAAACAAAGCCTTATGACAATGCAAATCATGCTAAGGTTGATCGAATTCAGAAAATTGTAAAAGAGATGTATGTTGCTAGGCTCAAGAAGTTAGTAAGGAATTCCTTCGATGGAGAACAAAAGAAACATAGGTGAAACAAAACAGGAGCATGCAGTACAAATCTTGACAATAGAGAATGTTGAATAAAATTCGCATATGTACCCAATTTAGGAATGAAGCCCTATCCTCGCAAAAATTAAAAAATATTTTGTTATAGGCGCATAAAAGGGATTCTGTATGTTAGTTGAAAATTACTTATGGAATCGACAACAGTTTAATCCCACCTGAAAGACGACGTATCAAACGTAAGTCCTAGAGATAGTTACACCTACATACCATGCTACGTGTTTTCCTCACTCGTCTCATTCATCAAGCGCCAAACGTCTCGAAAACACTTTAAGTTCTCGAAACAGCCGAAACGCTTTGGCTAGCTCTGGGACGTGCTTAAATGCGGAGTTGCACAAGATATTGGGACATGGAAGGTAAGGCTACTTCCAGTTCCATCCCTGAGGGCGAAAGTAGAGCATCTTTCCGTCGAAGGTTACCTCAAGAATGAAGAAAATTGAGTGTGAGCACATTCACGTTGTTTGGGTGTCACTCGGTTGAGCACTGGAATGTTGTCTGGTTTTCACTCTGTTGAGCACTGGACTGTTGTCTGGGTTTTACTTCGTTGAGCACTGGAATGTTGGGAGCAACATAGATCCCAGAAACCTTCTATCTTTAGAGGTTTAAAATGTATTGAATGCTTGTTTAATAGATCTGACTTTAAATTTACATAGATCCACCTTAAATCTAACTTGATACTTAAAATAGATCCAGATTTAAAATAAATCTACATATTGTTTGACATACCTACATCCTTATCATCTTTATCTGACATTTTCAATCATTTAGCATATATTTTTCATGCTCTTCAATGTAATGTAAAATAATCAACTAAAAAATTTCATTTTACATAAACACTCACAGTTAATAATTAATATGTGGCATAAGCGATTTGTTTTAGGCACATCACACTTACATCATTTCTCATTCAAACATTTTTCATTAATTTGCTTTCTCTAACTAAT
Organism: Larix kaempferi; assembly: GCA_027924585.1. Classification (NCBI taxonomy): domain Eukaryota; kingdom Viridiplantae; phylum Streptophyta; class Pinopsida; order Pinales; family Pinaceae; genus Larix; species Larix kaempferi. Next base: position 48,272,262 of record BSBM01001530.1, on the reverse strand, counting down.
GTTTTTCAGTTTTGTTCATAAGTTGATCATTTGCCTTCTTAAAGTTTATTCCATAAGTTTGCTTAGTTATTTTGTGTACTTATTTATACATAAGGCTTTTAATTAGTTAGTTATTACTTTAATTTTATTTCGTTAATTTAATAGTATTATTTAATTCATTAATGTATATATTATATAGTTTCTTCGACTAACATTATAGATTTAATCCACACCAAGGGCTCTAAGTAATACCTAGGTTTTCATCCACATCTTCCCCTTGACTAGTCTTCCAAGGGTGTTCTTTCATTGTTTTTGCATGAGTCAATCTAAGCATCAATGTTCTCTTTCCATGGCATTACCGATAACCCAATGAAATTTAATGTGGGGGTGTTATATTTGGATTTGGAACATTGGGAATGGTGGTAGTGGTGGCAATGGTATAAGAAATATTATGGAGGCTACATTACTTGGACCTAGTTTGTAAAGGTCCTTTATGCTCTTTTTCAATGTGACACTCACTATCTAGGAATATTGATAAAATTACACCAAAAAAACATAGTTAGATAATTTATAATAGCCTTTGAGTAGTTGCAAGTATGCACAAAGGTCTTGTCTAATTCTATTTATAAAGAGTGTTTCATCAATTGCCTCAAGGAGGCAATCAAAGAACAAGTCAAGATGCGCATCCAACTACTTGGTTGCAAGCTTGTGAGAGAGATAAAGGAGTCGATATCGTGATCAATGCCCAAACCAAAATAAATTCATTCACCACTCACATGGTCCCTCCAACATCTATCTACAACCCCTCTCCCTCTCAACCCTTGATTATCCCAAAATTGTCCTAGGAAGACATGGTTGAATGCCAACACCTCAAACTCTATTATAATTGCGATATGTGATATTTCAAAAGGAACAAATGTAAGGAACACAAATTATTTTAAATGGATGTACCCCCACCAGACCACTAAAAAGAGATCCCAATTGAAGAAACTCATGAACCATAGTTGGAATATATAACCCCTCCTACTGACAAAGAAACCACCTCGCAATCACCTTGCAAGGAACCCCAAATTTCACTTCATGCCTTATCTAGTTTCTCACACCCCCAAACTTTGAAGTTGACAGGTTACCTCAAGTACTGAATAGTGATTGTTTTTATTGACAGTGATAAAACCTAAAATTTTATTCATAGGAGAGTGTTTGAAGAAACCCATCGTTATGTCCCTACCATAGAAATATTACAACTATGATAGCCAATAGCCAATAGTGGTACGATGAAATGTAGTGGCCAATATGAAAATGTGAAACTTTACATGGATAGCTATAACCCAAAGTTAACTCACATGTTTGCTACTGAAATGGGTGGTTGTGATATAGGTCTCAAGGCATAATGGTTATGAATTTTAGGACTGGTCAATATGTATTTTAGGATTTATACATGAGCTTCACTAACAAAAGGTAGAAACACATCCTCAAGGGGATAATATCTAGTTCCCTTAAAATAGTGGCCAGTGCCCCATGAGAGATTCACCCTAATTTTCAGCTAGTCCTCTCTAAACATCAACATGTATTTGAAACACAAGAAGGTTTACCACCTTCACATGGGGGGCATGACCATTGTATTCCCCTCATTCCAATGAGGAAACAACCCAATGTGCATCCTTGTAGGAACCCTTTTGCACACAATAATGAAACAGGAAAAATCATTCACGAATTCTTGAATGCATGAGTCATATGTCTCGGTACTAGCCCTTACTCATCATCGACGACCATGGTATTAAAGAAAGAGGAACTTGGTGCATACTTCTTGATTTCTAGGCTCTCAATAATTTGATCGTCAAGGACAAATCTCCCATCCTAGTTATTGATGATATATTAGATGAACTTCATGGAGCTAAGTTTGTCACTAAAATTGGTGTTCATTCCATCTACCACCAATTTCATGCTAGTATTCTTTGATGATATCTTGATCTACAAAAAACATGGGAATCCCACATAGAGCATGTCAATCGTGCCTTGCAACTACTAAGGGACCATATATTATTCTCGAAACGTTCCAAATGTGCCTTTGGGTTTCAAAGGTTGAATACTTGGGTCACATTTTAAGTTCAGACATAGTATGAATAGATACAAAGAAAGTTGTTACTATGAAATATTGTCCCTAAGCCAAGTCTTTGAAGAGCTTGCGTGGGTTCTTAAAACTTACATACTACTAGAAGAAGTTTGTGAAAATTTATTGTTCCTTTAACCTCAATACTATAAAAGAATTCCTTTGTATGGAGTAAGGAAATTGAGTAGGCTTTCTTAGCTTTAAAGGATGCCATGTGCACTACTCAAGTATTAGTGGTGCCAAATTTTAGTAAGATTTTTTTCTTGGAATGTCATGTCTAGAGTAGAGTCATGGGAGCAGTATTGATGCAAGAAGGGAAACCATTGTCATTCACCAGTAAGAAGTTGCATGATTGTAATTTGGGAAAATCCACATATGAGAAAGAAATGACGGTCATCCTTCATGCATTTAATACCTAGTGCCCATATGTCATGCATAGGCATTTCAAGATCAAGACGACCAATCATAGTCTAAAGTACTTCCTAGAACAAATGATCTTATACCTAGAGTGGAATTAGTGGGTTACTAAGATGTTGGGGTATGATTAGGATATCATATATAGGAGGGGTAAAAACAATGTGGTAGTTGATTCTTTATATTGACAATTGAAAAGGTTGTATACCTCTTTTCCTTATCCTTTCCTATTCCAAGCTGGGTTAAGGAATCCCATTGAGAATGGATGGAAAATGACTATCTAGTTCAACTCATTCAAAGGCTTCAAGAAAATAATAATCCTCCTAAGGGGTATACATGGCAGTAAGACACATTCAGGTATAAAGGGTGCACTGTTCAAGTAAAGAATTCTACCTTAAAATAAAAGGTCTTAAGAAGACTTACATTCATCAAATAGTGGGTCACTATGGTTGTCATAAAACTTAGAGAAGAGATAAGTGCTTGTTCTTTTGAGAAGTCATGAAGATCAACGTCAAGTATTTTTAGAAACATGTGACACTTTCCAAAGAACAAGGGTGGGATGGTGAAGACACCAAAGGAACTACAACCACTACCAATACCAACACATATATGAAATGAATGACAAACAAAGTTGTCATTGATAGCAACACATTAATGACAAAGGTTGAAGCATGACATGGCAAGAGACTTGATGAAGGACAAGGACAATGAAGGACAAAGACAAAGGACATGGCTTGGTGATGACATGACAAACATGACAAAGAATGAGGACTTGGAAAAGGATGATTACATGGCAGAGAGGATGGTGACTTGGCAAGTATGGACATGGAGGACAAAGGCAAGATGGACAAAAGAAAATGACATGGAATACAAGACATGGCAAAGGACAAAGCATGACAAGTGTTCATGACATGGAAAAAGACAAAAGGTTAATGGCATGGCAAAGGCTGAAGACAAGGAAAATTTGAGGACATGACAAGCAAAGAAAAGGCCCCCTACGGGCATTTTATTGAGGCATTGCAGGAATATTGAAGGGTCCCTGTGGGCATATTCAAAAGCCCATTGCAGGAATTTCTAGTGGACATTGCGGGCATTTGAAGGCCCATTGTGGGCATATGGAGAGGCACCTGTGGGCATCCAAAGAACAGCCTACGGGCATTTTAAATGAGGCCTTGCAGGCATTTGTTAAGGCAGTTGTGGGAATATTTGAGGAGTGCTGCGGGCATATTCTATAGCCCTTGTAGGCATATTCTGAGCCCTTCCGGGCATAACAATAAGGAAAACTACAGGCATTTTAAGAAGGATGTGCGGGCATATTTATAATGCCCTTGCGGGCATTTTAAAGTGATCCTGCTGGCATAAATGAAGGCCCTTGCGAGCATAATTATAAGGCCTCTACGGGCATTTTGTGGAGCCCCTTGCGGGCATTTTATGGGAGCTATGAGGATCCCTTGCAGGCATCTGGAAAAAGGATCAGCTGCGTGCGTATGTGATCCACGTCGCAGTCGGAAAGTCATCGATGTTGATGCAACTTCGACAAGTTTCAACTTGACACGAATTCGACTCGACAAGTTTCCAGTCCGGCAGGTTAGCTCCGACAGGTTTTGAATTAGACACAACTCTGACGAGTCTCGACTTTGACACACCCCGACACATTCGCACCTTCGACATGTTCAGGAAACTCACAGTTCACGACATCGACAAGCAACGTCGACATGCGACCAGTGACTGTCGAAGTTCGACAGATTGTCTCTCTGTCTTCCAGTCGACTGTAATAGTTGAATTGTTGAACCGTTCTAACTTCTTTTGTAACTGAACGTAATGGGAAGGCACCCAAGCGTCTCAGAATTCTATACAAGCATGTACAATATTGTAACATAGCGATCTTATCATGTCTTATACTTATTTACAGTAATAGAATATTAGTTCGCAATCCTGCATATTGTTTGTGCGTATTTGTGGTTATCTGTGTAGTGTAATACTGCTTTGCTCATTCTGCTTATTCTTAATTGCTTCCACCATAACAGAGCCGACTCATTCAGTCGAACTATTGTCCCCCTCATGCTTCCTGGACAAGACCTGGATCATTGGTATTAGAGCGTTCAGTTTTCGTGCTTAAGTTCTGCATATACACTTAGCAGACGCTACCTTGAAAGATGGCAGAAGAAACAAACAATAGACATGCAGCCGATGAGATAGTACAGCTTATTGAGCAAGCTCTGGCTCAACAATGGGCTGAAATGTTCGCCCAATTCAACGAGATTCTCATGCGATTCGATTCGACATCCGGAGGATCTTCGATGAGAACTCACTCCAATAAAATAAGCCCCTTCAAAGTACAAATGAATCTGGACATACCGAATCTTGAAGGTGAGATTGACACAAAATCCGCCGAGAATTGGGTGCTACAATTGGAATCCTATTACGCTGTGAATCAACTCTCAGACGCTGAAAAGATCACCATTGCATCCTTAAAGATGTCAACATCTGTGTACTGCTGGTGGGAGAACCTCTCGACAAAGATGGAGAAAAGCGGAGACCCCATCGACACATGGGATAAATTTGTCCAATACATCCGACAGAAATTTTACGCGCCTAAATACCTCGAGCAACAATATAAGAAGTGGCAGCAACTAAGGCAATGGAAAGGCCAATCAGTAAAAAGTTACACCGACGAGTTTTATCGACCCATGGCTAGACTTGGCGTCCAAGAAGAAGAGAAATTGCTTGTTCTGAAGGACGTTAGCGGATTGTCCCAGTACATTCAGCAAGAGATGGAATTTCTGACTGTCAATATGCTTGCGGATTCTTTCCACTACTCCAGCAAACTTGAAACCAAGCAGAAAGGAAAATCACGTTTCGCGACAAAGCCACCATCAGGACGACCACCCGACAAGAAGGCACCAGCCGACTTTGACAATTCGAAATATTCTCAACCAACACCGCCAAAGCCAGACCACGGTAAGAATCATTTTCACAAGAGGGAACGTAGCAAACAACCGCCGACCGGAAAATGGTGCGATTACCACCACTCATCTTGGAATGATATGTCTGAATGCAAAGCTCAAAAGACCTTTTTGGCAAAAGTGTCGACCTCCGACATGTTCGACAAGACGGTGGAAGAATCTGATCCAGATGCAACAACCCTTTTGACCTCGACCACTCCAGCAGTCTCGACTATAGTCGACGAGGAGGAACGAGAATGCTTGTTCCATACATGGATATGGGTCTGGAGCAACTCATTGCATCTGATTTTGGACAACGGGAGCCAGAAGAACTTCGTTTCTGAAGATCTCATGAAGAAACTAGGTCTTGTTACCACTCTGCATCCTCAACCTTACAACATTGGTTGGATGAAGGATGGACAAGAACTTTGGATCACTCGACAATGCAAACTCACATACTTCATAAAGCCTTTTGAAGATGAAGTACTTTGTGGAGTGGAACCACTCTCTGTAGCCAACGCCCTGTTTGGGAAACCTTACCTCTGGGATAGACATGGAAGTTATCAGTCACGGCCTCAGAAGGTGATTGTCTGAATCCAAAATTGATGATTCAGCATACTAGAGCGTCAACCTACACCAACGGTTGCTTTGACATCTACCAAACATACCAAGAAGCTCATCAATCATGCTTAGATGTTTGCATTAATCATGATTGTTACACCTAAATCTTGCCACCTTGAGACTCAGTGTAAACCTCCCTGAAGTCCCCATGACTAAGACATCAAATTGGAAGAGATACTGACCTATTTCCATAGGGTTTAGTAAGGTCGTCGCAGGTCACCCTTGTGCAAACATGCGACGTCGCAGGTTGTCATAATGCAATCTGCGACCATGTCAGTTAAATGGATAAAAGGGCATCTTCGAGCCATTTCTCGAAGGTGTGTGATGTGGATCTCTATCCCTAACCTATAGGGGAGCTGGCATTCAGTTCCCTATCCCTTTGGGAGGATCCATTAGGCCTCTCCCACTATATCTCAACCTACCCAATCCTCTTAGTCCTATATAGATGAATCTCATTCCCATTCCAAGGGGAGGAAGTCTATAGTACTTGCATGCTGGTGAAATTAGCTTAGGAGATCTCTACTCATCTCTTGGGATACCTATACTTCCTTTGGAGGCTTTGGAATTGGCTTGTTGGAGGAGGATTGCGACGTTAATATTTGGTTGTAATAATCTATCTACTTTGTACTTCTCTCTTTTAATACAGTAATATAAACTCTTTCCACCAAATGTTGTTGTGTTAATAATGTTTGTGTAGTTTACTTAGATCTGTTACTGTTTATATATTGTTTTACTGCTTGCATTGCTCTTAATGTCTTGACAGGTCTTGCAGCTGAGATTTGATGGTTGTGAAGATTGGAGCAACATCAAGGAGAAAGGATCCATGATCTAAAAGGTAAGACATCTAATCACTCGATCTTTAACTAGATCTAGGAAAGCAGTTTCATTCTGTCCCACTTGTTCTAGATTCACGTTGAACTAGGGAGATCACGCCTTAAGTCTACTTTCGGTAGATTGTCCGGTAACAAGTTTGGTGACCATACTAGGGAATTACAATGCATTGTTTTAAGTTTTTAGTTTGAAAGTCATTTTCTCTGATTTCTTTGTGAGCCATTTCTTTTGCCTCCTTAGCCTCTCTAACCACCAGATCATCTCCTTGAAGAGTCTGTTGACTTCCTTTGGGTCTGTATGTTTGATTGTCAAGCCTTTTGATTGCTCATATTTGGAGATCTTTTCATCCTTGCATAGGGATCTCGCCCGTCGCACCTAGGTAGTATAGCCAGACCGACATTCCCCTCTCAGGCGCAGTCTGCTGCCCTGCAACCTGCGACGTTGTCGCTCCTCTCAGTTTGACATCCTGCGCCATTGGCGCAATTCACATGTTTGCCACCTGCGATGGGCACTCTGAGCCTGACTAGAGGCTGCACCGAGCAGTCTAACCTTGTGCTTGGTTTCTCTCCTCTCCAACCTTTGAGTTTGGTTTTCCTTACAGACCTTCTATGCATTGTATCTTCTAGCCATAGACCTTTTTGATGTTGCATTGCTAGTGTTTGGTTTTGTTTGGTTTGATTTGGATTGGTTTTGGGTTCCATTTTGGACAAGTTTGAGACTTGGTAGTGGTGGACACTTTGGTCTCCCCCACCTTCATCCACTTGACCTTGCATTCCCTCCTCTCCTCACCTGATCTAGTCCTTCCATTGGATCAGATCCTAGACCTCTTTTGCACATGTTACTTAGCTTTGCTTGCATCCGGTTGTTTGTTGAGTGTCTTGAGTGTTTTTCAGGTCATATGAGTGCTTGTAATTTTCTTGAGAATTTCTGAGTGTTTAGAGTGCTGCAAATAATCTCTCTTTCCATCCATTCATGCTTAAAAACATTATTGTTATCAAGTTGTAGTCTTGGCATATCATTGAAAAATTAAAAGTGCTTCATTTTTTACCGTTTTCAAGTGCATTTGAAAATTGTTGTAGAAATTGGTTCATGCATTAGAATTTATCATTCATTAGTCTTTTGGAAAGTTTGAAGAAAAGTTAATCATTTGTGTTTTTCATGAATTATGACCCATTCATTTTCTTGAAAAATCCAAGTGAAATCAAGTTTTTGCAAAAGTGATTCCATGCTTGAAAAGAATCGTATGCATTTTTTGGTTTTTTATGCTTTTAAGCCATCACAATGAAATTTGCAAAGTTACTGTGCTCTAGATAGGAATTCTCTCTTTTCATCACTTAGTTTCATTTTTTATTCGAAAATACAAAAATAAAATGCTTAGATTTGGTTTTGATGCTTGTTGATTTTCATGTTTTGCTTGGAAAAACAAAAAGAGTACTTTCATTGTCAAATTTGGTAGAATTGAGATTTGTTGAAGCTTTGTTTGTTTTGGTAAAACCACTTGAAAAGATTTCTCCCTCCCATACATAGATTTCATCAAAAGGAAAAAGTGCATGTTTTTTCATGTAGTTAGGGCTTGCATTATGCTTACGTTTATGTACTCACTTCATGCATTCACCTATCCATCCAGATAAAATTAATGGTAGAACTAGGGTAAAATATTTAGTAACTTGTGTGTTAAGTTAGAGACGTGTTCCGACATCTTAAAACATGGCAACTGTCGTTATTTTCCTGCACTGCATCCCGGGGGTATTGTAGTCTTCCACATACCAACCGGTATATCGAAGCTCTTTCACGTACCAACCAGTATATCGAAGGCTCTTTCACGTACCTTATGGTACATCGAAAGGCACTTCATGTACTTGGCGTATATACGAAAGGTGTTTCACGTACTCGGTGGTATATAGGAAGGTCTCATGCCATACGGTTGTGCATTAGACAACACTAACACAGATTTGAGCTCCCACATACCTTGAGTATATCGGGAGACACTCTTAGGATTCCTGAAACCAACTAAGCTATCCATATGGCCGTCTTGGCAGAGCAATACACCGAGAACAACACTCGGGGAGCTACTATGCACGTACTATCAGGTAGTCGGGTTATATTGTTAGGGGTACGGTCCTAATCTTCCCTGGTTAGTGCTCTGAAAAATTAGGCCGAGTATAACTGTTGGACCCTAGAGTGTATCGCGAGTTGCGAAGCCTTGATAATCTCGTGAGGTTCCAGACTTTTGAATCCACACCTATCACATAAGTTTGCTTGCGGCCTTAGTTTGTGTAGATTTTTTCTGGACTGCTTTTCTTTTTCTTAGAATACTCTTAGAAGAAACTCTGTCACTCTGGCTGACTTTCCTTGGAGAAGGTCTCGTAGGATTCTGAACTTACCACCCAAATATCCCCTTAATTAGGAGGTAATTTCGAAGGTAAGAATGGACCCACACATCACGGTCATGTCACCTAAAGTAGAAAACCCTACTTTGAATGTTGGGGCGCACATGTTCCCTCCGGATTCACCCACCTCCAACCCCTCACAGGGTGAAGAGGCGAGAAATTCCACTTCACCTGACGTACCTCTCCCTCCCGTTTTACCGGGAGAGCCTGGATTAGTGGAATGGTTAAACCACCCCCAGAATGACCCTGTATCAGCTGCGTTTGGTCCAGCTGCACCCTTTTGGGAAACTTCTCTAGTTCAACAAGTGGCTCATTTTGCCACCACATCCGGTTGGCCCACTCCCGACGAGCTTTTCAGACCCCTTCATGCTCGCTTGGATCAATTACGTTCTAGCGGCGATCAACTTCGAAGACAAAGTATTTCACAAAGGGCTGAAGTCACGGAGATACCCACATATCGGCAAATCCCCATTCGCACTTTATCTTATGACTCACCCAAACCATCCATCCACAACATGACCACTTATGAATCTAGTCAACCCTCACTTCCTGCAAGTACGCCCCTTAGACAGGAGACCAGTTCTATCACTCAAACGATGCAGGAAAACAGTCCAACACTCCTCTTACTACTACTAGAGCATTACCCACTCCTCCCCCACCTCAAAACTCGCGGGGAGAATACTCTTTACCTCCTACCTTCCTTACGAGTAATGTTAACCCCGTAGGAGATAATCAACAACCCGTGTTGGGTCAACCTTTGATTAGTGGTCAGCAAGTTGTTGCTAGGGGGAAACCCCCGTCTCTTAACCATAATACTGGAGGAGGAGTTCCCATCGGTTCTTCCGTTGGAACTTCCTTACCCTCCGAACCTTCCACCACGGGATAATCCCATGTTGGGGGACCATCCCAGTCAAACCAACCACCATGGAGTCAAGCGTATCCAAGTTATCTTAACCATGTGTCGGGACAATTCAATCCCGGAAACGCACTCTACAGGATACCTTATCCTGGAAATCCATACACTCTATGGGGGCATCAAAATGTTTTACAATATGGAACCCCACCTACTGTCCCTCAAGAACCACCACCCCCGTTTGGTACCCCCCCACCTCCTTCCGGAGGTAGTGCCCCCCCCCACAATTCTGGAGGAGGAGGACCTCTACCTTCTAGTGGAGGACCACCTCATTCTGGAAACCATGGCCCACCCCCTCCTGGCGGCGGAGGTGGAGGCGGAGGGCCACCCCCCCGATGGTGGAGGACCATCCCATCTTGGTGGCAGTGGTGGAGGACCATCCTATCCTGGTAGAGGTGGCAGAGAAGACCCACATCCTTCCAGCAGCGACAGTGGAGCACCACCTCCTCCTGGCGGAGATGGTGGAGGTCCACATTATCTCGGTGGCGGAAACAAACCCCCGCTATTTGGAGGTGGCGGTGGACCACCACCTCCTCCCGGCCGAGGCGGTGGAGGTCCATCCTATCCCGGTGGCGGCAGCAGATCCCCACCATTTGGAGGAGGCCCACACCCTCCCGGCGGTGGCAGCAGACCCCCACCTTATGGTAATGGACCACCTTATTATGGCGGGAGACCTACATATGGTCCGAGCGGCACACCCCCTTACGGCTAGTTTCCTCCGGGAACACCCTACAACCAGTCGATGCAAGGTCCCAGTGGTCCATACATGTCATATTAGTACTATCAGTACCCGCATCCAAATCAACAGTTTCCCTTTTTGGTTACGTTGGATCTACCTGACCTGTCTCATCTGACCAATGATCCCATCTTCCACGGATACAATTGGCCACAGATTCTGGTGAAAATACTATTAGATATTCCCAAATTTGATAGAAAACCTGGTGAGGATCCAAAAAACCATGTGATGACATACCACTTATGGTGTTCATCCAACTCCTTGATGGACGACTCGATCTGTCTTAGGTTATTTCAACGAACTCTCACTGGCCCGGCTACCAAGTGGTATATTGAATTACCACCCAACACTTTTCTAGATTTCCGCTCTCTTGCTATGTCATTTTTGACCCATTTCCAGTTGCCCATTCGGTATGAGACTGGTAAGGACTTACTGACCTCGCTCCGCCAAAACACTGCCACTCATATCTCAGATCATATCCATGAATGGAAAAGGAGACGGCGTCTTATTAAGGCTCATATCCCCGACCAACTCTTAGCTGACTGGTTCACAAAGTCCCTCTTACCTATTGTAGCTCGAGACGTGTCCATGGGAGGGACCGTCACCGAGGAACAGGCTATTTCCCATGCCCATTACTTAAACCTGGTTTATGCTCAATTCGGCACGTTGTATGAAATTGTTCCTTACACACCCCGCCCTACATATGACCTTGCAAAACCACCTAAGGGACCTTAGGTCGATGGCATCATTGGTTCCCTTACCTCCCATCCTTCTACTCAAATTGGTGGATCATAGAACCCCCAGGGTTCTTCCCCATCACCACCACAAGCTGGAGACAACACTACCAAGTCCACCACTCCTGCCTCCACCGAAGAGGTGAATTCTATTCAATCGGCTTCATCTCAGAAGTCCGGTGGTAAGAAGAAAAACAAGGGCAAACCTAGTAAATATTTTAATCAATAGGAGCCCAAGCCCACCCCCGAAGACACCAAATGAAAGAGGAAGTTGAAGTATCCTTGTTTACTGTGCAGTGGTGACCATTTCTCCAAGGAATGTCCTCACTAAGACGAAGTGCAGAAGTTTCTTAAAGGAAACTCTACTATTGCAGTTCTCAACGATCCTTTCCCCGCTCAGAATCAACAACTGATCACCTAAACCTCTCCTTCCCACGGAGAGGCATCCTCCACCGCGCATGTTCTCATGATGCGTAGTGAGATGGTTAACTTGAACACACGTTCACACTCGTACGACTTCGTCCCTCAGAAGGAACCTGTTGGAAGTAATACTGAAAAATCTTCCACTTCTATTCCTGACGTCACTGTACCACACGCTTCTCTCACCATTGAGAAGCCTCCTTGAGAGTCAGTGTTGCATCTGCCTAAGAGCATGATTCGAAAATCCATTTTCAGTCCCAATGCTCGGGCAGCTCAAAACTAAAATATTGTAGAGGACCTGGAACAAGCTCCTTGTGCTATGTCGACGCTAGAGGTCTTGCAAAACTGTCCCAACCATCACAAGACTCTTAACTCTACTATTGGTGCGGTTGATCTGGATTCTTCTAACACCATCATGTTCCGTCTTGAGTACTTTAAACCGATGCTTTCCCACCAATTGGCATTTCAAGTTGCCACAAACGTTGCTGGGAAGACAGTCCATCATACTATTTTGGACGAAGGAGCCTCTACCTCGGTCATGTCGATTTCGTGTTGGAGAGCCATTGGTTCTCCCGAGTTAAACCGTTCTCCCACCACCTTGAAAGCATTCGATAGTCGTGGTTTCCAACCTCATGGGATGTTACAAGCCTTGGAAGTCGAGTTGGGGAGTAAGACTACAACCATTAACGTGGAAGTGGTCGCCGCCCCTTTAGATTATAATATTTTACTTGGTCGTAACTGGTTCTATGCCATGACTGCGGTCGCATCATCTGTCTTCCGCATTATGCAATTCCCTCACCAAGTTCGAATTGTCACTGTCGACCAACTGGACTTCTGTACACCGGACACCGCTACTTATCCCGACGATATGTCCCATTACTCGGGCAATATTTGCAACCATATGAGAGCATGGGGGTTGGCCTCATCAAAGATTCATCTCTTATGGGTGTCTTTCCAACCTCAGATCCCCCCAACCATGTTGCCACAGTGAACATGATATCCTCTGTTCCCAACTCCACTGATCCATGGCTCATACCCGACGAAGCCACTATGCACCTGATTTGAGATACCATGCCTCTTTCACCCGCTGAACTCACTTATGAGGCTATCCAGTCAGCACCAGAGGACCACTTGGCTGTGGCATCTACATCCTGTTCTCTACAACAGACGTCGTCCTTACGTGATCCTCTGCTCTAGACTTTTCATTCCGACGAGTCCATTATGGAGATTATGAGTGGGGATGACCCTTCGTGGGAAGACCTCCATTATCGATCGTCTTTCCTTCTCCCATTGGATACTGTAGAGAACCAAATCACCACTATTTTCGCACTGGATGTCTACCCTTGCCCCCAATCCCCGATACTTATGTGTCATACCGACACTGAGGGAAATCTGGCCTACATTGAACCTACCATTCCGGTAGACATATCGGTTACTCCTAGTGTAGTGGAACACATTCGTTTAGGCCAGAAGTGTTCTCCTGAAGAGATTACTAGTTTCACGGCCTTGTTCAAGCAATTTCAAGACATGTTTTCTTGGACCTACGAGGAAATGCCTGGGATAGACCCTGCTATTGTTTCGCACGAGAGTCAAACCTATCATGATGCTAAACCAGTTCGACAAAAGCTTCGACTGGTACACCCTAGAAAAACTGTGGCGATTAAGGCAAAAATTGAAAAGCTCTTGAAGGCCGGTTTCATTTACCCTATTCCATTAACAGAATGGGTCTCAAATGTCGTCCCTATAGCTAAGAAGCAGGGCACCATTCATGTTTGTGTTGATTATAGGGATTTGAACAAAGCTTTTCCTAAGGTCAACTATCCCACTCCCTTTATCGACAAGATCATAGACAATTGTGCCAGAAGTGTCATCTTCTCGTTCATGGATGGTTTTTCTGGTTACAACCAAATCGAGATCCACCCGGCTGATCAACATAAGACAGCTTTCATCTGCCCTTGGGGCACGTTTACTTATCGCAAGCTCCCTTTTGGTCTTAAAAATGCTGGTGCCACATTCCAACGGGCCATGTCGTACGCTTTTCATGACGTGAAGGACTTTGTGGAACCTTATCTCGACGATCTCCCTGCTCATTCGCGGAATCACAACTTCCACATTGATCATCTGACGATGGTATTCCTCAGATGCAAACGGTATAACATCTGTCTGAACCGTCACAAGTGTATTTTTTGCGTCGAGTCAGGATGCCTCCTCGGTTTCATTGTCTTGAAAGATGGGATCCGCATTGATCCCTTGATGGTGGAAGCCATCGTTGCTCTCCCACCTCCCACTGACATTACGGAACTTCAAAGTTTGCAAGGGAAGGCAACTTACCTATGATGTTTTGTCTGTAATTTCGCGCAAAAGATGTAGGGTTATATGAGACTACTTAAGAAGGACATCCCATTCATTTGGGACGATCAAGCGCAACAATCCTTCGATAGTCTGAAACATGCCATTGCGCATGCCCCTGTGCTCCAACCGCCCAATTACTACAAGGATCATATCCTTTATCTCGATGCTTCTGCCACCACGATCGCCATGGTCCTAGTATGGGAGGACAACAACGCCCAGGAGCATGTGATCTACTATTTAAGTAAGGGTTTTATTGACTCTGAAACTTGTTATTCACATGTCGAGAAGCTCGCTCTCATGGCAGTCATTGTCGTCCAAAAGTTCTGTCACTACATACTGCTCCGCACCACCACCATTATCACCGAATCGAACCCCATGTACCGCGTTTTAACATGTCAAGTACTTGGGGGAAAGTATTCACGCTGGATCGTGATACTTCAGGAGTTCGATCTCCTCTTCAAGAAAGCTAAGTCTAAGAAGTCTTTGGTGTTCTCTGAGCTCATTTATGATCTTCCCCATGTTGATTTAGAATCTGAGCCCAATGATTGTCTTCTAGATGAATCATTGTTGCTTATTGGCACGTTTGACCCATGGTATGGGGATATTACCTTATATCTCTAGACCCAACGTTTGAACCCCCAACTGTCTCGTGACGACCGTCGTCGTATACACTACCACATCAAGTATTACTTGATTGTTAGCGATACCCTGTATCGTCGTGGTATAGATTTCGTTCTTCGACGTTGTATGACACATGAGGAGGCTAAACATGTCTTAAATCACTGTCACTCTAGGGCTTGTGGTGGTCATCTCTCTGGGATGGATACAACACAGAAGATACTACTCGCGAGATATTACTGGTTGTCCATCTTCAAAGATTGTATCGAGGCCGTTAAAAAATGTCCCCCATGCCAGCATTTTCAAACGCAAAAGCACACCCATCCAGGCCCGCTACACCTGGTTATTGCAGTTGGCCCGTTTGCAAAATGGGGCATTGACTTGATGCACTATAATCCTACATCCACCGGGGAGCATGGTTACATCATAGTAGCCATGGATTACTTTACAAAGTGGGCCGAGGCTATGCCTACATACATCGACAATGGCAAAAACTCCGCACTCTTCATGTTTAATCATGTTATCTCACGGTTTGGAGTTCCACAAGCCATAGTCACCGACCATGGATCTCACTTTCATAACCATATGGTCGCTGAGTTGAGCGCCAGATTGGGTTTTGGTCATGAAAACTCAACCCCTTACTACCCACAGTCCAATGGACAAGTAGAGGCCATCAACAAGGTCTTGAAAACCATGATTCAACGCATGGTGGGTACCCACAAGTCTAACTAGCATACCGAACCTCCGTTAAGATTTCCACTGGGTTTACACCGTTCCAATTAGTTTAAGGATTGGAGGCAGTCCTACCAATAGAGTGCGAGATTCCATCACTCAAACTCGCAGTCGAACTTCTTCCGAACAACACTATCAAGGAAGAGCGATTCCTTTACCTAGAAAAACTTGACGAGACCCATCGCGATGCCTCTCTTGCCAACGAGGCACACAAGAAGCGCATCAAGGCACAGTACGACCGGTTGGTCAAACCCCACATCTTTAATGAAGGTGATTTGGTCCTCACATACGACCAAAGGCATGATAAGCTGGGGGCAGGTAAGTTCGAGTCCATGTGGCACGAACCATACATAGTGTAACGCGTTCTGGAAAAAAGAGCCTATGAATTAGAGAACTACGATGGGATATCTTTGGGTGATCCCCGCAACGGACTCTACCTGAAGAAGTATTATGCTTGAGTCTTTCACGCATAGACATCTTGTATATACTGTACATGGAGTGTGTGTTTTGTGTGGTGTGATGCTTTTGTTTTAGTGTGTCTAGGTCTTGTTGTGTTTCTTATACCATGTTTTGTCTGCATGTGCAGATGAAAACTTGCTACGGATTCACAGATGGTGCCAGCCGGCATACCCACAACCTTGCTTCGGCAGCCTGGGTACTTTATTCTCCCACCGGCGAGCTCATCAGCGTAGAACGAAGTTGTCTAGGATACGAGACCAATAACACCGCAGAATATCAGGCAATCATTGGAAACCTAACCAACGCTCTTTCCTTGGGTATGGACCACATTGTTATCTATTTAGATTCACAACTAGTGGTCTCTCATCTTAACCGGATCTACGCTATCTGCGACCCTACTCTACTCCACTTCGTCTCTTTAGATAGGTCCGTCTTCTGGAAAGCTCTTTTGAATCTATTCAATACCTGCACATTCCACGAGACATCAACACAGTTGCCGACTCAATGGCCAACTTCATTCTAGATTGGTACATTGCACACACATAACATTTGTATAAAATATAAAAGCATACATAACATGCAAATCATTCATTGTATAAGAAAACATATAAAAAAGATCACATTAATCATACATAGAACACACAATGTATAAAGCCGCCGAAAATGTATGTATATATATATAAATCAAAATGATGGTGTTGATACAAAATCTAAATCATACTAGCTTTCAGTAAGTCCCTACAAAATCTGAAGCTTGTAAGCTTTTAGTATACATGAGCAGAACATGAGCCTAAGTCTAAGGTCGCTCACCCCTGGGCCTCGAAGCTCCTGGTTGCTGCCCATGAAAGCAGACTACGGCCCTTGCCACTATGGCTAGGAGCATGCCGAAATGGGTAGACACCCTGATGGTGTACTTCTGGTAGCCCCGAGGTAGATCACAAACACCCGGCTCTAGGATATCCAGGTTCAGCCTTTGGAGGTTCTCATAAACCTCCTCCACCTCCTCGGTGGCATCTCGCACCGCGGAACCCACAACCGGTACCTCTCCTCTCCTCGCAATTAGAGAGATCCCAGCTGGACGCGACGGACCCACATCTGCACACAACACCAAGTTATCAGCACTACTCCAAAAAAATCATAAGATATATAAAATGAAAAAACACAAAAGTTGTTGTTCTTATCGATGTCACCGCATTGTGCTCCCTCGGGAAGCACCAGGTCGGGATCACCTTTGAAGTCTGTCCCACTGTATGGATAATCCTCAATCATGAGGAGCTGTCCCTCCAGCCAAGTGAAGAACTCTGTGCCATAACCTATGATGGGACCCCCGTCACCATGGCGAGCCATCACCTTTGCCCATCGAATCATATGTGGATCCTTGGCATCCCGGTCATCCAAGTCCACCTGTGGATGTAGATGAGGTACCCGCTCTAGTAGAAAAGATATCACCATGGACCCATATCCAAACTGTTTCAATGCCTCGTGCTGACATTTGGTAATGTGACCCCGGAGGTTGGTAAGGAGTCCCTCGCACCAGTTGAATACCCTGGGAGCCATGCACTTCTCTGCGTACATCAACTGTGTCTTGCTCGCAAGGTGAGTAGACTGACTCCCCAACACCCTCACCAAAGTGAAGAGCACGACACGTAAAAGGCAGTATTGAATGTCCTTAATGGTAATCTTCCCACTAGTAGCCGCAGTGCCTCCAGTGCAGTACTGCGTAATCATGCCATCCACGGTCTGGTCACCCCCTCGTGACCTGGTAAGAGATACAGGTTCTCCCCTCCGGGATAATCCTGTCAGAAAGTAGATGTCCTCGACATATATACTAAACGTATGCACCCCGATCTCAAAGTGTTGATGCACCGGATCCCAACATCGGATCATATGTGTCAGTAGTGGAACTTGGGCCCTCATGCCCGACACTAGGAAGTATTTAAGTAACACGCAATTCCTCAATACAACAATGGATTGAGGGTCATTTTCAAACTGAGCATCATCTGACTCGTGTTCTCATTCTCTCCACTCGATGACCATGTTTATCACCGTGAACTTGTCAAGAAGGACAAATAAGAACCATTCGAACTCACCCCATGCATTAAAACTTTTTCTTTTTGATTGGGCAATGAGTTGTAGTTGGACATTTCCGCCGTCGCAGTCCGTCCTTGCAGACAGCGCGACATCGCTGCAAACGACCCTTATAGGATTTGTGACGGCGCGTGGCCGTCGCAGTTCCCGTAAGGAGGGATTGCGCCGACCCGTGGGCGCTTTTCCCCCAAGAAAAACAACTCAAACCCTTGAAAATTAAGCAAAAAACATAAAACTAATCCACTAGAAAGTTGCATAGATGAGTTTTGGCCTACCTGCTTCTCACGGCTCACGAAATGGTGGACTATAGTTCCCAAAATCAACAGTTGAAATTTGGCTCCAAATGGCGAAGACACTCTCCAAACTTGGTAAAAAACAATTGTAATTTCTTTTCACTATTTCACCCATTTTATAACAAAAAATGGAATATTCCTTTTATAATTTGATGCTCTAGTGGGTTTTTTTACTATATTTTGGATTATTTACTGCATTTAAACGCTTGGTTAACTGTTTTTGACCTAGTCTTTGAGTTGTAGGAGAACTTAAGTGCCTAATTAATGCCATTTTTCACCGCATCTCATAAGTATTATCAGGTATGAACAACTTCTTCGAGCGTCTTTTTGTCATTTTTTTGCTCATTAAATTCAATTACTAATGACACCAAACTTACTCTTTGTTCTTTCTCGTGCTCGTAAAACGATGAGAATAAGTCACCGAATTATAGTTTATCACTTTTTGGGCTCGTTAAACTCCTACGAAAAAGGAACCCCCCGGAGTATCTCTTTAAGCTCTTTTCAGGCTCTCTAAATACGAAAAGATCGCCAAGTGAACTTGATGCATTCACACTTGTAAAAGTATTTGAATGATTGTCTTCCTAGTGATAGTTTACCCATTTTTCCAAACAGGGGGCACTACTTACGAAAAATGAATACTCTAGCCAATCATGACTGGAAGAGTCCTCTCCCGCATTGTTTTACCATTTTCCAGGCAAAGAGGCTAACTTTACGAAAAAAGGAGCTTTGGAGACTTCTTTAATTCTTTTCAGACTCTCTAAACATGAAATGACGCCGAGTTTACCTTCTATGGACTCGTTAAAATTCAACATTGAAGGACCCGTCATGGGACGAACCCCTCCTTTCCCAAGTTCGAAAAACATTTGGAATTGGACTCATCTATGAGACAAGCTATACCGAGCATCTGGTTACCCTCATCAAGCTTGTCAAAAACACATAAGGCACTTATCAGTCATTATGGGGAAAAATAAAAGTTTTTATGTTACACCTTTACCAGTGGTAGTACTTAGTTGTTCTTGAACATGACACTCATTTGCATTTGCATACAGTACTTGGGTCATCCGTTTGTCCTCGAGTTTTTCCTACTTCCTGAGTCTTGTTACTCCTTTAGGTCATCCAAAGAATACTTCTATCATCAGTTGCATTAGGAGTTGGTGTCATTCTCGTCATGTCAATACTGCCAAGTCATGCCATGCCCATGTTCAAGAATACATTCACCGCTCATCATTTGCAGTTAGTACACCCTCCATCATGTCGGTCTACTTTGAGTCAATCTTGCATGTTACTGTACCATCCGATCTACTCCAAACATCTGTTGTCAAGTTGCGTGTCGTTGATGGGGGATTCATCATGGCCCTCCTCCCAAGTATTCATCCTTGTCAACCTCAACACATCATCTAGGGATTGAATCTAGAAACCAACCAAGTACCCTGGGCTTGCATCCCTCAATGGCAGGTTACCTCGCTTTTGGCATGAGTTTGCATCATTAACTCTTGATTTAAAGATTTCATCTGGCATTCGACTTCAACTCATTTATTCATGCTTGATGATACTATGATACCTTGGGGATCATTGACATTAATGGTGATTTCCCTCGTGCTTGTTAACGGTATACATCAATGACCGGTAATCAAGTGGTTTCTACCACGTTGGACGTCAAGACATTTGTAATCACATGGATATATTCCTATCATTGCGGGTTCGGCTTGAAGACCTTGGGAAGTCATGTTTTACCCAGGTTGCGATGGAGATTGTTTGAGTCATATTATACAGACCACTTTTGTATTGGTCATGGCCGTGTTATCATCTCATCATGGATCTACGTTTGTGTATAGTAGCCATGATTGTGTTCATTCGGTCATTACTACCATGGATCTACAATGTATTGGTCGGCAACCATGTTGTGAGTCATGCAAGACTGTGTTCTCAAAGTCAGTTGTACTGCAGCGGCATCCTTCCTCCAACAAGTCCTTGCCAATCCTTCTGTCAAAGCATTTCACCTGTCAAGTTCCAACAACTTCATGCTTTGGGGGCATTCTGTTACACCTAAATCTTGCCACCTTGAGACTCAGTGTAAACCTCCCTTAAGTCCCCATGACTAAGACATCAAATTGGAAGAGATACTGACCTATTTCCATAGGGTTTAGTAAGGGCGTCGTAGGTCACCCTTGTGCAAACATGCAACGTCACAGGTTGTCCTAATGCAGCCTGCGACGATGTCAGTTAAATGGATAAAAGGGCATATTTGAGCCATTTCTCGAAGGTGTGTGATGTGGATCTCTATCCCTAACCTATAGGGGAGCTGGCATTTGGTTCCCTAGCCCTTTGGGAGGATCCCTTAGCCCTCTTCCACTATATCTCAACCTACCCTATCCTCTTAATCTTATATATATGAAGCTCATTCCCATTCCAAGGGGAGGAAGTCTATAGTACTTGCATGCTGGTGAAATTAGCTTAGGAGATCTTTACTCATCTCTTGGGAGACCTATACTTCCTTTAGAGGATTTGGAATTGGCTTGTTGGAGGAGGATTGAGACGTTAAGCTTTGGTTGTAATCATCTCTCTACTTTGTACTTCTCTCTTTTAATATAGTAATATAAACTCTTTCCACCAAATTTTGTTGTGTTAATAATGTTTGTGTAGTTTACTTGCTTAACCGTTTACTTAGATCTATTACTGTTTAGATATTGTTTTACTGTTTGCATTGTTTTGTATGTCTTGACAGGTCTTGCAGTTGATATCTGACGACCGTGAAGTTTGGAGCAATATCAAGGAGAAAGGATCCACGATCTAAAAGGTAAGACATCTAATCACTCAATTTTTAACTAGATCTAGGAAAGCAGTTTCATATTCTGTCCCACTTGTTCTAGATTCACGTTGAACTAGGGATATCACGCCTTAAGTCCGCTTTCGGTAGATTCTCCGATAACAAGTTTGGCGACCATATTGGGGAATTAGAATGCATTGTTTTAAGTTTCTAGTTTGAAAGTCATTTTCTTTGATTTCTTTGTGAGCCATTTCTTTTTCCTCCTTAGCCTCTTTCACCACCAAATCTTCTCCTTGAAGAGTCTGTTGACTTCCTTTAGGTCTGTATGTTTGATTGTCAAGCCTTTTGATTGCTCATATTTGGAGATATTTTCATCCTTGCATAGGGATCTCTCCCGTCGCACTTGAGTAGTATAGCCCGAGAGACATTCCCCTGTCAGGCGCAGTTTCCTGCCCTGCAACCAGCGACATCGTCTCTCCTCTTAGTTTGACATCCTGCGCCATTGGCGCAGTTCACCTGTTTTCCACCTGCGACAGGCACTCTGAGCCTGACCAGAGGCTGCGCCGAGCAGTCTAAACTTGTGCTTGGGTTCTCTCCTCTCCAACCTTTGAGTTTGGTTTGCCTTATAGACCTCCTCTACACTGTATCTTCCAGTCATAGACCTTTTTTATGTTGCATTGCTAGTGTTTGGTTTTGTTTGGTTTGATTTGGATTGGTTTTGGGTTCCATTTTGGACAAGTTTAAGACTTGGTAGTGGTGGACACTTTGGTCTCCCCCACCTTCATCCACTTGACCTTGCATTCCCTCCTCTCCTCACTTGATCTAGTCCTTCCATTGGATCAGATCCCAGACCTCTTTTGCACATGTTACTTAGCTTTGCTTGCATCTGGTTGTTTGTTGAGTGTCTTGAGTGTTTTTCAGGTCATATGAGTGCTTGTAATTTTCTTGAGAATTTCTGAGTGTTTACAGTGCTGCAAATAATCTTTATTTCCAGCCATTCACGCTTAAAAACATTATTGTTATCAAGTTGTAGTCTTGGCATATCATTGAAAAATTAAAAGTGCTTCATTTTTTACCATTTTCAAATGCATTTGAAAATTGTTGTAGAAATTGGTTCATGCATTGGAATTTATCATTTATTAGTCTTTTGGAAAGTTTGAAGAAAAGATAATCATTTGTGTTTTTCATGAATTATGACCCATTCATTTTCTTGAAAAATCCAAGTGAAATCAAGTTTTTGCAAAAGTGATTCCATGCTTTAAAAGAATTGTATGCATTTTTTGTTTTTTATGATTTTAAACCATCATAGTGAAATTTGAAAAGTTAGTGTGCTCTAAATAGGAATTCTCTCTTTTCATCACTTAGTTTCATTTTTTATTCGAAAAGACAAAAATAAAATGCTTAGATTTGGTTTTGATGCTTGTTGATTTTCATGTTTTGCTTGGAAAAACAAAAAGAGTACGTTCATTGTCAAATTTGGTAGAATTGAGATTTGTTGAAGCTTTGTTTGTTTTGGTAAAACCACTTGAAAAGATTTCTCCCTCCGTTACATAGATTTCATCAAAAGGAAAAACTGCATGTTTTTTCATGTAGTTAGGGCTTGCATTATGATTACGTTTATGTACTCACTTCATGCATTCACCTAATCGTCCAAATAAAATTAACGGTAGAACTAGGGTAAAATATTTAGTAACTTGTGTGTTAAGATAGAGACATGTTCCGGCGTCTTAAAACATGGCAACTGTCGTTATTTGCTTGCATTGCATCCCGGGGGTATTGTAGTCTTCCACGTACCAACTAGTATATCAAAGCTCTTTCACGTACCAACTAGTATATTGAATGCTCTTTCACATACCTTAGGGTATATCAAAAGGCACTTCACAAACTTGGCGTATATCGAAAGGTGTTTCACGTACTCGGTAGTATATAGGAAGATATCGTGCCGTACGGTTGTGCATTAGACAACACCAACACAGATTTGAGCTCCCACGTACCTTGAGTATATCGGGAGACACTCTTAGGATTCCTAAAACCAACTGAGCTATCCGTTTGGTCATCTTGGCAGAGCAATACACCAAAAACAGCACTTGGGGAGATACTACGCATGTACTATCAGGTAGTCGAGTTATATGGTCAGGGGTATGTCCTAATCCTCCCTAGTTAGTGCTCTGAAAAATTGGGCCTCGTATAACTAATGGACCCTTGAGTATATCACGAGTTGCGAAGCCTTGATAATCCCATGAGGTTCCAAACTTTTGAATCCACACCTATCACATAAGTTTGCTTGCGGCATTAGTTTGTGTAGATTTCTTCTGTACTGCTTTTCTTTTGATTAGAATACTCTTAGAAGAAACTCCGTCACTCTGGTTGACTTTCCTTGGAGAAGGTCTCGTAGGATTCTGAACTTACCACCTCAATATCCCTTTAATAAAGAGGTAATTTTGAAGGTAAGAATGGACCCGCACATCACGGTCATGTCACCTGAAGTAGAAAACCCTACTTTGAATGTTGGGGCGCACATGTTCCCTTCAGATTCACCCACCTCCAACCCCTCACAGGGTGAAGAGGCGGGAAATTCCACTTCACCTGACATACCCCTCCCTCCCGTTTTACCGGGAGAGCCTGGATCGGTGGAATGGTTAAACCACCCCCACGACGACCTTGTATCAGCTGCGTTTAGTCCAACTGCACCCTTTTGGGAAACTTTACTAGGTCAACAAGTGGCTCATTTTTCCACCACATCCGGTTGGTCCACTCCTGACGAGATTTTCGCACCCCTTCATGCTCGCTTGGATCAATTACATTCCAAGGGCAATCAACTTCAAAGACAAAGTCTTTCACGAAAGGCTGATGTCATGGAGATACCCACATATCGGCAAATCCCGATTCGCACTTTATCTTATGACTCACCAGAACCATCCATCCACAACATGACCACTTATGAACCTGGTCAACCCTCACTTCCTGCAAGTACAGACCTTAGACAGGAGACCAGTTCTATCCCTCAAACGACTCAAGCTGTTGCAGGACAAAGTCCAACACTCCTCTTACTACTACGAGAACATTACCCACTCCTCCCCACGGGGGCTTCACTAGAAGGCAATATAATATCACATTCATTCATATTGTGGTATTAAATATTCATGAAAACCTAAAATTTTTATTGCTTATATATTAAGGGGCAAAGGGTTTTTATTTTATTTAATGTAAAAATAAAAAAATACTTTGGGGTCTTTTTTATATGGGCGGGCTAACAAATATCCGCCAAATGGAGATGGCGGGATCACGGCCAAATGAGAAATCGGGTTGAGGCAAGGCTCAGACTTACCAGTACGTAGGGAAATCACGTCTTGAGGCATGCTTGAGGCCAGGGGTTTCATGGTGAAGTGGGTTTCTAGTCGATCATAGTCAAGAGACAGTGGTCATTGACAACCAATTGTTACCAATAGCACTCAGTCAGTTGTTACCAATAGCCTTGGGAGGCTCTAAGCCTCCAGGGCCTGTTATAGGCCCTCGATAGGCCTTGGGGCCTTGAATACCCAACCACTCGTGCCTATTACAGGCATTGGGAGGTTTAGTCAGCCTCCTAGAGGTTGTTACAGACCCCGGGGGCTTGGATATCTATCCCACAACATGCTTAGTCAGCAATTGGGGAACTGCAACATGAAATCTAAATGTTGTACTATGTGCATTGGCTCTAGTGACATGCAAGAAGTGATCTCCTATCTCTTCATTAGACCATTAGATGTTGCAAATCATAATGATATGTGGCTAAGTAATTGCATTGTGGGTGAAGTAATGTGCATCCACAATATACATCGAAAGAAGTAAGGTGCATTGTAGAATGCATGTGGCGTCATAAGAGGGGTATTATATCAATATACTAGGCAGAAATATAAAGGGGTATAAAAAATGTTAATGAAAAAATTGATACATACAATATCTAGTGAAAATAGGGGTTTTTTTAAATTGGGAAGACATATTGGGAAGGGGTTAAAAAAAATGATTTTGGAAGGTATTTTCAAATATTTAGTGAAATTAAGGGTATTGTTTCATATGCCACGAACGAACGTGCTATGATAGCGGTTTATTGAGTGAAGCCCCCGTGCTCCTCCCCCACCTCAAAACTCGCGAGGAGGATACTCTTTACCTCCTACCTTCCTTACGAGTAATGTTAACCCCGTAGTAGATAATCAACAACTCGTGTTGGGTCAACCTTTGATTAGTGGTCAGCACGTTTTTGTTGGGGGGAAACCCCCGTCTCTTAACCATAATACTAGAGGAGGAGTTCCCATCGGTCCTTCTGTTCGAACTTCCCAACCAGCCGAACCTTCCACCACGGGATTATCCCATGTTGGGGGACCATCCTAGTCAAACCAACCACCATGGAGTCAAGCGTATCCAGGTTATCTTAACCCTGTGTTGGGAGATTTCAATCCCGGAAACGCACTCTACGGGATACCTTATCCCGGAAATCCATACACTCTATGGGGGCATCAAAATGTTTTACAACATGGACCCCAACCTACCGTCCCTCAAGCACCACCACCCTCGTTTGGTCCCCACCATTTGGAGGAGGCCCACCCCCTCCTGGCGATGGCGACGGACCCCCACCTTATGGTAACAGACCAATTTATTATGGCGGCGGACCTACATATGGTCCGAGCTGCACACCCCCTTACGGCTAGTTTCCTCTGGGAACACCCTACAACCAGTCGATACAAGGTCCCACTAGTCCATACATGCCATATCAGTACCTGCAGCCAAATCAACAACTTCCCTTTTTGGCTACATTGGATCTACCTGACCTGTCTCATCTAACCAATGACCCCATATTCCACAGATACAATTGGCCACCGATTCCGGTGAAACTACCATCAGATATTCCCAAATTTGATGGAAAACCTGGTGAGGATCCAAAAAACCATGTGATGACATCCCACTTATGATATTCATCCAACTCCTTAATGGACGACTCGATCTGTCTTAGGTTATTTCAACAAACTCTCACCGGCCTAGCTGCCAAGTGGTATATTGAATTACCACCCAACTCTTTTCCAAATTTCCGCTCTCTTGCTATGTCATTTTTGACCCATTTCTAGTTTCCCATTCACTATGAGACTGGTACAGACTTAATGACCCCACCTCGTCAAAACACCACCACTCATATCTCGAATCATATCCATGAATGGCGGAGGAGACGACGTCTTATTAAGGCTCATATCCCCGACCAACTCTTAGCCAACTAGTTCACAAAGTCTCTCTTACCTGTCGTAGCTTGAGACGTGGCCATGGGAGGGGTTGTCACCGAGGAACAGGATATTGCCCGTGCCCATTACTTAGACCTGGTCTATGCTCAATCCGGCACGTTGTATGAAATTGTTCCTGACGAACCCCGCCCTACGTATGACCTTGCGAAACCACCTAAGAAACCTCAGGCTGATGGCATCATTGGTTCCCTTACCTCCCAACCTTCTACTCAAACTGGTGGATCATCGAACCCCCAGGATTCTTCCCCATCACCACCATAGGCTGGCAACAACACTACCAAGTCCACCACTCATGTCTCCACCGAAGTGGTGAATTCTGTTCAATTAGCTTCATCTCAAAAGTCTGGTGGTAAGAAGAAAAACAAGGGAAAACCTAAGAAATATTCTAATCAGCAAGAGCCCAAGCCCGCCCCCGAAGACACCAAACAAAAGAGGAAGTTGAAGTATCCTTGTTGACTGTGCGGTGGTGACCATTTCTCCAAGGAATGTCCTCACCGAGACGAAGTGCAGAAGTTTCTGAAAGGAAACTCTACTACTGTATTTCTCAACGATCCCTTCCCCACTCAGAATCAACAACTGATCACCCAAACCTCTCATTCCCACGGAGAGGCATCCTCCATCACGCACGTTCTCATGATGCGTAGTGAGATGGTTAACTTGAACACACGTTCATGCTTGTACGACTTTGTCCCTCAGAAGGAACCCATTGGAAGTAATACTAAAAAAGCTTCCACTTTTATTCACGACGTCACTGTACCACTGTTATCGGACAATCTACCAAGAGAGGACTCAAGGCCTGATATCCCTAGCTTAATGCAAGACTAGAACAAATGAGACAGAATAGAAATAACTTTCCTAGATTTAATTAGAGATCGAGTAGATAGATGCTTTACCTTCCAGATCGCGGATCCTTTCTCCGTAATGTTGTGCCAAGATTTATGGTCTTAAGATCTCAACTGCAAAACCTGTCAAGACATACAAAACAACACAAGTAGTAAAATGCATCTAAACAATAACAGATCTAAGTAAGCAGTTAAGCAGGCAAACTACACAAACATCATCAATGTAACAACATTTGGCGGAAATCATTTATATTACTGTATAAAAGTGAAAGTACATAGAAGGAAGTGATTACAACCAAGAATTAACATAGCAATCCTTCTCCAATCAAGCCAATGCCAAAGCCTCCAAAGGAAGTATGGATCTCCCGAAGAGATGGATAGAGAGCTCCTAAGCTAATTTCACCAACATGTAGATACTATAGACTTCCTCCCTTTGGAATGGGAATGAACTTCACTTATATAGGACTAAGAGGATAGGGTAGGTTGAGATATGGTAGGAGAGAGTTAAGTGATCCCACCAAAGGGCTAGGGAACCTAATGCAAGATCTCCTATAGGCTAGGGATAGGGATCCACATCAGCCACCTTCGAGAATGGGCTCGAAGATGCTCCTTTATCCAATTAACTGACATTGTCGCAGGCTGCAATAGAACAACCTACGACGTTGCAGGTTGCATTAAGATGACCTGCGACGACCTCACAAAACCTAGCAGGAACATGTTAGTATCTCTTCCAAGTTGATGACTTAGTCAAAGGAACTTCAGGGATGTTTATGCTGACTATCACGATGACAATATTTAGGTGTAATGGAATGCCCCCCAAAGCATGAAGCTGTTGAAACTGGACAGGTGAAATTCTTTGACAGAAGGAATGGCAATGGCTCGTTGGATAGGAAATGCTGCTGCAGTACAACTGACTCTGAGAACACAGTCTCGTATGACTCACAACATGATTGCCGACCAATACACTGCAGATCCATGGTAGTAATTACCGATTGAACACAATCATGGCTACTAGACACAAGCGTAGATCCATGATGAGATGATAACACAGCCACGACCAATACAAACGTGGATCCGTGTAATATGACTCAAAACAATATCCATCGCAACCTGGGTAAAACATGACTCCCTAGGGTCTTCAAGTCGAACCCGCAATGATACGAATCTATCCATGTGATTACAAATGTCTTGACGTCGAACATGGTAGATACCATTTGATTACGGGTCATTGATGTATACCGTTAACAAGCGCGAGGGAACTCACCATTAATGTCAATGATCCCCAAGGTATCACAGTACATATCATCAAGCAAGAATAAATGAGTTGAAGTCGAACGCATGATGAAATCTTTCAATCAAGAGTCAATGATGTAAACTCATGTCGAAAGCGAGGTGGCATGTCATTGAGGCATGCAGGCCCAAGGTACTCATTTGGTTTCTAGATTCAATCCTCGGATGATGTGTTGAAGTTGACAAGGATGAATTTGTCGAAGGAGGGCCATGATGAATCCCCCATCATCGACATGAAACTTGATAACAGATGTTTGGAGTAGATCGGACAGTGCAGTAACATGCAAGACTGACTTAGAGTAGACCGACATGGTAGAAGGTATACTGACTGCAAATGACGAGTAATAAATGTATTCTTGAACATGGACATGGCATGACTTGGCAGTATCGACATGACGAGAATGACGCCAATTCCTAATGCAACTGATGACGGAAGTATTCTTTGGATGATCCAAAGGAGTAACAAGACTCAGGAAGTGGGTAAAACGCGACGACAAATGGATGACCCAAGTATGGTATGCAAATGCAAATGAGTGCCATGTTCAAGAATGACTAGGTACTACCACAGGTAAAAAGTGTAACATAAAAGCTTTCCTTTTTCCCCATTATGATTGATGAGTGCCTCATGTGGTTTTTTACGAGCTTGATGAGGGTAACCAGATGCTTGGTATAGATCATCTCATAGATGAGTCCAATCCCAAATATTTTCCGAACCTAGGAGAGGAGTGGTTCATCCCATAGCGGGCCCTTCAATGTTAAATTTTAACGAGTCCATAGAAGGTAAACTCAGTTGCCATTTCATGTTTAGAGAGTCTGAAAAGAGCTAAAGAAGAATCCAATGGTCATTTTTCATAAGGTTAGCCTATTTTCCCCAAAAAGGGTAAAACAACGCAAGAGAGGACTCTTCCAGTCATGATTGGCTGGAGTATTCCTTTTTCATAAATAGTGCCCCCTGGTCCGAAAAAGGGGTAAACTATCACCAGGGAGACGACCATTCAAATACTTTAACAAGCGTGAACGCGACAAGTTCTCTTGGTGATCTTTTCGTATTTCGAGAGCCTGAAAAAAAGCTTAAAGATAGACTCCGGGGGGGTTCCTTTTCCGTAGGAATTTAACGAGCCCGGAAATGTTATAAATCATAACTCCGTGACTTATTCTCATGGTTTTATGATCACGAGAAAGAACAAAGAGTTAGCTCATCATCATTAAACAATCGAATTCTAACGAGCGAAAATAACAACAAAAATATTCAACGAGTTGTTCATACCTGACAACATTTATGAGATGATCGCTACAATGCGAGAATGTCATAAATGAAACTCTTAAAGTCTCCTGCATACTTGAAAACTAGGTCAAATAGTCAACCTGGTATTAAAATAATCCAAACTATACCAAATAACCCATAAAGCATCTAAATTTGAAAAAGAATAGTCCTTTTTTGTTTATAAAATAGGAAAAAGAACCAAAAATAGTTACCATTTTCATTTGCCAAGTTTGGGGAGAAGAAAGTGCCATTTGGAGTAGATTTTCATTCGTCGATTGTCGGAGCTACGATTGACCATTTCACGTACCGTCAGGAGAAGATAAACCTAGACCTCAGCCAACGTCTTTCTAGTGGTTTACAATTTCATTTCTTGTTCATTTTTTAGGTTTTTGGGTTGATTTATGAGGGAATTTTGCGCCCTCGGGTTGTCGCAAGCCTCCTTTACGGAAACTGCGATGAACCCGGGTCATCGCAAAACCCGTAAGGGCGCTTTGTGACGACGTCGCCCTGTCAGCAATAACGAGGTGTGATGGCAGAAACGTCCAATACCAACTCAAAACCTAGCCCACAAGAAAAAATTTCAATGGTTTGGGTGAGTTCTAATAGTGTTTAAATGCTTCCTTTGACAGGTTTATAGCCGTCACCATGGTTCTTGAATGGCATGAGCGTGAACACGAGGTAGAAGATATACAAGTG
Source organism: Larix kaempferi (assembly GCA_027924585.1). Taxonomy (NCBI): domain Eukaryota; kingdom Viridiplantae; phylum Streptophyta; class Pinopsida; order Pinales; family Pinaceae; genus Larix; species Larix kaempferi. Next base: position 48,241,498 of record BSBM01001530.1, on the reverse strand, counting down.
GCAAACGATCCATTGTGTGTGGATGCATTGAGAAACTGTGGATTGTTGAAGTACTTCCAGGTTTAGGGCATGAGGGGCTAAGTCCCACTATTGAAGCACATGATCCGGAGTTGGGATCCAGTGCAGCAGTACTTCATGATTGGGGAACACGTGCTAAATATAGATGTTGAAGACATCTATTTCTTGACAACACGATCCAATAGGGGGAATAATGTGGCTCTCACTGGATCACGAGGGGGTGACCGGACGGTGGATGATTTGATTGCTTAGCACTGTACTCCAGAGACCGTTGCCACTAGTGGGAAAATTCCCATTAGGGGGGTTCGAGAACGTCCATTGTGCGTCATACTCTTCACTATAGTGAGGGTAGTAGGGAGCCAAGCGGCTCATCTGGCTACCAAGTCCCAAATGTTATAAGCAGAGGACTGTATGTTTCTGAACGTGTTCAACTGGTGTGAGGGACTTGTTGATGGCCCGAAGATCGCAGCATCACACAGAAAGAGATTCTCCCCAGTAGACTATCCCAATTAGATTGTCCACCGTTTGGTATGGGGAATCCATCCGGTTAGCAGTTCCGACAACCGTTAGATTTGGAGATTTGCTTCAATTACACCGGTTATAACCCGATCCACTGTTCTTTTTCGATTTTATGGTTTAAAATGATATGCAAGTGCCTAAGCTAACTTAATCTAAATGCAGAACTTGAAACAAATTTGTATCTAAAAACTGAAATAAAACTAAACTATCCCTGCAATGAGCAAATATATAAGTATGAGTAATGTGCTGGAAGAAGTATCTGAAGATCAACAGACAACCATTAAATCATAAATATATATCTACAGCAAAAAGGAAAAAGATATTAAAAGATAGCTTCCAATTAACATATAACGCATTCCATTACTCATGTAGGAGAAAAATCATTTGCACAAGAAACAGTAAGATCATTCAATACAGAGAAATAATTCAAGACAGCAAAGAAATATCTCACTGTAGAATATGAAAGTCACAAGAATAATCCAGCATGCATCCAACATCTATTTCCATGCAAAAGATGTCCTCTCCAGGCTCTTATTAGGAAAATTTCATTTTCTTGGAGCAAGTGCAAGATAGCTCGTACAAGCTAAGAAAAATCTTTTCCTTGCCAAAAGTACTTTACACTATTCCCTAAGCTTCTATTTATATCTTTACAAAATGCCTCTTGGGCTGTGTTGTTGTAGCAACATGCCCCTCCTTTAAAAGTTTTAGAAAGGCTACCTCAAGGGGCCATTCCCAGCTTTATCTTTTGCTTTCCAACAGAAAATCTTGCCATAAGCCTTTCCAAATTTCTTCCAAGGAACAGAAAAGGAACTTAGAAAATTTTCCCAAAATTTCGGAGCTTTTCAGACTATCTCCCCGCAGTTGCGAAATTTGTTGAGTTTTCATCCCGAAAGGCGGAATCCTTTGTTTAACCTTTCGAAAAGGAACTTAGAAACTTTGTTTTGAAAAGTTGCGGAATGTAAGAAAGAAACTCCGTGGAAACATTCGGATTTTGCTCCCGAAATGGCGGGAACCATTCGCATAAACATCCCGAAAAACTTAGATTTTCCTCTCGCAGTTGCGGAAACTATTTGGGAAAGTCTCCCGACATTTAGGAGTCGTTCAGGCTATCTTCCCGCAGTTGCGGCAGCCAAACGCATAAGCCTTCCAAAAAGGACTTAGATTTTTTGAAAGTTTGCGAAACAAACTCTGCGGAACCTTTCAGCTTTGTCTCCCGAAATTGCGGAATCTTTCGGCCTATCCTCCCACAGTAGCGGAAGCCGCTTGTTTAAACCTCTCGAAGAGAACTTGGAAACTTTCCCCAAAAGATTGCGGAAGAATTCAAGGAAACCGCCCGAAACTGGCGGAAGCCACTCACGTAAGCTTCCCGAAGAGGGACTTAAATTTTGCTCATAAGCTGCGGGAATCATTGGAAAATTCTCTCCGAAATGGCGGAGGAATTTGAAGAAGCCGCCTGAAACTTGCGGGAGCCATCCATCTACCTTCCTCGGGGCTGCTAAGCGACTAAGTTTTGAATTTTTTTTTGAAGTCTCGAAAGTCGCGGAAGCCATTCACCAAAGCCTTCGACAACCGCGGAAACCTTCGCGGAACCGTTCTGAAACATCACCGAAACAAACTTTGCGGAACCTTTGATTTTTTCTTCCCAAAACAGCGGAGGCTAAGGGCAAAAGCTTTCCGCAATTCTCTCGAGGCTCGGCCGATACTTAGAAACTTTTCGAAGTTTCCGGAAGCCTTGTGCGGAAACATTCACCAAAACCTTCCGAAACGCCGGAGCCTTTTAAGTTTTCTCTCCGCTACCGCAGGAGCCTTTTTTCAAAGTTTCACGTGCACGATCATTTTTTGCGGAAGAAGTTCACCTTTCCCTCCCAAAACAGCGGAAGCTTCCACGTTATACTTCCGAAGGACTTGAACTTTGCGGAACGTCTTGGCGTGGGAACCTTTTGCAGGAGCCATTCGCCATTACCTTCCGAAACAACGGAAGCGTTCGCTATATCCTTCTGCAACGGCGGGTGAAATTCACAAGTTTGTCCCGCGGGAGGCGGTCGCGCGTGAATTGAGAATGTTTGATTTGACGCCGGCATACTCGTATTAAACCTGTTTTAAATGCGCCACCCACCCCGCACATGCCAGCTTATTTAAATAGACGGTGGGGGGATCAAGCTAAACATGTTGTTAATTTTCGATTGGCAAACCTGTTGGACGCCGCGAAACCGCTCCAGCTCAACTCGCTCGTCCACGTACTCGTCCACCTCATTCGTCTATCTTCGTCATTGCCAGGTAGGATTCTAACCGTTAAATTTTGTCCCCCACGCGTCTGATTACCTTTGGGTGTTCTTCTTTTTTAAAGACGATAGGAATTGGTTGGATTTTGACGGACAAAATGCCCGTCATGGGCTATTTTGCCTGTCAAACAGTTTAAATTTCTTTTTTTTCGTCATATAAAACAGAGGAATCGTAAAACATTTGCACAGTGGGTAAAGACCGTCAATTTGGATGGATAAATTGTTTCCAAATTTCTTCCCGGGCCGCGTACTTCGTTATTTTAAAAAAACCACTGAGGCCCCGTGGACTTTTCATGTCCCCAGCCGAAAGCTAAAACCGTAGCCACCCGGGCTTTTTCATAAGCCTCAGTCCCGGCGTAGCCACTACCCAACTTAAATCCTAAGACAGGCGCCATCGCCCCTGTTCAAACCTACCATAGAGCACCTCGGAAAGTGCCATAAATGACAATGGCGTTCGAAACCCTCGCCTGGTCGTAAGCGGAAAGAGCCTCCCTATTTCGTCACAGGGTCATTTCACCCCAGACTTCCCCGCCACTAGTCATTAAAAGCACCGTGACGAAGGTCACACTTTTCCCTAGAGCTAGACCGAGAGCAGGTTGCTTCCGCAACATGCTTATCCTCGCGGGAGCATTTCCAAACCTGCCCCTTTAAAAGACTTAGGATGATTAAATCTAGATTGCTTGTTTGAAATGGTGTATTTGCTTCCTAAAATGCAGCTTCACATTCTGATTTTATCTTATTCACATATTAAAACGATGATGATCTCTGTTAAAATCTCACAGTATGTTGCTCAATTTCATAATGACTTGTATGTGGGTGCTATCAGGGATAAGTCAAAATGCCAAAAGGTGGTAAGAAGAAGGCTAAGATGACAGAGAAAAGGCCTGCACCACTTAAAACCGAGACCTCACTCCAGGATACTAGGTGCACCACCGGGGTTCCTCCAGAAATCCGCTGGGATGACATTTACAGGATGATCCGAGACCAGGATGTCCCGGATATGTTGTTAGAGGAGGGGCCGATTTATCTAAATATCAAAGCTTCAGGCATAACCAGAGCTGCCACCCGCCCTGAACTATTCCCCTGTGCTGAAGTAATCGGATGGATACTCCAACATGCCGATGCGGAAGGAAGAGTGATAAATGATAGCGGCAAAGTAGCCATTGCCTCATTCCACCCAGCATACATTGCCGCAGCCTATAAGTTTCCCCGCTCCCAGCAAGCTCTGACTGATGAATGGTTGGGAAAAATGAATAACGTTGAGATGGCCAAAAAGCTACTAGTAGCAGGCAAGCATTTGAGAAAGAAAGGAAACGACGAATATGACGTACAGAATCTGAGACCTCCTTTCAGATTGATCGCCCTGATGCTGTGCAGAATCTTCGGCATGCCCGATGGCACCGTGTATAAGATTCAATGGGTCCCTATTATTCACTTCGTGGTGTTTAAAGGAACTGTGTTTGACTGGGCCACTCTCCTGTCAGACAGTTTGGCCTCAATGATAGTTGTTGCGAGAAGGACTAGCCTTGAAGAAGGCAAAATTTTTCATGTCCTCATATCTGATCGATTGTGTTTTGGCCAAGGTGGACTTCCCCAAATTGGGCTGCACGTGGGATAAGGCCACCACCCCGGTTTACACCGCTGTCAAGATGATGTGGGCCCAGAATTACAAACCTAGCTACAAACTCATCTGTGAGGGATTCGTCATGCCCCTATATGAGAAATTATTCAAGGAGGAGCCCCAGAAGGAGAAAGAAGCTGATGATGCCCGAGCTCAGGAAGAGCTCAGATTAAGAGAGGAAGCAAGGTTACTACAGGAGGCTGAGGAAGCCAGGTTGCAGCAGGAATCTGAAGCGACAAGAATGCAACAAGAAGCCGAAAATGAAAGGCTGCAGAAAGAGGCTGAGGAAGCCCAGCAGCAGAAAGAGGCTGAAGATGAAAGGCTACGGAAAGGAGATGAAGGTCAGCCACAAGTTCAAGGAGGGGAAGGAGGATAGGAAGCTGAGGAAGAAAGGAAAGCGAAAGAAGAGCTGAAAGCAGAGGAAGATGCCCAAGCAAGTGGGTCCGGTGTCCAATACATGGAAATAGACACATCTCAAGCAGGTGGCTCTGGTACCCAAAATGTGGGAGTAGATCCAGCTCAGGAAGTTTGGACCCCACCTGCTGAAGAAGAAATAGACATTATGGACCGTCCAATTGTCCCGTACACTCCATTGGGAAAACATACGGTGTCCAGGTGGAATGAGTTTGTCTATGACAAGAAAAGGAAAGCAATGGTCCTCAAATCGGAAGAGAGGATCAAAAGTCCCTTCCATGAAGACATCATTACCCACCGAGAGGTCACTATAATGCAGAATACAGATAAAGATCCCTTTGCTATGGAATCCGCAGCTGTAGAAACAACAAAAGCATCACTGGACAATGTAGGGGTTATAGTTAGAGAAAATGTATTGACAAAGAAGAGAGCTCGTACGCTACAACAGACTGTGGCTAATGAGCAAGCCCATAGGGATCTGGTGGTGAACAAGTATAATTGTCTGTACGCCGAGCATAAAGAGTTGTCAGATAAATATAACCGGTTAGAGGAAGAGAAGGAGAAGCTATCAGTCCTGATGATGATAAAAGAAGCAGAAAAGAATGATGCAGTAGCCAGAGTGTCCCAGCTTGAAATAGACAAGCTGACATTGACTGAGCAATTGGAGCACGCTGAGAACAGAACGATGGACATGTCTCCCTTCCATGAGCTGTCCTACGGCATCCTGAAGCAAATGCATGACACTCAGAAGCTAATCACTAATGAGGTTTGCAAGCTCAAGGCCATGGTGGTCAGGTTAAAAGAAATTAATGCGGAGGCCCATAGGCTCAAAGCCAAGCATACCCGTGTCAAGGAAAATATCATTAGCCAGATAAAATGGCGAGAAGGGAAGGGGGATTTCCCCACACATCTCCCATTTAAGTCTGTGGAGGATTTCGATGAAGATGTGTCCCTTTTGGACTTCTGCAAAAACTGTGGCAGCAAGCTAATAGCCAGTGTGCAAGGAACAAGGGATATAATCAACGGTCTATATCAAAGAATCAAGGGAGTGCATGACAGGTGCAAGCTGAATTTCCCACAATCCCTCGATGACTTCCTGGATTCAGAACAGTGCTTGGTTGAGCTAAAGGAAGAGTTGGGCATCCAAACCGAATACGTGGAGAAAATTGATGTCCTAGCAATTGATGACTTACAACATTATGTTGGAATGTCATCAGTCCATGATCATTTGCTCAAAGAAGTGCATCAAGCTGCAGTAGCAGAAGCTCAAAGCATTGGAGCAGAGCTCGGGAAGAATGTGACTTCTCAGAAAATCTTGTTCCCTGCTGCAGCAAACATAGTCATAAGGGACACAGGTATGTGATTTAGTTACATAGCGGAGGAGGAGAAGAAAGCTGCAGCAGTAGCAGGAGCAACAGCAGATCCAGAATCTTCTCTCCCAGCAGCCATTCCAACAACCATAGTGGGCTCGATTCCCTCTTCCCCAGCAGTGGCAGAAATTCCAGCCATCTCAATCCCTTCTTCACAAGTAGAAGCAACAGCATCAATTGACTTGGGCGATCCTCTCCCAGCTGAAGCTCACGCACAAGAATGACAGCACGGATATTAGAACATTATTTATGCTATGTTGTATTTTTTAAACTCTCAAATGTATAAAGCGTGAACTATGGGACAGCTGTCCATTCTCTTTTGTTAAATATTTTGTAAAGGAAGTAGTCATTTTTTTTTGGTCTATTATAGAAGAAATTCCTGTAGATGACAGGTGGAAGAGGATAGGTGGCAGCCCAAAGAAAATTTTTGTAATTATAAATAGAAGCTAGGAAGAATAGGAAAAGACTTTTGGTAGGGAATGAAATTTTCCAACCTGTACGAGCTATCTTGTATTGGTTCTATGAAAACAGAATTTTCTAATAAAAGCCTGGAGATGGACGTTTTGCATGGGAACGAAAGATGGATGTGTATTGGATTGTTCTGGTGATTTCCATTCTGTAATGTGAGATCTTTCTTGTTATCTGAACTATTTCTTTGCAACAAATGATTTTGCTTCTTTCTGTGTAAACGTTTTCTCCATTTCATGAGCAGTGAATGTGTTCTATATTAAATCAGAAGCTATCTTTTGGTATCTTTATCTTGGTTGTAGCTTTCTCTTTTTGATTTAATGGCTATCCATTCTTTCTTTAAGATAAATCCTATAGCTAATTGTTCATGCTTTTAAATTTGCTCTTTGCAGGGATCTTTAAATTTATTTCAGTTTGTTTACACTTAGATCTGTTTCTTTCATTCTTTCCGTTTAGATTAGATAATTTTGCTTCTTTCTTTGATGAGTAATGAAATGTGTTTTCTATTAAATTAGAAGCTATCTTCTAAAGATATTTTACCTTGCTGTAGCTTTATCTGTAAGAATTTATGGCTATCTGTTCTTTCTTTATGATATATGTTGCAGCTCATTGCTCATTCTGTAAATGTATTCCCTGCAAGGATGGGTAGATTTACTTCAGTTTTAGACTTAGATCTGTTTAGTTTTGCATTTAGATCAGATATAAATTAGGCACTTGCATCTCATAAAAAACATAAAATCCAAAAGAAAGGTGGATCGGGCCATAACCGGTACAATCGGAATTAAACTCCAAACCCACGGTTGCCGGAACCGCTAACCGGACGGATTCCCTATACCAAACGGTAGATAATCTAATTGGGATCATCTATCGGGGAGAATCCCTTTCTGATTGATGCTACGATATCCGAGGCATCAACAGTTTTTGGCGCTAGAAGGAGGGCCTGAAAGTGCATGGCTGATAGAGGAAAATCTCCCACTGCCATAGATGACACTGAAAACCCGCTTAAAGAAATCATTTCAAACAGCCCAGATCTTGAATTATCAAATCAAGAACGCCTCATTTCTGATCTTGAGCCTCAAGAAGCTCTATATGCTATCCCTTTTACAGAAATAGAGGATTTGAGAAGACATACCAGATCCTACGTTAGGCAGCTAGGTGGTTTAAACGCTGTCAATTTCCTCCCTAAGAAAACTACCCCTAGAAAGGAGCCACAATATACCCGAGATTCAATTCTTGTTCAAAGTTTTGAAGAACTTGTGAATTTGACTTTGGAAGAAATTTCAGACACTCTTAACAAGGCAGATCTGGAAAACTCAAAAAAAATTTCAGACCAAGAAAACCTTGAAGAACTAATTACTCCAAAGAGTACTCCCCAGAATTCACCATACAATTCTCCACCTGGGTCTCCACATCCAAACATGGCTGTACCTGCTTGGAGAGAAAGGGGAGCGCTGAACCTAGCTGGACCATTCCATAATCTTCCAAAAAACCCAGAAAAGGTCTTGCCTAAGTTCGATCCAGGGAAAGCCATTTCGGCAGAAGATCACCTCAAGAGTTTTTACTTAGCTCTGAACCTTTTGAACGTACAACATGAAGACATAGTCTACAGGTTGTTTCCATATACATTCGAGCCAAAAGTATCATCCTAGTACTTTAGCCTACAACCCAGCTCAATCTCTAGTTGGGATGAATTCGAAAATTGTTTCTTAAAGAAATACGGAAACCAAAAGACTGTGGCCACACTTATGAAAGAACTCTTATCCATGAGAATGGAAAAGAAAGAAATGTTGATGTATATGTAACTTCGGAATGTATTTCATCAGTGTATTATATATATATTTATTGTACCCTTATAAGAGATGTGTTATTCCTCTATAAGGAAGTGTCGTCATGTGGATTGACAAGTGTCGCAAGTGTGTGTACTTGCCGATGGGTTATTAGACCACCTTATGGGGTCGGCCCTATTTAATATATAATATAATGTGGATGTACTCAAGTAGACAAGTCGGCCCCAGTAGGTCACTAGGCAAAAAGGTGAGTATAAATAGAGATAGGAGATCTCTATTTTACTCACTCGGAAAAGTATCTATCTCTCTCTCTGAAAAGTGGCGCACTAGTGAGGAGGAGGAGGATCATCTGCTAGGAGACTATCTCTGTATTATTTGGTTGTATTTTGGTTGAGCCATTGCTCTCTCTATCTCTGAGGAAGTTGTGGGGTTTTTCACCTTAGGGTTTTCCCCACGGAAACTTTGTGTCTCTTGTCTCTATGCTTTTGATTCTTGTGATGCTTGTGATGCTTGTCATATTATGATTGTCATGCATTGATATACTGTAGATGTTATTCTCTCAGCAAAGATCCTATAGTATTGTGATTTAATACTAAAAATTTAACATGGTATCAGAGCCTAACTGAGAAGAAGACATTTTGCAGTGACGGAAGCTTGTATTCCTTGTTTATTGGGTTTCTCTCCACAGATTTTTGAAATTCAGTATAGTAGATTGGATCTACTCATCAAGGCGCATCTTTCTGTGCAATCAGATTTCAGTTCCGAGCATTTTCAGTTTTGGCCCTAAAAATTAGGGTTTCCACAAAAATAGGAATTTCTGGAAACTGAAGGTACAGCTGGAAGCTCCTTGCAAAAATCGAAGGTTTGAGCTTTGGATCGAGATTTTTGGTTGGGTAGATCTCCGGGAAACTCAAACCCTAATTCAGGGCTCTCCCTAGTGAACCGGGGAGGACAAAAAGGCAATTCTGAAGGGCAAGACTTTGCTGATCTCAAAATCTGAATGTACTAGGCTGATCAGCTCTCTAAGGCACATCTTTCTATACTTTCGGAATTTTGAAATTCACATTTTGAATTTTTAGGGTTTCTCTGACAAACCCTAATCCGGGACCAGATCCAGTTTTCAGCACTTCAAGTGGTAAGTCCTAAATCTTTTCTATTTCCATTTGAAGTACTCTTAAAGATGTCTCTACACACCAAGCTTGAGGATAAGCTTGAAGGGGCTGATAACTTCTGAGCCTGGAAGTATAGGATTGGGCTAATCCTGGAAGAGAATGAGTTGGACTCATATGTGAAAGAAGACATCCCTATCCCAGAGGATGAAGACTCGAAGGCATTGCACAAGAAGAACTTGGTCAAGGCAAAGAGAATCATTGCTGATTCTATCAAAGACCATCTCATACCCCATGTGTCCTCTCTCAAGACACCCAAAGAGATGTTTGAATCCTTGACCAAGCTATTTGAAGGAAAGAACATAAATCGGAAGATGACTCTGCGGAACCAATTGAAAGCAGTAAAGTTTCAGAATGGAGAAACCATTCAATCTTATTTCTCAAGGGTCTCTCAGATCAAGGAACAATTAGAAGCAGTAGATGAAATGGTGGAAAATGGTGAAGTGGTGATGACTACTCTAAATGGCCTACCCAGATCATGGGATTCCTTTATTCAAGGAATTTGTGCAAGGAAGAAGTTGATCTCTTTCAGTAGACTTCGGGAAGAATGTTCTCAAGAAGAAGCTAGACTTATAGCTCGTGAGGAAAAGATGGGAGGTGAAGATCAAGCTCTTGCAGCTCACACCAAAAGAAGTAAATCCAAGAAGGAATCATCTCATAATAGAAGATTCTCTCACCATCATCATTATCATAAAGATAAGAAAGATCTCAAATGCTTCACTTGCAATGAGAAGGGACATTTTGCTTCAGATTGTCCCAAGAAGAAGAAAGACAACAACAACAACTTCAGTAAGAAGAAGAAGGGCAGCAAAAGAAGATTTCATGCTCATGCTGCCGAAGATGATGAACCCCCAAAGAAAAAGGCTAGGGCAGAAAGTAGTAGTGATGATGACTCATCAAGTGAAGAAGAGTATGTCCTGATCTCTGCACTCACTGGTACCATCTCCCATGGATGTAATGATTGGTTGATTGATAGTGGGGCTTCCAAACACATGACTGGGTTTAAAGAATCCTTTGTGAACCTATCTGAACATGAGTCACCCCATAAGGTGAAACTTGGGGATGATTATCAATACCCAATCAAAGGAAGTGGTGAAGCCTCTTACAACCTAGATTCTGGAAAATCTCTGAAGATGAAGGAAGTCCTCTATGTACCTGGACTCAAGAAGAACTTACTCTCCATCTCTGCTTTAGATGCAAAAGGTATGAGGGTTGCATTTGTTGATGGCCAAGTACTAATGTGGCCAAAGGGAAAGACCATAGATGATGCAGTAGTGATTGGAGAGCAAGAGGGAGGACTGTATAAATTAAAAGGTCAACCGGAACATGCCATGGTACATGAATCCATGGAACCAAGTGAACTTTGGCATAGGAGACTTGCTCACATGCACTATAGAGCACTTCCAATTGCAAGCAAGGCTGTAGAAGGTCTTCCTGAAATCAAGACCAAACATGAAGGTGTTTGCAAAGGATGTGCAAAAGGTAAGAACATTAAGAAGGCTTTCCCAAGCAGTGAAAGCAAGGCAAAAGACATCCTGGAAATCATCCACTCAGATGTATGTGGCCCCATGTCATCCAGTTCCCTAAGTGGGTATGTTTACTATGTATCATTTATTGATGACTTCTCCAGGAAGACTTGGGTATACTTCTTGAAGGGCAAAGATGAGGTGCTTGATAAATTCAAGGAATTCAAAACCTTGATGGAGAATCAAACTGACAAGAAAATCAAGACATTCAGATCTGACAATGGTGGAGAATTCACCTCAAATGACTTCAAGAAGCTTTGCAGTGATTCAGGGATTAAGAGGGAGTTGACTGCTCCTTATAATCCTCAACAGAATGGTGTTGCAGAAAGGAAGAACAGAACTATCATGGAAGCAGCGAGGGCAATGTTGCATCACCAGGATCTTCCTATGCATCAATGGGCAGAAGCAACTAGAACAGCTGTATATGTGCAGAACAGAACACCCCACAAGATATTGGACAACAAGACACTAGAAGAGGTCTTTTCTGGTAAGAAACCTGAAGTCAGTCATCTCAGAATATTTGGTTGTCCAGTGTACACTCATGTCCCAATAGAAAAGAGGACTAAACTAGATCCTTCAGGAAAGAAGGGTATTTTTGTGGGATACAGTGAAAGCTCGAAGAATATACTTTTCTGGGTTCAAGAATATTGATGTCAGCAAAGATGAATATAAGGACAGGTAATCCAGGAAGCAAAGATCAAAAGGGGGCACACTCCAGCAGCTCCTGCAAGGATGAAGATATTCAGAGGGAGTTGACCATCTTCCTACATTCCACAACAGAGAGGTGTAGAAGAAGCTACTTCAACATCTCCTACAGGGAAGCAAAGATTCAAAGGGAGTCCACCCAAACAAACAAACAAAGATAAGTATTTCAATTATCATTTCTTGCCTATTTTGTTTGTTTAATAATATTATGCTTATGTTCCTAGACTTAGGAGATGTATTGTGCATATTTGAATGATTGCATTAATGAACAGTATACTACTAATATGCATGTGATGGGTAAGTGGCTTATGGCACTGTACAACATTCCAGTGCTACTTATCTAGAATGAAACCTCTTTGCTGACATGTTGGGAGTAGTGCAAACTCTTAACAATGTTCTGGTAGAGACTGGAAGGCATCTAGAAATTTGTGGAACATGGATAAATGTTGTATTGAAGCATTGGCTAAGATAACTGCATGACTGCATGACATATTTCTTTATGTGTAAAGAATTTGTTCTGAAAATTATGAGATGTTTCTAATCATGCAATTTAACTTGTTTTGTAGGAAAGACCATATATCTTCACCTACAAAAGGACTACAACATTTGTTCCAGCAAGAAAGATATCTATTGAAGATATTGAAATTCCCAGAATCTGGGATGAAGAAGTGGAATGCCATGATCCGTAGATCATGAAGAAGATGTTTGGGATGCAGTCCCAAGACCTGGAAGGGAGTCATATGTATGCAGATTGAAGAAAGCCTTGTATGGCTTGAAGCAAGCTCCCAGAACCTGGTATGGTAGGATGGACAGTTTCCTATCTAGCTTGGGCTTTACCAAGAGTAAAGCGGATTCCAACCTTTACTACAAGGTTGAGGAAGGGAATCCTGTGATTCTACTACTATATGTGGATGACCTATTTGTGACAGGAGATGACAGAATGATTGCAGATACCAAGAGGAAGCTTGCAGCTGAATTCAATATGAAAGATTTGGGAATGATGCACTATTTCCTAGGTATGGAGGTGTGGCAGAATACAGGTGGAATCTTCCTTGGTCAAGGGAAGTACACAGTAGATATCCTGAAGAGATTTGGGATGATGGATTGCAAAGCCATGGCCACACCTATGGCATCAAATCTGAAGCTTCTTTGTGATGCTTCATCTGAGCCAGTTGATGTTTCTATGTATCGTCAGATTATTGGGTCCTTGATGTACCTGACGAACACGAGACCAGATATTTGCTTTGCTGTGAACACATTGAGCCAGTTCCTGACGGATCCGAGGAGTGTTCACCTGGTTGCTGTAAAGCATGTTCTGAGGTACCTAAAGGGTACAGTGGATTATGGGCTCAGATATGAGGCAAATCAAAAGTTTAACCTGCTGGGTTATGTTGATTCAGATTGGGCTGGCAGTGCTGCAGATAGGAAGAGCACATCTGGGTGTTGCTTCAGTATGGGATCAGGTGTGATCTCTTGGTTTAGCAGGAAGCAGTCCTGCGTAGCACTGAGTACAGCTGAGGCAGAGTATGTTGCAGCCTGTTCAGCTAGTTGTGAGGCAGTATGGCTACGGAAGCTACTGTCTGAGTTATTTGATCTCCCGTTGGAGGCTACTGGTATCTTCTGTGATAACCAGAGTTGTGTTAAGCTGTCCGAGAACCCAGTGTTTCATGACAGGTCGAAACACATAGAGATCAAATATCACTATATCAGGGATATGGTGCAGAGAGGAGCTGTGAAGCTCCTGTATGTTGCGACGGACGAGCAGATTGCAGATGTGTTGACGAAGCCACTAGCCAGGGTGAAGTTCGAGTACTTCAGAGAGAGGCTTGGCGTTCTTCAGATCGAGGACACTTCGAGGAAGAAGTGATGGACACATTTGCTGAAGCCATTCCAAGCATGTTGGAAGGAGGATCCTTCACATGGCTATGGATGTAAGCGCTGGATGATGAGCATCAGGATGATGTTCCGGTTTCTGCTGGATATGATCAGTTGGATCATTTTTGTATGTATGTACGCATCATGTTGGATGCTGGATATGATCAGTTGGATCATTTTTGTATGTATGTATGCATCATGTAGATGCTGGATATGATCAGTTGGATCATGTGTATGTATTTTGTATATGCATCATGTTGGATGCTTGGACCATGTATCTGTATATGTATCAGGTGGGTACATTGTATGATCAGGTGGATCATGTATGGTGATATGTATCATGTATTTGTATTTGTATCAGGTGGATACATTGATGATCAGGAGGATCATGTATGATGATATGTATCAGGTAGATACTTGGTATGCATCAGGTAGATGCATTGATGATCAGGAGGATCATGTATGATGATATGTATCAGGTAGATACTTGGTATGCATCAGGTAGATGCATTGATGATCAGGATGATCATAGATGACGAGCTTCAGGATGTTGCTCCAGATGACATGCAGCAGGATGTTGCAATGATGATGATCAGGATGATCATGGATACATCAGGATGATGTATGGTGAGTATCAGTTTGATACTCTGTGGCCGTGGATCAGGTTGTGCAGATAAGCATGTAATTTGTGCCCTGGGAGATTTGCATATGGTCTTTCGAGGTTTTGCCTATGGCATGTAATTTGTGCCCTGGGACATCTGTCAAATGCTCTTTTGAGGTTTTGCTTGGGAGGACATATAATTTGTGCCCTGGGAGATCTACAGATAGTCTTTCGAGGTTTTTCCTATGGCATGTAATTTGTGCCCTGGGATATCTGGCAGATGCTCTTTCGAGGTTTTGTCCTATGGCATGTAATTTGTACCCTGGGAGATCCGATAGGTTGAGCTGTGTGCTCGTAATCAGTCCTGGGATGCTCTTGCGAGGTTTTTCCATGACCACATGTAATTTGTGCCCTGGGAGATCCGATAGGTTGAGCTGTGTGCTCGTAATCAGTCCTGGGATGCTCTTGCGAGGTTTTGTGGTGACCACATGTAATTTGTGCCCTGGGAGATCCGATAGGTTGAGCCGTGTGCTCGTAATCAGTCCTGGGATTCTCTTTCGAGGTTTTGTGATGAGGTCACATATAATTTGTGCCCTGGGAGATTTGCAGATGGTCTTTCGAGGTTTTGCCTATGGCATGTAATCTGTGCCCTGGGACATCTGGCAAATGCTCTTTAGAGGTTTTGTGACGCACGTAAAAGTCCTGAGGATTCCACAGTATGGCCAGTGATGACGAAGACCTGCAGGTGGTGGGCCTACATCCAGTATGAAAAAGGACTGGCTCTGTAGAACTTCCTATGACGAGTAGAGATAGAGATTGGATGAGATAGCAGCAGCAGTGACGATGATGATGACGATGCATCGATGACGATGATCCAGAGAAGAAGACTTGTCTAGCAGATCTGTGTCGAGAAATACCTTCCTAGTTAAGAGGGAGTGTTGATGTATATGTAACTTCGGAATGTATTTCATCAGTGTATTATATATATATTTATTGTACCCTTATAAGAGATGTGTTATTCCTCTATAAGGAAGTGTCGTCATGTGGATTGACAAGTGTCGCAAGTGTGTGTACTTGTCGATGGGTTATTATACCACCTTATGGGGTCGGCCCTATTTAATATATAATATAATGTGGATGTACTCAAGTAGACAAGTCGGCCCTAGTAGGTCACTGGGCAAAAAGGTGAGTATAAATAGAGATAGGAGATCTCTATTTTACTCACTCGGAAAAGTATCTATCTCTCTCTCTGAAAAGTGGCGCACTAGCGAGGAGGAGGAGGATCATCTGCTAGGAGACTATCTCTGTATTATTTGGTTGTATTTTGGTTGAGCCATTGCTCTCTCTATCTCTGAGGAAGTTGTGGGGTTTTTCACCTTAGGGTTTTCCCCACGGAAACTCTGTGTCTCTTGTCTCTATGCTTTTGATTCTTGTGATGCTTGTGATGCTTGTCATATTATGATTGCCATGCATTGATATACTGTAGATGTTATTCTCTCAGCAAAGATCCTATAGTATTGTGATTTAATACTAAAAATTTAACAAGAAAAGGTTCAAGACTTTAATCAAAGATTCACAACACTGTTAAATAACTTCAGTGAAGCTAATAAACCAGCATAGGAATCTCTGATTGAATACTACACCACCGCTCTTGAAGGACCAATAGCAATGTTCGTAAAAAGATCCAAGAAAACTACCTTGATAGAGAACTTTGAGGAAGCTAGAAAGGTAGAAGAAGAAGCTGATAGCATTGCTAAACATGCCTTAGATGTAGAACCAAAACCAGCAGCTAGCAAAAAACCTTTGTTGCTCACTAGAGGTAAAGAAGAGCCATCTACGGACATAAAAAATGTAGTCAAGATGATGCAGAAATTATCTAATAAAATCATAGATCTCGAAAAAGATAAGGCTTCTAGCACATCTAGGAAACCTTTCAAGCCATTTTATAAAAGAAGGGAAGACGGTGACCAAACTCACCCACCAATGAATACTGCCCCTGTCTTAAACTTGAACGAAATCGGGATGGAAAATTTCTGCACTTTTCATCAAGAACCACATTCGGAAAAGAGCTGCCCGCAATGGATTAATTCCATGAGCTTAGTCATGAACCAAATGTTAGATTCACAGATCCCAGACCAAGATGATTCTCCAGAGGAGTCGAGCCCTGAGTTAGAGGAATCAACCCCGGACACTACTATGGTGTTATGGGACTGGGTACCTATGACAGAATCAGCAGGAGAGAATCCCATAGAAAGCTCTCCCTCCACCGTAAACGTTGCTACTCGCAGCAAAGGCCCAATTGTCGATCCTGTGCCAAGCGCAGCTCCTCATAAGCCTAAAGTTTCAAAAGAACAGCCTAGGAGGCATATAACAATTATCCCACCGCAGCCCAAAGTTAGCCAAACATCGACCAAGCAGTCAAACGCTGAAACGATAGTTCAGCCACCTAAGGTCACAACGAGTAAAACAGATCAGCAAGCTCGAATTGGGAACGAGTCTGACATAGGATATGATATTATCGAAGATATCAAGAAGGTCAAAGCGAATGTGTCAATATTTGACATGTGTAGCTTGCCCCATCAACGAGACAAACTGTTGCATGTTCTTCAACCCCAGGCCAGCACTCCATTAACGGACTCTCAAGACAATCCCGAAATTAATGAGGCTAGCATCGGTGGAAAATCTAAATCTCAAACATTGTCATTCCTATTGAATTTTGAAATTTTCAACCATAATGTTCACAATTGTTTGGTAGATTCTGGAGCATCCTCAAACGTTATGCCACTGTCCATTTGTAAAAAGATTAACAAGCAGCCTGTTCCATATCCAGCCCGAATTATCCAATTAGATAGGACTACTGTCAAAGTAATTGGGGAGATGAAAGATGTTCTAATTAGACTATCAGCTGACCCTAGAGTTTGTCAATTCATTGACATAATGGTGGTCGATATTCCTGAAGCTTATGGGATGATTTTAAGTAGGGATTGGTCTACCAAGCTAAGTGGATACTTTGCTACTGATTGGTTCCACCTATGGCTGCCTTATCAGAACAGGCAGAATCAGATTAAAGTTCTTACGGAACCTCATATGAAGCAAAACGTAACTCAGTTAGAATAAAAAAATGAGGCCGTAGCTTTCTCATCCTCGATTCTGGGGAATTATTTCTTAGAAATGGATCCGGGTAATTATCAGTCTGCAGCCATTAGCCATGAATCAGATAAACAGTCCGATCTCCTTAATTTCTCTCAGACTGATGATGTTGATTGTAAAATAGTCAATTTAGTTACTGACATAGATCACAAATACACTAACTTAGTTGAATCTAAAGATACTTTTTGGACATTATACTTTGATGGTTCTAAAACTCTGGAAGGATCCGGAGCCAGTTGTGTTCTAATGGATCCAAAAAGAAACAAGTATTTTATGTCCTGTAGATTAGAATTCGATTGTACTAATAACACCGCTGAATATGAAGCTTTGGTACATGGATTAAAGAAAGCCATTGGCTTAAATGTTAAGTACTTGAAGGTCTTTGGTGACTCCGAGATAGTTGTAAGACAGGTAAGGGACACCATTCATTGTCTCTCACCTCATTTGAAGGGTTATCAGGCTGAGGTATGGGATTTAATTATGCATTTTGACGCTTTCAATATAAAATCAATTCCTAGATTGCAAAATTCTGCTGTTGATTTGTTAGCAACATCTGCTTCTAGATTGGTGCCGTCAAATAATAAATGCTCAATTGAATTGATTTTCAGGCATTCTGTTCCCAATAACATCACAAACTTCAGAGTCTTCGATGATGATGAACAAATTATCAGCTTCCTAACAAACGAAGATAGCTTTCAAGGAGCTACAATAGATGAGGAAGAACACGATGCTGATTTGATGAAGAAGGATGAGGAGAAAGGAAATTTCATGCCCAAGGGGGTAAGGTCCCTCGAAATGCTGTTCGATCTTCAAAATAATTTCAAAAGGCCAGCTAATATCAAAACTAACAGCTCATCAATGCAACATGAGTTAGTTAATTTGGGTACCGAGGCAGAACCAAAATTTGTCAACCTTGGCAAATGTTGTTCACCAGGAGAAAGAGACAGGTTCATCAAATTGTATAAACAATACAAGGATGTTTTCGCATGGACCTATGAAGATCTGAAGACGTATGACATCCGCATTATTCAGCATGTTATACCAATGAAAGCAGGCATCAAACCATTTCAGCAGCAGTTAAGAAGAATGCATCCCACTCTAGAACCGCTGATCCAAAAGGAATTAAAGAAGCTCCTGGACGCTAAGATAATCTTTAAGGTCCGGCATTCTGAATGGGTTGCAAACTTGGTTCCCGTAAGAAAGAAGTCGGGAGAGATAAGGCTATGTGTAGATTTCAGAAATTTAAACAAAGCTTCGAATAAAGACAACTACCACGTACCTTCAATGGAACAAATCCTACAAATGGTGTCAGGATCCGAATTGTTTTCTCTCCTCGATGGTTTCTCGGGCTACAATCAAGTGTTAGTAGCCAAAGAAGATCGCCTTAAGACTACTTTCAGAACTAAGTGGGGAACTTTCGCCTACAGAAGAATGCCATTTGGTCTGATAAACGCAGGAGCTACATTCCAAAGGGCGATGGATATTGCCTTCCGAGGATTGGGTGGACAATGTGTGGTCGTATACTTAGATGATGTTACAGTCTTTTCAAAGAAAAGGGAAGATCATGCTATTCATCTAAAGCATATCTTTGATCGCTGTCAGAAGTATGGTATTTCCTTGAATCCCAAGAAGAGCATATTTGCTGTTCCCGAAGGTAAGCTCTTGGGTCATATCATCTCCAAAGGGGGAGTGTCAATTGATCAAGAAAGAGTCCAAGCCATTAATAAGATTCCAATGCCTTACAACAAGAAATCTATGCAGTCTTTTATGGGCACCATCAATTTTGTCCGCAGATTTGTTCCGGACTTCGCGTAAATTGTTAAGCCATTGCAACAGATGGTTAAACAAAGCATGCAATTCAAGTGGACAGATCTAGAGAAAGACACATTTAGAGATATCAAGGCAGCCATAGCTAAGGCTCCTTCCTTGAGGAGCCCAGATTTTGATAAGGATTTCATCTTGTATACCTTCGCTTCGGATGACTCTCTCGCAGCTGTACTCACGCAAAAGGTGGAGCTGGGGGACGAATACCCAATTTCGTTTATGAGCACTGGTCTGCAGGGAGCTGAGTTGAACTATTCCGTGGTTGACAAGCATGCATATGCGGTCTTCAAAGCAGTCAAGAAATTTAGGCCATACATTCTGAAGAATAGAACTAAAGTCATAGTTCCACACCTAGCTGTTAGATCCCTTTTCGTTCAAAAGGAATTGGGAGAAAGGAGAGGGAACTGGGTCACATCTCTGCAGGAGTATGATTTGGAATTTAAACCAGCTACGATCATCAAAGGGCAAGGCCTGTGCAAATTACTTGCGGGAAACTCAACTGATGAAGAACAACATTGGAAAAATGAAGCTGAGCTCAATTCGGTTGAAGTATGTCATATCTTCATAACTCCCCAGTCATGGTATAGGGATCTGGTGCACTATTTACAGCAGGGATATCTACCTGAGCATTGGAACTCTAAGCAAAGACGGGCACTCCGCTTGAAGTCAGCACCTTATCAAATCATTGATGGGATACTTTTCAGGAAGAATTATGATGGAGTTTTCCTTAGATGTTTGGAGAAGGAAGATGCAAACAAAGTTGTCAAAGAATTGCATAATGGCCCCGCAAGTGGACATTATTCAGGAGAGACGACAGCACACAAGATTCTGAGAGCTGGTTATTATTGGCCCACTCTGTTTCGAGACGCCCATACGTATGCACGAAACTGTGATGTATGTCAAAGAAGTGCTGGGAAGTTACCTAAGGTAGCAGGGCCATTGCAGCCGGTTATCATTTCTGAGCCTTTTGAGCAGTGGGGTATAGATGTTATCGGAGAGATAAATCCAAACTCTTCGTTGCAACATCGATACATCCTAACGGCTACCGACTACTTCACTAGGTGGACGGAGGCTATCCCTTTGCGCAAGGTCAATGAAGATGCGGTCATCAGCTTCTTAAAGGAGAACATCATAACCAAGTTTGGGGTTCCAATTTCCCTCGTTTTTTATAATGCTACTTATTTTTCATCTTGCAAGATAAATGAATTTGTTTATGAATGGGGAATTAAGTTGCATTATTCAGCCAATTATTATCCTCAGGGGAACGGATTAGCTGAATCCTCGAACAAGAATCTGATTCGAATTCTTAAGAAGACTGTGATAGAAAACCAGAGAAGTTGGCATGTAGCTCTCCCAAACGCCTTATGGGAAGATAGGGTGACCCCCAAGAACGCTTTAGGTGTTTCCCCTTTCACTCTTGTCTATGGCAAGGAAGCCATCCTCGCCCCAAACATCTTACTCCCATCCTTGCAGTTATCCCAAGCCTCTCGGGGTTCTAGCAGCCAAGCCTTACAATCCAAGATCAATACCCTGCTTCAACTTGAAGAAACCCGACATAAAGCTAAAGATCGATTCCATCAACACCAAGACATAGTTAAGAGATGGTTCGATAAGAGGAAATCTGGTAAAAGAAGTTTTGAAGTTGGGGACTTAGTCTTGAAATGGGACCATAATCACGAAGGCAAAGGAATGCATACAAAATTTCAACATCTATGGGTAGGCCCGTACCAAATTTCGGCAAAATTAGGCCCATCCACTTATAAATTGACAAATCTTGAGGGAGAAGAAGTAACCTTTCCTCTCAATGGCCTCACTCTGAAACAATACTTCGCATAGTCTCTTTCAGACTTCCTGTACATAAATAAAGTTTTCTTTTATTGTTGCTTTAGCCTTTAGTTGCGTTATTTTCGGCCATGTTGTTTTTGTCTTTGTCATTTGAGCCTGTGCAACAAGTTTTGTTTTCTGAAAGCCCTTATGGTTGAGTCTCTCGCCGAGGATAGATCTTTCAAAGAAATCTCGCAACCCATGAGTCTGGAACTATGCTCGAATGAATCCTGTCTGTTGTGCTCTCGCTGAAATATTCAGAAGGAAGGAAGCCTACTCTGCTGGTCACACTAATCATGTTTAATAGCATAGACCTATGACCATCTTCACTACTATCTCTGGGCTCCACCCACTCTCACACTTAAAGGGCATCCCAAGAAGGCTACCAAAGTTGGACCCATGGAAAGTAGCACACCTCGAGGGCATAGGGTATTGAAGTGACTCCATGCTGCAAATTAAACAGCCAAAATGGCTAGTACTCAAGAGTATGTTTTCCAGAGATTCTCGCCTCAATTAAAGCATGGCTGAGACAAAAGCAAAAGACATGTAAAATCAAGAAGGTTTTCCAAAAGGCTCACCTCAAAATGGGCTCCTCTCCGTCCGTGAGGCTTGATCAAATCAATAAAATTTCTAACTCACACAAAAGGACATTATGGATTGAGGAGCCTAAATCAAAAAAATCATGTCCAAAAGAAAATATCTCTGGAAGGCTCAAACAGCTAAGCTGTTCAAAGTAAAAACATCTAAAAGGATGCAAGCAGCATGGGAATGAGGAACAAGAGCAATAATGTCCATGAGAAAGTGTTGCAAATCCTGTGGAGTCCGGCAGTAGTAACCATCTGAAAGATGACCCTCCTAAAATGAATCTCATATGTTGGCCCTTTGAGAGTGGTGAAGATGTCTCGATCAAAGCTCCCCTTTCCCCAATGGCTAGCAGGTAAAGTGCCTTCTTCCCCTCACATGAATTTAAACGCTCAGCTGAGTTTTGCACCTAAGATGGATGTCTTTGATGAGGTTTCAGACCATGAAGAGGAATTTTTCAGAGATCTGTGTTCGCCAGCGATTCGCCATTGTTGTTGCAGCAACATCCCCCCCAAAATTTTGTACATATTGGGGCCCCTCCTTTAAAATTTTTTGAAAGGCTGCCTCAAGGGGCCATTCCCAGCTTTATCTTTTGCTTTCCAACAGAAAATCTTGCCATAAGCCTTTCCAAATTTCTTCCAAGGAACAGAAAAGGAACTTAGAAAATTTTCCCAAAATTTCGGAGCTTTTCAGACTATCTCCCCGCAGTTGCGAAATTTGTTGAGTTTTCATCCCGAAAGGCGGAAGCCTTTGTTTAACCTTTCGAAAAGAAACTTAGAAACTTTGTTTTGAAAAGTTGCGGAATGTAAGAAAGAAACTCCGTGGAAACATTTGGCTTTTGCTCCCGAAACGGCGGGAACCATTCGCATAAACATCCCGAAAAACTTAGATTTTCCTCTCGCAGTTGCAGAAATTATTTGGGAAAGTCTCCCGACATTTAGGAGTCATTCGGGCTATCTTCCCGCAGTTGCGGCAGCCAAATGCATAATCCTTCCGAAAAGGACTTAGATTTTTTGAAAGTTTGCGAAACAAACTCTGCGGAACCTTTCAGCTTTGTCTCCCGAAATTGCAGAAACTTTTGGCTTGTCCTCCCGCAGTAGGGGAAGCCGCTTGTTTAAACCTCTCGAAGAGAACTTGGAAACTTTCCCCAAAAGATCGTGGAAGAATTCAAGGAAACCGCCTGAAACTGGCGGAAGCCACTCGCGTAAGCTTCCCGAAGAGGGACTTAAATTTTGCTCATAAGCTGTGGGAATCATTGGCAAATTCTCTCCGAAATGGCGGAGGAATTCGAAGAAGCCGCCCAAAACTTGAGGGAGCCATCCGTCTACCTTCCCCGGGGCCGCTAAGCGACTAAGTTTTGAAAAAAAAAATTGAAGTCTCGAAAGTCACGGAAGCCATTCACCAAAGCCTTCCGCAACCGCGGAACCGTTCCGAAACATCACCGAAACAAACTTTGCGGAACCTTTGATTTTTTCTTCCCGAAACAGCGGAGGCTAAGGGCAAAAGCTTTCCGCAATTCTCTCGAGGCCCGGCCGATACTTAGAAACTTTTTGAAGTTTTCGGAAGCCTTGTGCGGAAACATTCACCGAAACCTTCCGAAACGTCGGAGCCTTTTAAGTTTTCTCTCCGCTACCGCGGGAGCCTTTTTTCAAAGTTTCATGCGCACGATCATTTTTTGCGGAAGAAGTTCACCTTTCCCTATCGAAACAGCGGAAGCTTCCGCGTTATCCTTCCGAAGGACTTGAACTTTGCGGAACGTCTTGGCGCGGGAACCTTTTGCGGGAGCCATTCGCCATTACCTTCTGAAACAACGGAAGCGTTCGCTATATCCTTCCGCAACGGCGGGTGAAATTCACAAGTTTGTCCCACGGGAGGCGGTCGCGCGCGAATCGAGAATGTTTGATTTGACGCCGACGTACTCGTATTAAACCCGTTTTAAATGCCCCACCCACCCCGCACGTGCCAGCTTATTTAAATAGACGGTGGGGGGCTCGAGCTAAACACGTTGTTAATTTTCGATTGGCAAACCTATTGGATGCCGCGCAACCGCTCCATCTCAACTCGCTCGTCCACGTACTCGTCCACCTCATTCGGCTATCTTCGTCATTTCCAGGTAGGATTATAACCGTTAAATTTTGTCCCCCACGCGTCGGATTACCTTTGGGTGTTCTTCTTTTCTAAAGACGATAGGAATTGGTTAGATTTTGACGGACAAAATGCCCATCATGGGCTATTTTGCCTGTCAAACAGTTTAAATTTCTTTTTTTTCGTCATATAAAACAGAGGAATCGTAAAACATTTGCACAGTGGGTAAAGACCGTCAATTTGGACAGATAAATTGTTTCCAAATTTCTTCCCGGGCCGCGTACTTCACTATTTTAAAAAAACCACCGAGGCCCCGTGGACTTTTCATGTCCCCAGCCGAAAGCTAAAACCGTAGCCACCCGATCTTTTTCATAAGCCTCAGTCCCGGGGTAGCCACTACCCAACTTAAATCCTAAGACAGGCGCCATCGCCCCTGTTCAAACCTACCATAGAGCACCTCGGCAAGTGCCATAAATGACAATGGCGTTCGAAACCCTCGCCTGGTCGTAAGCAGAAAGTGCCTCCCTATTTCGTCACAGGGTCATTTCACCCCAGACTTCCCCGCCACTAGTCATTAAAAGCACCGTGACGAAGGTCACACTTTTCCCTAGAGCTAGACCGAGAGCAGGTTGCTTCCGCAACATGCTTATCCTCGCGGGAGCATTTCCAAACCTACCCCTTTAAAAGAATTAGGATGATTAAATCTAGATTGCTTGTTTGAAATGGTGTATTTGCTTCCTAACATGCAGCTTCACATTCTGATTTTATCTCATTCACATATTAAAATGATGATGATCTTTGTTAAAATCTCACAGTATGTTTCTCAATTTCATAATGACTTGTATGTGGGTGCTATCAGGGATAAGTCAAAATGCCAAAAGGTGGTAAGCAGAAGGCTAAGATGACAGAGAAAAGGCCTACACCACTTAAAACTGAGACCTCACTCCAGGATACTAAGTGCACCACCGGGGTTCCTCCAGAAATCCGCTGGGGTGACATTTACAGGATGATCCGAGACCAGGATGTCCCGGACATGTTGTTAGAGGAGGGGCCGATTTATCTAAATATCAAAGCTTCAGGCATAACCAGAGCTACCACCTGCCCTGAACTATTCCCCTGTGTTGAAGTAATCGGATGGATACTCCAACATGCCGATGCGGAAGGAAGAGTGATAAATGACAGCGGCAAAGTAGCCATTGCCTCATTCCACCCAGCATACATTGTCGCAGCCTATAAGTTTCCCCGCTCCCAGCAAGCTCTGACTGATGAATGGTTGGGCAAAATGAATAATGTTGAGATGGCCAAAAAGCTACTAGTAGCAGGCAAGCATTTGAGAAATAAAGGAAACGACGAATATGACGTACAAAATCTGAGATCTCCTTTCAGATTGATCGCCCTGAGGCTGTGCAGAATCTTCGGCATGCCCAATGGCACCGTGTATAAGATTCAGTGGGTCCCTATTATTCACTTCGTGGCGTTTAAAGGAACTATGTTTGACTGGGCCACTCTCCTGTCAGACAGTTTGGCCTCAATGATAGTTGCTGCGAGAGAAGGACTAGCCTTGAAGAAGGCAGAATTTTTCATGTCCTCATATCTGATCGATTGTGTTTTGGCCAAGGTGGACTTCCCCAAATTGGGCTGCACGTGGGATAAGGCCACCACCCCGGTTTACACCGCTTTCAAGATGATGTGGGCCCAAAATTACAAACCTAGCTACAAACTCATCTGTGAGGGATTCGTCATGCCCCTATATGAGAAATTATTCAAGGAGGAGCCCAACTGCCTGTCAGAGAACGTTGTGGAAGTCCTTGAAAATTACGGGGATTATTACTTTTCAGAGTAAGGCACCTACCTCAGAATGTTTGGAGGGACTAAGCCCCCATACATTTTGCCGCAGTATGCCACAGATTATGTAGTCCTTAAGGAAGCAGTAAGACAAATCTTCCTGGATGGAATTGGGGCAATGCTCCACAAGCAACATAAGGCTTCCTTCCCCCCTTTACCTTTCTGCATAGGTGCTTACAAGTTCTCGAGGGTTGCCTCAGCCGAAGAGTTTGTGCAGGAGCTGAAAGCCTTCCACTTCGGCGAGGTGATCTTCCACGGGAATGACAGAAAGGGAAGAGTGGTTGAGCACTGTAAGGAAATCTATGCTCATTTTGAGTACTCTCACTACCCCGATGCCGAGGAAGAGGTATTCAAGGGCATCAGCAACATGGCTGAGCTGCGAACCTTTCGCCAAAGCACTGGAGCAAGCTCTAGCTCAACCAAGGTCCAAAAGACCAGCCAGCAAAAGGAGAAAGAAGCTGATGATGCTCGAGCTCAGGAAGAGCTCAGATTAAGAGAGGAAGCAAGGTTACTACAGAAGGCTGAGAAAGCCAGGTTGCAGCAGGAAGCTGAAGCGGCAAGAATGCAACAAGAAGCCGAAAATGAAAGGCTGCAGAAAGAGGCTGAGGAAGCCCAGCAGCAGAAAGAGGCTGAAGATGAAAGGCTACGGAAAGGAGATGAAGGTCAGCCACAAGTTCAAGGAGGGGAAGGAGGACAGGAAGCTGAGGAAGAAAGGAAAGCGGAAGAAGAGCTGAAAGCAGGGGAAGATGCCCAAGCAAGTGTGTCTGGTCTCCAAGACATGGAAATAGAGGCATCTCAAGCTGGTGGCTCTGGTACCCAAAATGTGGGAGTAGATCCAGCTCAGGAAGTCTAGACCCCACCTGCTGAAGAAGAAATAGACATTATGGACCGTCCAATTGTCCCATACACTCCATCGGGAAAACATACGGTGTCCAGGTGGAATGAGTTTGTCTATGACAAGAAAAGGAAAGCAATGGTCCTCAAATCAGAAGAGAGGATCAAAAGTCCCTTCCATGAAGACATCATTACCCACCGAGAGGTCACTATAATGCAGAATACAGATAAAGATCCCTTTGCTATGGCATCCGCAGCTGTAGAAACAACAAAAGCATCACTGGACAATGTAGGGGTTATAGTTAGAGAAAATGTATTGACAAAGAAGAGAGCTCGTACGCTACAACAGACTATGGCTAATGAGAAAGCCCACAGGGATCTGGTGGTGAACAAGTATAATTGCCTGTACGCCGATCACAAAGAGTTGTCAGATAAATATAACCGGTTAGAGGAAGAGAAGGAGCAGCTATCAGTCCTGATGATGATAGAAGAAGCAGAAAATAATGATGCAGTAGCCAGAGTGTCCCAGCTTGAAACAGACAAGCTGACATTGGTTGAGCAATTGGAGCACGTTGAGAACAGAACGATGGACATGTCTCCCTTCCATGAGCTGTCCTGCGGCATCCTGAAGCAAATGCATGACACTCAGGAGCTAATCACTAATGAGGTTTGCAAGCTCAAGGCCATGGTGGTCAGGTTAAAAGAAATTAATGCGGAGGCCCATAGGCTCAAAGCCAAGCATACCCGTGTCAAGGCAAATATCATTATCCAAATAAAATGGCGAGAAGGGAAGGGGGATTTCCCCGCACATCTCCCATTTAAGTCTGTGGAGGGTTTCGATGAAGATGTGGCCCTTTTGGACTTCTGCAAAAACTATGGAAGCAAGCTAATAGCCAGTGTGCAAGGAACAAGGGATAGAATCAACGGTCTATATCAAATAATCAAGGGAGTGCATGACAGGTGCAAGCTGAATTTCCCACAATCCCTCGATGACTTCCCGGATTCAGAACAGCGCTTAGCTGAGCTAAAGGAAGAGCTGGGCATCCAAACCGAATACGTGAAGAAAATTGATGTCCTAGCAATTGATGACTTACAACATTATGTTGGAATGTCATCAGTCCATGATCATTTGCTCAAAGAAGTGCATCAAGCTGCAGTATCAGAAGCTCAAAGCATTGGAGCAGAACTCGGGAAGAATGTGACTTCTCAGAAAATCTTGTTCCCTGCTGCAGCAAACATAGTCATAAGGGACACAGGTATGTGGTATAGTTACATAGCGGAGGAGGAGAAGAAAGCTGCAGCAGTAGCAGGAGCAACAACAAATCCAGAATCTTCTCTCCCAGCAGCCATTCCAGCAACCACAGTGGGCTCGATTCCCTCTTCCCCAGCAGTGGCAGAAATTCCAGCCAGCTCAATCCCTTCTTCACAAGTAGAAGCAACAACATCAATTGACTTGGGCGATCCTCTCCCAGCTGAAGCTTACGCACAAGAATGACAGCACAGATATTAGAACATTATTTCTGCTATGTTTTATTTTTTAAACTCTCAAATGTATAAAGCGTGAACTATGGGACAGCTGTCCATTCTCTTTTGTTAAATATTTTGTAAAGGAAGTAGTCATTTTTTTTGGTCTATTATAGAAGAAATTCCTGTAGATGATAGATGGAAGAGGCTAGGTGGCAGCCCAAAGGGCGTTTTTGTAATTATAAATAGAAGCTAGGAAGAATAGGAAAAGACTTTTGGCAGGGAATGAAATTTTCCAACCTGTACGAGCTATCTTGTATTGGTTCTATGAAAACAGAATTTTCTAATAAAAGCCTGGAGATGGACGTTTTGCATGGGAACGAAAGATGGATGTGTATTGGACTGTTCTGGTGATTCCCATCCTGTAATGTGAGATCTTTCTTGTTATCTGAACTATTTCTTTGCAACAAATGATTTTGCTTCTTTCTGTGTAAACGTTTTCTCCATTTCATGAGCAGTGAATGTGTTCTATATTAAATCAGAAGCTATCTTCTGGTATCTTTATCTTGGCTGTAGCTTTCTCTTTCTGATTTAATGGCTATCCATTCTTTCTTTAAGATAACTCCTATAGCTCATTTTTCATGCATTTAAATTTGCTCTTTGCAGGGATCTTTAAATTTATTACAGTTTGTTTACACTTAGATCTGTTTCTTTCATTCTTTCCGTTTAGATTAGATAATTTTGCTTCTTTCTTTGATGAGTAATGAAATGTGTTTTCTATTAAATTAGAAGCTATCTTCTAAAGCTCTTTTACCTTGCTGTAGCTTTATCTGTAAGAATTGATGGCTATCTGTTCTTTCTTTATGATATCTGTTGCAGCTCATTGCTCATCCTGTAAATGTATTCCCTGCAAGGATAGGTAGATTTACTTCAGTTTTAGACTTAGATCTGTTTAGTTTTGCATTTAGATCAGATATAAATTAGGCACTTGCATCTCATAAAAAACATAAAATCCAAAAGAAAGGTGGATCGGGCCATAACCGGTACAATCGGAATTAAACTCCAAACCCACGGTTTCCGGAACCGCTAACCGGACGGATTCCCTATACCAAACGGTAGATAATCTAATTGGGATCATCTATCGGGGAGAATCCCCTTCTGATTGATGCTACAATATCCGAGGCATCAACAAGCTTCCACCTATCTCTTTACACATGTCCTCTACAGACTTTTCCTCTAAATAAACAAATCGTGGCCCTTTTCTTAAAACAGAAAATTTCTCAAAAATAGAAAAGGACAATTGTCTAGTGATCCTACGCTCTAAACACAGGGAGAACAAATGAAAATAGGAACAACGCCTTAGGATCAATGTGTTCACCCTTGGGAAGGCGCTTCTGCTGGGAGAGAGGTGCTTGGACTAGCTGCTACTGCTGCTGCTGCTTTCTTTTCCTCCTCTGCAATGTAACTGAACCAGATACCAGTGTCTCTAATAACCACATTTGCTGGTGAAGGGAGCAAGATCTTCTGGAATATCACATGTTTACCAAGCTCTGCTTCAACACCATGAATTTCTGCAACTACTGCTTGGTGGATTTCTTTAAGCAAATGACTGTATATTGATGACAGCCCAATAGAGTGATGGAGATCATCAGTGGCTAGGACATCAATCTTCTTTACATATTCTATTTGAATGCCTAGCTCTTCCTTCAAGTCTGATAAACGTTGCTCTTTGCTTGGAAACTCATTGAGGGACTGAGGGAAACTCATCTTGCACTTATCATGTACTTCATGAATCTTTTGATACAGACTGTTACTTTTATCAATTGTTCCCTGGATCTTAGCCATTAGCTTAAGGCCACAGTTCCCGCAGAATTCCATAAGGGCTACATCTTCTTTAAAATCATCTACCGACTTGAATGGAAGATGCTTGAGGAAATCAACCTTCCCTTCTCTCCATTCCATCTGGCTCAGGATGTTTTCTTTAACCCGAGTGTATTTTCCCTTAAACCTATTGGCCTCTGCATTGACTTCTTTCAATCTAACCATCATGGCTTTGAGCCTGCACACTTCCTCAGCAATCAGCTCCTGTGTGGCGTGCATTTGTCTCAGAATGTCACATGACAGCTCATGAAAGGGAGACATATCTATTGCTCTGCTTTCTGTCTGCTCTAATTGTTCAACCATTGCTTGCTTATCTGCTTCCATATGAAAAACTCTAGCTTCAGAATCGTTCTTTTCTGCTTCTAGAACCATCATCTAGATTGCCAGGTGCTCCTTTTCTTCTTCTAAATAGCGATACTTATCTGACAACTTGTGATCAACAGACAGACGATTGAAATTATTCACTACAAGATCCCTGTAAGCCTACTCATTAGCCACAGTATGTTGCAACATGCGAGCTCTCCTCTTTGTTGACTCAAATTCTCTGACCATATCGACCACATTGTCCTTTGTTTCTTTTGCTACTGACACAGCAGCGCATGCCATGGCTATGGGAGCCTTATTTGTATTTTGCATCACCATGGTCTCCCGCTGGGTAACAATATCTTCTTGGAAGAGTCTCTTTATCCTCTCTTCCGACTTCAAGACTACCGCCTTCCTCTTATTATAATACACAAATTCATCCCATCGGGACACAGTATGATCTTCTGATAGGGTGTAAGGGATGATTGGGAGGTCTATTACATGTAGTTCTGTCTTTATGGGTGGGGTCTGTACTACTTGAGATGTGTCTGTTTCCACATTTTGCGTGCCGGAGCCACCTGCTTGAGATGCGTCTATTTCCACATTTTGGGTGCCGGAGACACCTGCTTGAGATGTGTCTGTTTCCATATCTTGGGTGCCGGAGCCACCTGCCTGGGCATCTTCATTGGTCTTAAGTTCTTCGTCCATCTTTTGTTCCTCTTCAGTTTTACGCCTTCTTTCTTCTTCTTCAGCTTGCTGCTGATTTTCACTTTCCTCCCTCTGCTCTCGATCTTCTGCTTCCTTCTGCTGCCTTACTTCCTCAGCTTCTCTCTACAACCTTGCTTCTTCAGCTTCTCTCTGCATCCTTGCTTCTTCAGCTTCTTGTTGCAGTCTTTCTTCTTCTTTCAATCTTTGTTCTTCACAAGCTAGGGCCTCAGCTGCTTCTCTCTCTTTCTGCAGAATCGCTTCTCGGGCTGGGGCATAGCTAGAGCTAGCTCCACTGCCTTGACGACAAATCTGCAACTCAGTCATGTTGTTGATGCCTCTGAACACTTCTTCCTCTGCATCATAGTAATGAGCATATACATCCTTGCAATGTTTGGCAACCTTGCTCCGCCTATCATTTCTATGGAAAATCATTTCACCAAAGTGGAAAGCTTTCAGCTCTTGAACGTATTCCTCAACTGTTGCAACCCCTGAGAATTTGTAGGCTCCTATGCAAAATGGAAAAGGAGGGAAGGAAGCCTTATGTTGCTTGTTAAGCACCCCTCCTATTCCATCAAGGAAAACTTGCCTGACTGCTTCCTTGAAGACTACATAATCAGTAGTGTATTTTGGCAAAATGTATGGCGCTTTGGTACCTCCAAACATCCTAATGTAGGTGCCCTGCTCTGAGAAATAAAATCGCCATAGTTTTCTAGGACCTCCATGGCATTTTTTGATAGACAATTGGGCTCTTCCTTGAACATCTGCTCATACAGAGGCATGATGAACTCTTCGCGGATGAGCTTATAGTTCGCTCTGTAATTTTAAGCCCACATTATTTTATAGGCAGTGTAGACCGGGGTGTTGGCTTTATCCCATGTGCAACCTAGCCCGGGGAAAGAGAGCTTGGCCAAAATGCAGTCAATGAGATAGGAAGACATGTAAAATTCTGACTTTTTTAAGGCCGGACCTTCTCTTGCAGCGGCCACTGTGGATGTCAAACTATCC
Source organism: Larix kaempferi (assembly GCA_027924585.1). NCBI lineage: Eukaryota > Viridiplantae > Streptophyta > Pinopsida > Pinales > Pinaceae > Larix > Larix kaempferi. The sequence continues at coordinate 48,209,638 of BSBM01001530.1, read as the reverse complement.
GAAAGGATAGTAGCCCAATCAAACACAGTTCCTTTGAATGTTATGAAGTGGATGATGGGATCCCACTGTATCCTATATACAGTGCCATCGGGCATGCCGAAAATTCTGCATAACATCAGGGCGATTAACCTAAAAGGAGGTCTTAGCCTCTGAACATCATATTCATCATTATCTCTCTTCCTCAGCTGCTTGCCTATGACCAATAATTTTTTGGCCATCTCAGTATTATTCATCTTATCCAACCATTCATCACTTAGAGCTTGTTGGGGACGTGAGAATTTGTAGGCTGCTGCAATATACGCTGGATGGAATGAAGCGAAAGGCTCTCCTATGATGTCATGCAACACTCTTGTTTGCGGGTTGGCATGTTCCAGTATCCATCCAATCACTTCAGAGCATGGTAACAATTCAGGGCGAGTAGAATCCCTAGCTATGTCGGAAGTTCTGATGTTGAGGTAGATTTGTTCTTCTTCCAATAATACATCAGGGATATCCTAGTTCGTGATCATCCAGTAAACATCTCCCCACTGGACCTCGGGAGGAATGCCAGTGGTACACTTAGTGTCACGAGAAATAGTTTCAGCTTTTAGTTGCACTGGCTCTAGTTCCATCACTTTAGCTTTTTTTCTACCACCTTTTAGCATCGTGGCTTATCCCTGCCAACAACCAAATGTGAATCATTACAAAATTTGCAACATGTTATGAGAGTGTAACATAGAGTAGGACAATTTTAGCATGCTAATGAGAAATATAGACAAAATTATAAAGTTGCATGCTGGGGAAGCAAACTAAACATAGATCATTCCATAAAACAAAATATGGTCCTCAGATTTGATTATTCTAGGGAGACAATGCCTAGTCAGGAACTTTTGCAATGCTTCCGAAAAGGTAAGCATACGACGTGGAAAAACCTACTTCCTTCCTAGTCCTTGGAGGCAGGATGCCCTTCATCATAGCACTTCTAATGTTCAATGGTGGGTTGGCCTGGAGTGGAAAATCCTATGAGTAAACAATGAAAAAAAGGAACTATTTTCCACAGTCATTAACTGAGCCGAATAGGTGAGTGGTTGAGTATCTCAACCGGCCACTACTGTCATTGATAATACTTGCAAAACGGTATGCAGCCGGTATGAAGTTTGAGTCTAGGTAGGAAAACGACCAGAACGTGGTGAGTGAAAAACAAAAAACAAGCTCGGATGGTCATGGCTACGGATCTCAATTGGTAGCAATGAGAAACCTATGGGGCCACGACGACCATAAAAAACGATCTATGCTACCAATGTCTACCGGCCACGTTATGAAACGGGAAAACCCCAAAAAAATAACTCGACGTGAAGATAAGACAAAGATGACGGTTAAAAAGCCTACCATGAGACAAGACAGTGGTGGAGTGAGGTGGACACAGTGGTGGATGCACTGAGCTGGAGCGAGCCGACGCGGTCTTCCCAAAGACATTCTTTGAATAACAAACTAACAATGGGACCAACAAAACCCCACCGCCCTTATATAAAGTTAGACACATGCGGGCATTTAAACGGGTAGGTGGCGATTTAAAACGAGGTTTAATGCTCGTACGGTGCGGTCGTTTCAAGCCGACTTGGCATTTAAGCGCGACCGTCAGTTGCGGGGCGAACTCACAAGTTTCATCCGCAGTTGCGGCCAGAACTCATGAGTTCCTCCCGAAAGGTGGGAAACTTTGTTGCGGAAAAGACAAAAAAAACACTTCGCAGTGGTGAAAAAAATGGCGAGTCGCTCCGGTGTTTCGGGAGCACTTTGTGAGTTCTTCCGAAATACACTCTCTCAGAAGCTTATCGCGGCCGGCTTTGCCGAGTTGTCCCAAAGTTTTGGAAAGACTCAGTAAGTCCTTCCGCAATTCACAAATAACTTTGTTTAAGTTTTTTATCGAAATATAAATGTTCGAGTAACCTGGGGACAACTTACTGCGACAACATTTGGCGAAAGCTTCCACAATTTCGGGAGATAATCCCAAGTTCCTTCGCACTTTCGGGCGAGCTCGCTGAGTTATTCCCTAGTTTCGAGAGAGAATTTTAAGTTTCTTCCCCAGTTTCGAGAGAGAATTTTAAGTTTCTTCCGCAGTTTCGGGAGGCAATTTTAAGTTCTTCTGAATTTTATTTTTTTTAAACACCAAGTGTTTTTGCTGTTTCAAGGAGTAACTTTAAGTCTTTTCGTAGTTTCGAGAGAGAATCCTGAGTTCTTCCGCAGTTTCGGGAGAGAATCGTGAGTTTTGACTTAGAAGAAAAAACTTCAATTTCAAAGCAGATTCCTCAGTTGAAACAAAAACTAAGTCAAAAGTTTTTTATTTTTATTTTTAGAGGAGACTTAACTTCTTTAGGCAGTCCTTCTAGTATAATGCAATGGAGGGGCCCCAATATCTACAAAATTTGGGGGGGATGTTGCTGCAACAACAATTGGCGAGTCGCTGGCGAACATAGATCTCTGAAAAAATCCCTCTCGTTGATTCGAAACCTTCTTAAAAGATATCCAACTTATATGCAATATTCAGCTGAGCACTTGAATCTCGGTGAAGGAAGAAGTCATTTTATCTGCTGGCCATTGGGGAAAGGGGAGCTTTGATAGAGACATCTTTAAGACTTTCAAAGGGCCAACATATGAGGTTCATTTTAGAAGATTCATCTTTCAAATGGCTACTGCTATCGAACTCCACAGGATTTGCAACACCTTCTCATGGACATTATTGCTCTTATTCCTCATTCCCATGCCGCTTGCATCCTTTTGGATGTTTATAATTTTGACAGCTTTGTTGTTTGAGCCATCCAGAAATATTTTCTTTAGACATGATATTTGATTTTGGCTCCTCAATCCATAATGTCCTTTTGTGTGAGTGAGAGATTTTATTGATTTCATCAAGCCTCACGGACGGAGAGGATCCTAGTTTGAGCTGAGTCTTTTGGACAGCCTTCTTGACTTACACGCTTTGCTTTTGTCTCAACCATGCTTCAATTGAGGCGAGAATCTCTGGAAAACAGGCCCTTGATTATGAGCCATTTTGGCTGTTAGATTTGCAGCATGGAGTCATTTCAATACCCTATGCCCTCGGGATGTGCTACTCTCTGTGGGTCCAACTTCAATGACCTTCTTTAGATGCCTTTAAGTGTGAGAGTGGATGGAGCCCGAAGATAGTAATAAAGATAGTCATAGATCTCTGCTATTTAAATAGGATTAGTGTGACTAACAGAATAGGCTTCCTTCGTTCTGGAGAACGTTCAGCAAGAGCAAAATACATAGATAAACTTTCATTCGAGGGTAATTTCGGCTTCATGAGTTGTGAGATTTCTTCGAGAGATCTATCTTGATGAGAAACTTGACCGCAGGTGCTTTCAGAAAACAAACTTTGTACAGAAGGTTCAAATGATAAGAAAAGAAACAACATAGCGTAAAACAATGAAAACAAAGGGCTAAAGCAACATAAAAGAAATTTTTTATTTATGTACAGAAAGTCTCAGTGAGACTACGCAAAGTATTGTTTCAAGGCGAATCCATTGAGAGGAAGGGTTACTTCCTCTCCTTGGAGGTCCGTCAACTTATAAGTGGATGGGCCGAGCTTTGCCGAAATTTGGTAAGGACCTATCCATAAATGTTGAAATTTCGTGTGCATCCCTTTGCCTTCATGATTATGATCCCATTTCAGGACTAAATCCCCAACTTCAAAACTTCTTTTACCGGACTTTCTCTTATCGAACCATCTCTTGACTATGTCTTGGTGCTGATGGAATTGGTCTTTAGCTTTTTGTCGAGCTTCTTCAAGTTGAAGCAGGGTATTGATCCTGGATTGTAAGACTTGGCTACTAGACCCTCGAGAGGCTTGGGACAACTGTAAGGATGGAAGCAAGATGTTGGGAGGGAGGATGGCTTCCTTGCCATAGACAAGAGTGAAAGGTGAAACCCTTAATGCGTTCTTTGGAGTCACCCTATCTGCCCATAAGGCATTTGGGAGAGCTATATGCCAACTTCGTTGATTTTCTATCACAGTCTTCTTGAGAATTCGAATGAGGTTTTTGTTTGAAGATTCAGCTAATCCATTTCCTTGAGGGTAATAATTGGCTGAATAATGCAGTTTAATCCCCCATTCATAAACAAATTCATTTATCTTAAAAGACGAAAAATAGGGAGCATTATAAAAAAAAAGGGAAATTGGAACCCCAAACCTGGGTATGGTGTTTTCCTTCAAGAAATTGATGACTGTATCTTCATTGATCTTGCACAACGGGATAGCCTTCGTCCATCTAGTGAAGTAGTCGGTAGCCATCAGGATATATCGATGTTGTAAAGAAGAATTTGGATTTATCTCTCTAATAACATCTATACCCCACTGTTCAAAAGTTTCAGAGATAATAACCGTCTGCAAGGGTCATGTTGCCTTAGGTAATTTCCCGACACTTCTTTGGCATATATCACAGTTTCGTGCATACGCATGGGCATCTCAGAACAGAGTGGGCGAATAATATTCAGCTCTAAGTATCTTGTGAGCTGTTGTCTCCCCTGAATAATGTCCACCAGCGGGGCCATCGTGTAATTCTTTAACAACTTTACTTGCATCTTCCTTTTCTAGACATCTAAGAAAAATTCCATCATAATTCTTTCTGAAAAGTATCCCATCAATGATTTGATAAGCTACTGATTTCAAATGGAGCGCCCTTCTTTGCTTAGAGCTCCAGTGCTCAGGTAGGTATCCTTGCTGCAAATAATGCACCAGATCTATATACCATGATTGAGGAGTTGTGAAGGTAGGACATACTTCAACTGAGTTTAGCTCAGTTTCATTCTTCCAATGTTGCTCTTCATCAGTCGGATTTCCTATAAGCAATTTGCACAAGCCTTGTCCTTTGATGATAGTGGCCGGTTTAAATTCTAAATCATATTCTTGGAGTTGTGACCCAGTTTCCCCTCCTTTCTCCTAGTTCCTTTTGAACGAAGAGGGATCTAACAATAAGGTGGGGAACTATAACTTTAGTTCTGTTCTTAAGAATATATGGTCTGAACTGTTTGACTGCTTTGAAGACAGCATATGCATGCTTTTCAACCACGGGATAGTTTAGCTCAGCCCCTTGCAGACCAGTGCTCATAAACGAGATTGGGTATTCGTTCCCTAGCTCCACCTTTTGCGTGAGTACAGCCGCGAGGGAGTCATCCGAAGCAAAGGTATACAGGATAAAATCCTTATCAAAATCTGGGCTTCTTAAGGAAGGATATTTAGCTATGGCTGCCTTAATGTCTCTAAACGCATCCTTTTCTAAATCTATCCACTTGAACTGTATGCTTTGTTTAACCATTTGTTGTAAAGGTTTAACAATTTGTGCGAAATCTGGAACAAATCTTCGGACAAAATTGATAGTGCCCATAAAGGACTGCATGGATTTTTTGTTATGAGGCATTGGAATTCTATTGATAGCTTGTACTATTTCCTGATCTATTGACACTCCTCTTTTGGAAATGATATGGCCCAAAAGTTTACATTCGGGAACAACGAACAAACTCTTCTTGGGATTCAATAAGATACCATATTTCCGACAATGATAAAAAATATGCTTCAAATGGACAACATGATCTTCCCTTTTCTTCGAAAAAACCGTCACATCATCTAGATAGACAACAACACATTGACCACCCAATCCTCGGAAGGCGATATCCATTGCTCGCTGGAATGTAGCTCCTACGTTTATCAGGCCGAATGGCATCCTTTTATATGCAAAAGTTTCCCACTTAGTGCGAAAAGTAGTCTTAAGACGATCTTCTTCGGCTACTAATACTTGATTGTAGCCAAAGAAACCATCGAGAAGAGAAAATAGCTCAGATCCCGACACCATTTGAAGAATTTGTTCCATTGAAGGGACAGGGTAGTTGTCTTTATCTGAAGCTCTGTTTAAATTTCTGAAGTCCACACATAGTCTTATCTCTCCTTACTTCTTTCTTACGGGAACTAAGTTAGCAACCCACTCAGAATGCCGAACCTTAAAGATTATTTTAGCGTCCAGGAGTTTCTTCAATTCCTTTTGAATAAGAGGTTCCAAAGTAGGATGCATCCTTCTTAATTGCTGCTGAAATGGCTTGACACCCACTTTCATTGGTATAACATGCTGAATAATGCGGACGTCATATGTTTTCAAATCCTCATAAGTCCATGCAAAAACATCCTTATATTGTCTAAACAGTTTGATGAACCTATCTCTTTCTCCCGGTCAACAACATTTGCTAAGGTTGACAAATTTTGGTTCAGCCTCGGTACCTAAATTAACTAACTCATGCTACATTGATGAACTATTAGTTTTGGTATTCGCTGGCCTTTTGAACTTACTTTGAAAATCAAACAGCATTTTGAGTGACCTTACCCCTTTGGGGATGAAATTTCCTTTATTTGCATCCTTCTTTAGCAAATCAGAATCATGTTTTTCTTCATCTATCACAGCTCCTTGGAAAATGTCTTCGTTCGTTAGAAAAAAAGATAATATGTTCGTCATCATCGAATACCCTAAGTTTGTGACGTTGTTAGGGATGGAGGGCCTGAAAATTAATTCAATTGAGCATTTGTTATTAGATGGCACCAATCTAGAAGCGGATGTTGCTAACAAATCAATTACATTATTTTGCAATCTAGGAATAGACTTTATATTGAAAGCATCAAAATGCATAATTAAATCCCATACCTCAGCCTGATAACCTTTCAAATGAGGTGAGAGAGAGTGAATGGTATCTCTTACCTGTCTCCCAACTATTTCTGAGTCACCAAAAACCTTCAGGTATCTAACATTTAAATCGATGGCCTTTTTTAATCCATGTACCAAAGCTTCATATTCCGCAGTGTTGTTAGTACAATCAAATTCTAACCTACAGGACAAAAAATACTTATTTCTTTCTGGATCCATCAGAACACAACCGGCTCCGGATCCTTCCAGAGTTTTAGAACCGTCAAAGTATAATGTCCAAAACAGATCTTTTGATTCAGCTAAGTTAGTATCTCTATGATCTAAGTCAGTGACTAAACTAACTATATTACAGTCAATATCATCAGTCCGAGAAAAATGAAGGAGATCGGATTGTTCATCTGATTCATGGCTGATAGTTTCAGACTGATAATTACCCGGATCAATTTCTAAGAAATAATTCCCCAGAACCGAGGATGAGAAGGTTACAACCTCATTCTTTCCCTCTAGTTGAGTTACATTTTGTTTCATGTGCAGTTCTCTCAGGACTTTGATCTGATTTTGTCTATTTTGATAAGGAAATCACAGATGAGACCAATCAGTTGCAAAGTAACCATTCAGCTTTGTGGACTAGTCCCTACTTAAGATCAAACCATAAACCTCAGGAATATCAACTACCATTATGTCAATAAACTGACAGACTCTAGAGTCGGCTAATAATATAATGAGGACATCTTTCATTTCCCCAATAACTTTGACAGCAGTTCTATCTAACTGAATAATTTGGGCCGGAGATGGAATAGGTTGCCCGTTAATTTTTTTACAAATTGACAGTGGCATGACATTTGAAGATGCTCCGGAATCTACCAGACAATTGTGAACATTATGATTGAAAATTTCAAAGGTCAACAGGAATGGCAACGTCTAAGATTTAGATTTCTTGCCGATACTAGCCTCATTAATTTCGGGATCTTCTTGAGTATTTGTTAATGGAGTGCTGGGCTAGGATTGCAGAGCATGCAACAGATTATCTCGTTGCTGAGGCAAACTGCACATATCGAATATTGATACATTTGCTTTGACTTTCTTTATATCCTCAATAATGTCATATCCTATATCAGATTCGTTCCCAATTCTGGTCGGATGGTCTGTTTTATTCATTGTGACCTTCGGTTGTTGAACTATGGTGTCAATGTTTGGCTGTTTGGTTAGCTTTCGGTTGCGGTGGAATGATTGTTATATGTCTTCTAGGTAGTTCTTTCGAAACTTTAGGCTTGGGAGGAGTCGAGTTTGGAACAGCATCCGTAATAGGACCTTTACTGCGAGTATTAATGTTCACAACAGAGAGAGATCTTTCTACGGGATCTTCTTCTACTAATTCGGTCAAAGGTACCCAATCCCATAACACCATAGTGGTGTCCGGAGGTGGTTCTTCTAATTCAGGGCTCGATTCCTCTGGAGGATCGTCTTGATATGGAATATGTGAATCCAGCATTTTGTTCATGACTAAACTCATAGAGTTAATCCATTGTGAACAACTCTTTTCCGAGTGCGGTTCTTGATGAAAGGTGTAGAAGTTTTCCATCCCTATTTCATTGAGATTTAAAACAGGGGAAGTGTTCATGAGTGGATGAGGTTGATCGTTGTCTTCCCTCTTCTTGTAAAATGGCTTGAAAGGTTTCCTAGATGTACTAGTAGATTTATCTTTCTCAAGATCTACAATTTTATTGGACAACTTCTGCATCATCTTAACTACATTCTTCATGTCTATTGATGACTCTTCTTTACTTCTGGTGAGCAGCAAGGTTTTTTTACTAGTTGTTGGTTTTGTTTCTGCATCTAAGGCATGTTTAGCAATGTTATCCGCTTCTTCTTCCACCTTTTTAGCTTCTTCGAAATTCTCTATCATGGTGGTTTTCTTAGATCTTTTAACGAACATTGCTATGAGTCCTTCAAGAGTTGTTGTATAATATTCAACCAGAGATTCCTCTGCTAGTTTATTTGCTTCGCTGAAATTATTTAAGAGTGTTGTGAACCTTTGGTTGAAGTCTTAAACCTTTTCTTTCTTTTCCATTCTCATGGACAATAATTCTTTCATAAGCGTAGCTACAGTTTTTTGGTTTCCATATTTATTTAAGAAACATTTTTCAAATTCATCCCAGCTTGAGATCGAGCTAGGTTGTAAGCTAAAATACCAGGACGAGACTTTCGGCTCAAATGTGTATGGAAAAAGCCTACAGACTACATCTTCATGTTGCACATTTAAAAGATTCAGAGCTAAATAAAAACTCTTGAGATGATCTTCGGCGGAAATGGCTTTCCCTGGGTCGAATTTAGGTAATACTTTCTCTGGATTTTTTGGAAGATTATGAAATGGCCCAGCTAGATTCAACGCTCCCCTCGCTCTCCAAGCAGGTACGGCCATGTCTCTATGTGGAGAATCAAGTGGAGAATTGTGTGGTGAATTCAATGGAGTGTTCTTTGGAGTAATAAGTTCTCCAAGACTTTCTTGATCTGAAATATTTTCTGGGTTTTCAAGATCGACCTTGTTCAGGGGTTCTGCAATTTCTTCCAAGGTTAAATTCACAAGTTCTTCACAATTTTGCACAAGAATCGAATCACGGGTGTACTGTCGTTCTTTTCTAGGAGAACTTTTCCTAGGGAGGAAATTTACTGCGTTTAAACCATCTAACTGTCTAACATAAGATCGTGTATGTCTCTTTAAATCTTCTATTTCTGCAAAAGGCACAGCATACAATACTTCTTGAGGTTTAGAATCAGAGATGAGGTTTTCTTGATTTGCTACTTCAAGATTTGGGTTGTCTGAAATTCCTTTTTTAAGCGGGTTTTCAGTAACATTTTTGACAATGCGAGATTTTCCTTTATCAGCCATGCACTTTCAGGCCCTCCTAGTGCCAAAAACTGTTGATGCCCCGAAGATCGCAGCATCAAGCAGAAATGGATTCTCCTCGGTAGACTATCCCAATTAGATTGTCCACTGTTTGGTATGGGGAATCCATCCGATTAGCGGTTCCGGCAACCGTTAGATTTGAAGATTTGCTTCAATTACACTGGTTATAGCCCGATCCACCGTTCTTTTTTTATTTTATGGTTTAAGCTAACTTAATCTAAATGCAGAACTTGAAACAAATCTATATCTAAAAAGTGAAATAAACCTAAACTATCCCTGCAAGGAGCAAAATGATAAGTATGAGTAATGTGCTGGAAGAAGTATCTGAAGATCAACAGACAACCATTAAATCATAAAGATATATCTACAGCAAGAAGGCAAAAGATATTAAAAAATAGCTTCCAATTCACATATAACGCATTCCATTACTCATGTAGGAAAAAAATCATTTGCACAAGAAACAATATCATTTAATACAGAGAAATAATTCAAAACAGCAAAGAAAGATCTCACTGTAGAATATGAAAGTCACAAGAATAATCCAGCATGCATCCAACATCCATTTCCATGCATAAGACATCCTCTCCAGGCTCTTATTAGGCAAATTTCATTTTCTTGGAGCAAATGCAAGATAGCTCGTACAAGCTAAGAAAAATCTTTTCCCTGCCAAAAGTCCTTTACACTATTCCCTAAGCTTCTATTTATATCTTTACAAAATGCCTCTTGGACTGCCACCTGGCTCTTTACACATGTCATCTACAGAATTTTCCTCTAAATAAACAAATCGTGGCCCTTTTCTTAAAACAGAAAATTTCTCAAAAATAGATAAGGACAGCTGTCTAGTGATTCTATGCTCTAAACATAGGGAGAACAAATGAAAATAGGAACAATTCCTTAGGATCAACGTGTTCACCCTTGGGAAGGCGCTTCTGCTGGGAGGGAGGTGCTTGGACTGGATGCTACTGCTTTATTTTCCTCCTCTGCAATCTAACTGAACCAGATACCAGTGTCTCTGATAACCACATTTGCTGGTGAAGGGAGCAAGATCTTCTGGGAAGTCACATGTTTACCAAGCTCTGCTTCAACACCATGAATTTCTGCAACTACTGCTTGGTGGATTTCTTTAAGCAAATGATTGTATATTGATGACATCCCAATATAGTGATGGAGATCATCAGTGGCTAGGACATCAATCTTCTTTACATATTCTATTTGAATGCCTAGCTCTTCCTTCAAGTCTGATAAATGTTGCTCTTTGCTTGGAAACACATAGAGGGACTGAGGGAAACTCATCTTGCACTTATCATGTACTTCATGGATCTTTTGATACAGGCTGTTACTTTTATCAATTGTTCCCTGGATCTTAGCCATTAGCTTAAGGCCACAGTTCCCGCAGAATTCCATAAGGGCTACATCTTCTTTAAAATCATCTACCGACTTGAATGGGAAATGCTTGGGGAAATCAACCTTCCCTTCTTTCCATTCCATCTGGATCAGGATGTTTGCTTTAACTCGAGTGTATTTTCCCTTAATCCTATTGGCCTCTGCATTGACTTCTTTCAATCTAACCATCATGGCTTTGAGCTTGCACACTTCCTTAGCAATCAGCTCCTGTGTGGCGTGCACTTGTCTCAGAATGTCACAGGACAGCTCATGAAAGGGAAACATATCTATTGCTCTGCTTTCTGCCTGCTCTAATTGTTCAACCAGTGCTTGCTTATCTGCTTCCAGATGAAAAAATCTAGCTTCAGAATCATTCTTTTTTGCTTCTAGAACCATCATCTGGATTGCCAGGTGCTCATTTTCTTCTTCTAAATGGCGATACTTATCTGACAACTCCTTGTGATCAACAGATAGACGATTATATTTATTCACTACAAGATCCCTGTAAGCCTGCTCATTGACCACAGTATGTTGCAACATGCAAGCTCTCCTCTTTGTTGACTCAAATTCTCTGACCATATCGACCACATTGTCCTTTGTTGCTTTTGCTGCTGACACAGCAGCGGATGCCATGGCTATGGGAGCCTTATTTGTATTTTGAATCACCGTCGTCTCCGGCTGGGAAACAATATCTTCTTGGAAGAGTCTCTTTATCCTCTCTTCTGACTTCAAGACTACCGCCTTCCTCTTCTTATAATACACAAATTCATCCCATCGGGACACAGTATGATCTTCTGATGGGGTGTAAGGGATGATTGGGAGGTCTATTACATGTACTTCTGTCTCTATGGGTGGGGTCTGTACTACTTGAGATGTGTCTGTTTCCACATTTTGGGTGCCGGAGCCACCTGCTTGAGATGCGTCTGTTTCCACATTTTGGGTGCCGAAGACACTTGCTTGAGATGTGTCTGTTTCCATATCTTGGGTGTCGGAGCCATCTTCCTAGGCATCTTCATTGGTCTTAAGTTCTTCCTCCGTCTTTTGTTCCTCTTCAGTTTTACGTCTTCTTTCTTCTTCTTCATCTCGCTGCTGATTTTCACTTTCCTCCCTCTGATCTCAATCTTCTGTTGCCTTACTTCGTCAGCTTCTCTCTACAACCTTGCTTCTTTAGCTTCTCTCTGCATCCTTGCTTCTTCAGCTTCTTGTTGCATTCTTGCTTCTTCTTTCAATCTTTGTTCTTCACGGGCTAGGGCCTCAACTGCTTCTCTCTCTTTCTGCAGACTCGCTTCTCGGGCTGGGGCAAAGCTAGAGCTAACTCCACTGCCTTGATGACAAATCTGCAACTCAGTCATGTTGGTGATGCCTCTGAACACTTCTTCCTCTGCATCATAGTAATGAGCATATACATCCTTGCAATGTTTGGCAACCTTGCTCCGCCTATCATTTCTATGGAAGATCATTTCACCGAAGTGGAAAGCTTTCAACTCTTGAACGTATTCCTCAGCTGTTGCAACCCCTAAGAATTTGTAGGCTCCTATGCAAAAGGGCAAAGGAGGGAAGGAAGTTTTATGTTGCTTGTTAAGCACCCCTCCTATTCCATCAAGGAAAACTTTCCTGACTGCTTCCTTGAGGACTACATAATCAGTAGCGTATTTTAGCAAAATGTATGGCGCTTTGGTACCTTCAAACATCCTGATGTAGGTGCCCTGCTCTGAGAAATAAAAATCACCATAGTTTTCCAGGACCTCCATGGCATTTTCTGATAGACAATTGGGCTCTTCCTTGAACATCTGCTCATACAGAGGCATGATGAACTCTTTGCAGATGAGCTTATAGTTCGCTCTGTAATTTTGAGCCCACATTATTTTATAGGCAGTGTAGACCGGGGTGTTGGCTTTATCCCATGTGCAACTTAGCTTGGGGAAAGAGAGCTTGGCCAAAATGCAGTCAATGAGATAGGAAGACATGTAAAATTTTGACTTTTTTAAGGCCAGACCTTCTCTTGCAGCGGCCACTGTGGATGCCAAACTGTCTGAAAGGATAGTAGCCCAATCAAACATAATTCCTTTGAATGTTATGAAGTGGATGATGGGAGCCCATTGTATCCTATATACAATTCCATCGGGCATGCCGAAAATTCTGCATAACATCAGGGTGATTAACCTAAAAGGAAGTCTTAGGCTCTAAACATCATATTAATTATTATCTCTCTTCCTCAGCTACTTGCCTGTGACCAATAATTTTTTGGCCATCTCAATATTATTCATCTTTCAGCAACCAAATGTGAATCATTACAAAATTTGCAACACGTTATGAGAGTGTAACATAGAGTAAGACAATTTTTGCATGCTAATGAGAAATATAGACAAAATTATAAAGTTGCATGCTGGGGAAGCAAACTAAACATAAATCATTCCAGAAAACAAAATATAGTCCTCAGACTTGATTATTCTAGGGAGACAATGCCTAGTCAGGAACTTTCGGAATGCTTCCGAAAAGGTAAGCATGCGACGTGGAAAAACCTACTTCCTTCCTATTCGTTGGAGACAGGATGCCCTTCATCATAGCACTTCTAATTGTCAATGGTGAATTGGCCTGGAGTGGAAAATCCTATGAGTAAACAATGAAAACAAGGAACTGTTTTCCACAGTCATTAACTGAGCCGAATAGGTGAGTGGTTGAGTATCTCAACCGACCACTACTGTCATTGCTAATACTTGCGAAACGGTATGCAGCCGGTATGAAGTTTGAGTCTGGGTAGGAAAACGACCGGAATGCGGCCAGTGAAAAAAAAAAAAAAAAACAAGCTCAGATGGTCATGGATACGGCTCTTAGTTGGTAGCAATGAGAAACCTATGGGGCCACAGCGGCCGTAAAAAACAATCTATGCTACCAATGTCTACCGGCCACGTTATGAAACGGGAAAACCCAAAAAAAAATAACTCGACGTGAACATAAGACAAAGATGATGGTTAAAAAGCCTACCTGGAGACGAGACAGTGGTGGAGTGAGGTGGACACGGTGGTGGATGCGCTGAGCTGGAGCGAGCCAACGCGGTCTTCCCAACGACTTTCTTTGAATAACAAACTAACAATGGGACCAACAAAACCCCACCGCCCTTATATAAAGTTAGACACGTGCGGGCATTTAAACGGGTAGGTGGCGATTTAAAACGGGGTTTGATGCTCGTACAGTGGGGTCTTTTCAAGCCGACTTGGCATTTAAGCACGACCGTCGGTTGCGGGGCGGACTCACAAGTTTCGTCCGCAATTGCGGCCAGAACTCATGAGTTCCTCCCGAAAGGCGGGAAACTTTGTTGCGGAAAAGACAAAAAAAAGACTTTGCAATGGCGAAAAAAATGGCGAGTCGCTCCGGCATTTCAGGAGCACTTTGTGAGTTCTTCCGAAATACACTCTCTCGGAAGCTTATCACGGCCGGCTTTGCCGTCGTCCCGAAGTTTCGGAAAGACTCAGTAAGTCCTTCCGCAATTCACGAATAACTTTGTTTAAGTTTTTTATCGAAATATAAATGGTCGAGTAACCTGGGGACAACTTACTATGGCAACATTTGGCGAAAGCTTCCGCAATTTCGGGAGATAATCCCAAGTTCCTCCGCAGTTTCGGGGGAGCTCACTGAGTTCTTCCCCAGTTTCGAGAGAGAATTTTAAGTTTCTTCTGCAGTTTCGGGAGGCAATTTTAAGTTCTTCTGAAACTTTTTTTTTTTAAACGCTAAGTGTTTTCGCTGTTTCAGGGAGTAACTTTAAGTCTTTCCGCAGTTTCGAGAGAGAATCCTGAGTTCTTCCGCATTTTTGGGAGAGAATCATGAGTTTTGACTTAGAAGAAAAAACTTCAATTTTAAAGCAGATTCCTCAATTGAAACAAAAACTAAGTTAAAAGTTTTTTTTTTTTTTTTTTAGAGGAGACTTAACTTCTTTAGGCAGTCCTTCTAGTAAAATGCAAAGGAGGGGCCCTAATATCTACAAAATTTGGGGAGGGGTGTTGCTGCAACAACAGGACTCCTCACCAACCTTCAAGCTCAGCTGACCAAGTGTCGGCATGGTGAACTCAAGCAGTTCGGTTACGGATCAGTAGTGATATCTTTCTTGTTGGAGCGGGTCCCTCTTTTACACCCGCAGGTGACCTTGGATGATAGAGATGCCAAGGATCCTCATATGGTTCGATGGACGGATGTGATGGCCCGCCATGGTGGTGGGGGTCCGATCATCGGATATGGTTTCGGATTCTTCACCTGGATGGAAGGCCAGCTACTCATAATCGAGAACTATCCGTACAGTGGTACGAACTTCAGGGAGGATCCAGACCTGGTGTTTCCTGAGGGAGGAAAGTGGGGAGATATCGGTAAGAACAATGACCATTGTACTTTTTCATTTTGTGTATTTATAATTTTTTTTGGTAGTGTTGATGAATTAATAACATGTTTGTGCAGATGTGGACCCTTCACGACCAGTCGAAGTTTCACTTCTCGCGAGGAGGGGAGAGGCACCAGCTATAGCCCCAGCCATGCATGATGCCATCGTAGAGATGGAAGATGTCTATGAGAACCTCACTAGGTTGAGATTAGACGTTCCAAAGATGGAAGTGCATGAGTTACCGCAACCCATGCAAAGGTACACGGTTGGAGTGACCTTGCGTTTCAGTACGCTGCTCCGCAAGGTAGCAAGGGCAGTCGATTATTTCCATGTTCAGCAGGCGAGGGCTGCAAACCTAGGGGCGCACGGGCCAGGCATTAGGCCCCATGATATTATGTATGTACTAAGAGCTTTGTGAGCGTCATATTTTGTACTAATAAAAGCTATCAGGGTTCAGATTTTGTATAGACTCACTGAAAGCCATTGTGCTTCAGATTTTTGTATCAGCACTACTTTATCTCAATTTATATATATAGAGACATTTTGGTGGCTTTATACATGTGTTCCATATGAGATCTTGTTTATGTGTTTTCTTATACAATGAATTATTTACATGTTATGTTTTCTTTTATAGTTCATGAATATGCTATGTGTGTGCAATGTACCAATCTAAGATGAAATTGGCCATTGAGTCGACGACTGTGTTCCCGTCTCGTGGAATGTGCAGGTATTGAATAGATTCAAGGGACCTTTCCAGAAGACGGACTCGTCTGTAGACACAGAATAGGATAGGGTCACAGATCGCGTAAATCCAGTTGAGATGAGAGACCACTAGTTGTGAATCCAAATAGATAACAACGTGATCCATACCCAAGGAAAGAGCGTCGGTTAGGGTTCCAATGATTACCTAATATTCCGAGCATTGTTGGTTGCGAAACCTAAACACATTCCTCCCGAGCTGATAAGCTCGCCGGTGGGTGAGTATAACACCCAGGATGCCGAAGCAAGGTTGCGGGTATGCTAGCTAGCGCCGTCCGTGAATCCATAGCAAGTTTCCATCTGCACACGCAGACAGAATATGGTCACGCAAAAATTAAAGTGTCACGCTACACAAAACACATGCCATGTGCAATATATACAAAGTACTTATGCATGAAAAACTCAGGCATAGTACCTCTTCAGGTAAATCCCATTGCGGGGTTCACCTAAAGATATCACATCATAGTCTTCAAGTTCGTAAGCTCCCTTCTCCAAAACGCGCTTCACTATGTGGGGCCCATGCCACATGGACTCAAACTTTCATGCCCCCAGCTTATCATGTCTTTGGTCGTATGTAAGAACCAAATCACCTTTGCTATAGACGCGAGGTTCTACCGACTTGGCATACTGCGCTTTGATGCGTTTCTTATGAGCCTCATTGGCAAGAGTGGCATCGCGGCGAGTCTCGTCAAGTTTTTCCAGGTAGAGGAAGCATTCTTCCTCAACAGTAGTGTTAGGGAGAAGTTCAACTGCAAGTTTGAGGGACGGAATATCACACTCTATCGGTAGGACTACCTCCAATCCATAAACTAATTAGAAGGGGGTAAATCCAGTGGCGGTTTTGACGGAATTCCGATAAGCCCATAGTGCGAAAAAGAACATGTTGTGCCAGTTGGACTTGTGCGTACCCACCATGTGTTGGATCATGGTTTTCAAGACCTTGTTAATGGCCTCTACTTGTCCATTGGACTATGGGTAGTACAGTGTTGAGTTTTCATGACGAAAACCCAATCTAATGCTTAATTCGTCAACCATGTGGTTCATAAAGTGAGAACCATGGTCGGTAATTATAGCTTGAGGAACTTCGAACCGCGTTATAACATGATTGAACATGGAGTGTGGCGGTTTTTCCGTCGTCAGTGTATGTAGACATAACCTCGGCCCACTTTGTAAAGTAATCTACGGCTACTATGACATAACCATGCCCCCCGGCTGAGGTAGGCTTACAGTGCATGAAGTCAATGCCCCATTTAGCGAAGGGGCCAACGGCAATAACTAGGTGTAATGAGGCTAGGTGGGTGCACTTTTTAGTTTGAAAGTGCTGGCATGGAGGAGGGCCAATAATATCCTGCACGCAGTATATCCTCAATACAATCTTTGAAGATGGAGGGCCAATAATATCCTGCACACAGTATCTTTTGGGATGTATCCATCCCAAAGAGATGACCGCCACATGCCCCAGCGTGACAGTCATTTAAAACGTGTTCAGCCTCTTCATGAGTGAGACAATGTCGAAGAATAAAATCAATACCACGACGGTACAAGGTATCACTGATGATCATGTAATACTTTGCATGGTGGCGTATTCGACGACGGTCGTCCCGCGAGAGTTGGGGGCTCAAACGTTAGGTCAGAAGATATAAAGTGATATCTCAATACCACAGATCAAACGTGTTGATGAGGAACAATGATTTGTCTGGAAGAGAATCATTGGGCTCAAAGTCGAAATTAGCTCGGGGAAAATCACAGATCAGCTCAGCAAACACCAAATACTTTTTAAACTTAGCCTTTTTGAATAGGAGATCAAATTCCTGCAGTATCACGATCCAGCGTGAATACTTGCCCCTAAACACCTGACGTGTCAAAACGTGGTACATGGGGTTTGAATCGGCAATGATGGTGGTGGTGCGGAGCAAGATGTAATGTCAAAACTTTTGGACGGCAAAACCTGCCGCGAGAGCGAGTTTCTCAACTTGTGAGTAACGAGTTTCAGCGTCAATGAGACCCTTACTTAAGTAATAAATCACATGTTCCTGGGCGTTGTTGTATTCTTGTACCAAGCCTATGGCGGTCGTGTTGGCAGAAGCTGCAAGATAAATGATATAATCCTTATAGTAATTGGGCGATTGGAGCACAGGAGCATGCGTGATAGCATGTTTTAGGCTTTCAAAAGATCGTTGAGCTTAGTCGTCCCATATTAATAGGACATCCTTCTTCATCAATCTCATGTAACCCTGCATCTTTTGCGCGAAATTACAGACAAAACTCCTTAAATAAGTTGCCTTCCCTTGCAAACTTTGAAGTTCCGAGATGTCAGTGGGAGGAGGGAGAGCGATGATGGCTGCCAACTTCAAGGGCTCAATGCAGATCCCATCTTTCGAGACAATGAAACCAAGGAGGCGTCCAGACTCGGCACAGAAGATACACTTGTGAGGGTTCAGGAGGATGTTATACCGCCTGCATCTGAGGAATACCGCCATCAGATGGTCAATGTGGTACTCACGCTGCCGTGAATGGGCAGGTAGATCGTCCAAGTAAGGTTCCACAAAGTCCTTCATGTCGTGAAAGGCATACGACATGGCCCGCTGGAAAGTGGCACCAGCATTTTTAAGGCAAAAAGGGAGCTTGCGATAAGCAAACGTACCCTAAGGACAGATGAAAGTTGTCTTGTGTTAGCTGGGTGTATCTCAATCTGGTTGTAGCCGGAAAAGCCATCCATAAAAGAGAAAATGGCACTTCCAGCACAATTGTCGATGATCTGGTCGATAAAGGGAGTTGGGTAATTGTCCTTAGGACAAGCCTTGTTGAGATCCCGATAATCAACATAGACACGAATGGTACATTGCTTTTTAGCTATAAGAACTACGTTTGAGACCCATTCTGTCAACGAGACCGGGTAGATAAAACCAGCTTTCAAGAGCTTTTCAATCTCTGCCTTGGTTGCTGCAGTATTTCAGGGGTGTACCTGTCGCATCTTTTGTCGGATTGGTTTAGCATCAGGATAGGTTTGAATCGTGTGTGAAACAATAGTTGGGTCTATCCCGGGCATCTCCTCATATGTCCAAGCAAACACATCTTGAAATTGTTTGAACAAGGCCATGAACGTTGTAATCTCTTCAGGGGAACACTTCCGGCCTAAACGGATGTGTTCCACTACACTAGGAGTAGTTGATATGTCGACCGAAATGGTAGGATCAATGTTGACGAAGTTTCCTTCAGAGTCCATTTGACACGTGAATATCGAGGACTGAGAGCCAGGGTAGACATCCAGTGTAAAGATGGTGGTGATGCTATTCTCCACAGTATCTAATGAAGGAAGGAAATACAATCGATGGTGGAGGTCTTCCCACAGAGGGTCATCCGCACTCAGGATTTCCATAATGGACTTGTAAGAATGAAAAGTCTGGATCATAGGATCGGGTAGGGATGATGTTCGTTGTAGCGAACAGGAGGTAGAGGCCACAGCTAAGTGGTCCTCTGGTGCTGACTAGATAGCCTCATAAATGAGTTTAGCGGGTGAAAGAGGCATAGTGTCTCCAATTAGGTGTGGGGTGGCTTCGTCAAGTACAAGCCATTGATCAATAGAGTTGAGGATAGATGAAATCTAAGAGGAGATCATGTTCACCATGGCAACATGATTTGGGGGATCCGAGATTGGAAAAACGCCCATAAGGGATGAGTCCTTGATGAGGCCAACCCCCACACTCTCATAAGGATGCGAAGATTGTCCACGTAATGGAACATTATCGCCTGGATGAGTAGCGGTGTCAGGTGTATAGAAATCCAGTTAGTCGACAGTAATCATTCGGCCTTGATGGGGAAATTGTACTATGCGGAACACAGAAGATGCGACTGCAGTCATGGCGTAAAACCAATTACAACCAAGCATAATATTATAATCTAATGGGGCAACGACCACTTCCACGTCAATGGTTGCGGTCTTGCCCCCCAGCTTGACTGCTAAGGCTTCTAACATCCCATGAGGTTGAAAGCCACATCCGTCGAATGCTTTCAAGGTGGTAGGAGAACGGTTCAACTCGGGAGAGCCAATGGCTCTCCAAAAATGAAATCAAATGACTGAAGTAGAGGCACCTTCGTCCAAGACGGTACGATGGATTGTCTTCCCAGCAATGTTTGTGGCAACTTGAAATGCCAACTGATGGGAAAGCCTTGGCTTAAAGTATTCCCACCGGAACATGATGGTATTCGACGAATCCGGATCAACCACGTCGATGGCAGCGAGGAGGGTCTTGCGCTGGTTAGGACGGTTCTGCAAGACCTCAAGCGTCGACATAGCACAAGGAGCATGTGCTAGGTCCTCTACAATATTGTAGTTCTAAGCGGCCCGAACGTTGGGATTGAAAATAGCTTTTCGAATCGTGCTCTTGGGCAAACACAACACTAACTCTAAAGAGGGCTTCTCAATGGTGAGAGAAGCCTGTTGTACAGTGACATCGGGAATCGAAGTGGAAGCTTTTTCAGTATTACTTCCAACGGGTTCCTTCGGCGGGATGGAATCATACGAATGAGAACGCGTGTTCAAGTTGACGGTCTCACGACGCATCATGAGAACATGCGCAATGGAGGATGCTTCTCCTTGGGAAGGAGAGGTGTGTGTGATTAGTTGCTCATTTTGAGTGGGGAAGGGATCGTTGAGAATTGCTGTAGTAGAGTTTTCCTTAAGAAACTTCTGAACTTCGTCTCGATGGGGACATTATTTTGAGAAATGGTTTCCACCACACAGCAAATAAGGATACTTTAACTTCCTCTTCTGTTTGGTGTCTTCCTGAGTGGGGTTGGGCTCCTGTTGGTTAGAATATTTCTTAGGTTTCCATTTGTTCTTCTTCTTACCATTGGACTTCTGAGATGAAGCTGATTGCATAGAATTCACCTCTTCGGTGGAGGCAGGAGTGGTGGACTTGGTAGTGTTGTTGCCAGCCTGTGGTGGTGATGGGGAAGAACCTTGAGGGTTCGACGAGCCACCAGTTTGAGTAGAAGGCTGGGAGGCAAGGGAACCAATGATACCATCGACCTGTGGTCCCCTAGGTGGTTTCGCGGGATCATACATAGGGTGGGGTGCATTAGGAACAATTTCATACAATGTGTCGGATTGAGCATAGACCAAGTCTAAGTAATGGTCATGGGCAATAGCATGTTCCTCAGTGACGGCCCCTCCCATAGCTACATCTCGAGCTACGACAGGTAAGAGTGACTTTGTAAACCAATCAGCTAAGAGTTGGTCCAGAATATGAGCCTTAATAAGACGTCGTCTTCGCCACCATTCATAAATATGATCTGAGATATGAGTGGCAGTGTTCTGACAAAGGGAGGTCGATAAGTCTGTACCAGTCTCATAGCGAATGGGCAATTGGAAGTGGATCAAAAATGACATAGCAAGGGATCGAAAATCAGGAAAAGAATTGGGTGGTAATTCAATGTACCACTTGGCAGCTGGGCCAGTGAGAGTCCGTTGAAATAACCTAAAACGGATCGAGTCATCCATCAAGGAGTTGGATGAACACCATAGATGGTATGTCATCACATGGTTTTTGGGATTCCTTACCAAGCTTGCCATCAAATTTGGGGATACCTGATGGTAACTTAACCGGAATGCGTGGCCAGTTATGCCCGTGAAAAATGGGATCATTTGTCAGATGGGACAGGTCGGGTAAGTCCAAAGAGGCCAAAAAATGGCAGTTTTTGGTTCAACTGGGGGTACTGACAGTACTGATAAGGCATGTATGGACCGGTAGGACCTTGAATCGAATGGTTGTAAGGTGTCCCCAGGGGAAACTGACCATAAGGGGGTGTGCCACCCGAACCATAGGTAGGTCCGCCACCATAATAAGGTGGTCTGTTACCATAATAAGGAGGTCCGTTACCGTAAGGTGGGGGCCCGCCCCCACCGCCGGGAGGGGGTGGGCCGCCTCCAAATGGTGGGGGTCCACTACTACTATCGAGATAGGATGGACCTCCATCGCCTTCGCCGGGAGGAGGTGGTGGTCCGTCGCTGCCACTGGGATAGGGTGGACCTCCACTGCCTCCGTCGGGAGGAGGTGGTGGTCTACCGCCACCGCCGGAGGGGTAAGGGCCTCCTCCACCACCTCCACCAGGATAGGATGGTCCTCCACCACCGCCACTAGGATGGGATGTCCTCCTCCACCACCACCGCCACCAGGATGGGATGGTCCTCCACCACCACCACCAGGATGGGATGGTCCTCCACCATAAAGTGGGGGTCCTCAACCACCCGGGGGGGTAGCCCTCCGCCTCCACCTGAAGGGGGAGGGACTCCACCACCGCCGCCAGGGGGGGTGGGCCGTAGTTTCTAGAATGGGGGGGTCCTCCCCAGAAGGTAGAGGTTCGCCTCCTCTGGAATTGTATGTGGGCTCGCTGCCTCCGATGGGAGGTGGGGGTGGACCAAACGGGGCTGGTGGGACTTGAGGGACTGTAGGTGGGGGTCCATGTTGTAAAACATTTTGCTGCCCCCATAGAGTGTATGGATTTCTGGGATAAGGTATCCCGTAGAGTGCGTTTCCGAGATTGAGTTGTCCCGACACAGGGTTAAGATAACCTGGATACGCTTGACTCCATGGGGGCAAGTATTCACGTTGGACCGTGATACTTCAGGAGTTCGACCTCCTCTTCAAGAAAGCTAAGTCTAAGAAGTCTTTGGTGTTCGTCGAGCTCATTTGCGATCTTCCCCGTGTTGATCTAGAATCTGAGCCCAATGATTCTCTTCCGGACGAATCATTGTTCCTTATCACCACGTCTGATCCATGGTATGGTGATATTAACTTATATCTCCAGACCCAACATTTCAACCCCCAACTGTCTCGTGACGACCGTCGTCGTATACGCTACCACGCCAAGTATTACTTGATTGTTAGCGATACCATGTATCCTCGTGGTATAGATTTTGTTCTCCGACATTGTCTGACACATGAGGAGGCTGAACATCTCTTAAATGACTGTCACTCTGGGGCCTGTGGCGGTCATCTCTTTGGGATGGCTACAGCCTAGAAGATACTGCTTGCGGGATATTACTGGTTGTCCATATTCAAAGATTGTATCGAGACTGTTAAAAAATGTCCCCCATGCCAGCATTTTCAAACGAAAAAGCACAACCATCCAGCCCCGCTACACTCGCTTATTGACGTTGACCCCTTTGCAAAATGGGGCATTGACTTCATGCACTGTAAGCCTACCTCAGTCGGGGGGCATGGTTATGTCATCGTAGCCATGGATTACTTTACAAAGTGGGCTGAGGCTATGCCTAAATACACTGACGACGGAAAAACCGCCGCACTCTTCATGTTTAATCATGTTATCTCACGGTTTGGAGTTCCACAAGCCATAGTCATCGACCATGGATCTCACTTTCATAACCATATGGTCGCTGAGTTGAGCGCCAGATTGGGTTTTGGTCATGAAAACTCAACCCCTTACTACCCACAGTCCAATGGACAAGTAGAGGCCATCAACAAGGTCTTGAAAACCATGATTCAACACATGGTGGGTACCCACAAGTCTAACTGGCACAACATGATTTTTTCCGCATTATGGGCATACCGGACCTCCGTTAAGACTGCCACTAGGTTTACACCATTCTAGTTAGTTTACGGATTGGAGGTAGTCCTGCAAATAGAGTGCGAGATTCCATCACTCAAACTCGTAGTCGAACTTCTTCTGAACACCACTATCAAGGAAGAGCGATTCCTTTACCTAACAAAACTTGACGAGACTCGACGTGATGCCGCTCTTGCCAACGAGGCACACAAGAAGTGCATCAAGGCACAATACGACCGGTTGTTCAAACCCCACATCTTTAATGAAGGTGATTTGGTCCTCACATACGACCAAAGGCACGATAAGCTGGGGGCAGGTAAGTTCAAGTCCATGTGGCACGGACAATACATCGTGAAATGCGTTTTGGAAAAAAGAACCTACGAATTAGAGGACTGCGATGGGATATATTTGGGTGAGCCCCGCAACGGGCTCTACCTGAAGAAGTATTATGCCCTAGTCTTTCACGCATAGACATCTTGTATATACTATACATGGCGTGTATGTTTTGTGTAGTGTGACGCTTTTGTTTTAGTGTGTCTAGGTCTCATTGTGTTTCTTATACCATGTTTTGTCTGCATGTGCATATGGCAACTTGCTACGAATTCGCGAACGGCGCCAGCCGGCATACCCGCAACCTTGCTTCGGCAGCCTAGGTACTTTATTCTCCCACCGACGAGCTCATTATCTCAGGAGGAAGTTGTCTAGGATACGCTACCAATAATGCCACAGAATATCAGGAAGTCAATGGAACCCTAACCGAAGCTCTTTCCTTGGGTATGGACCACGTTGTTATCTATTTGGATTCACAACTAGTGGTCTCTCATCTTAACAGGATCTACGCTATTCACGACCCTACTCTACTCCATCTCTTTAGATGGGTTCGTCTTCTAGAAAGGTCTTTAGAATCTATTCAATACCTGCACATTCCACGAGACATGAACATAGTTGTCGACTCAATGGCCAACTTCATTCTAGATTGCTATATTACACACACATAACTTTTGTATAAAATATAAAAGCATACATAACATGCAAATCATTCATTGTATAAGCAAACATATAAACAAGATCACATTAATCATCCATAGAACACATATTGTATAAAGCTGTCAAAAATGTCTGTATATATATATAAATCAAAATGATGGTGCTGATACAAAATCTGAAGCATACTAGCTTTTAGTAAGTCTCTACAAAATCTGAAGCTCGTAAGCTTTCAATATACATGAGCAGAACATGAGCGTAAGTCTAAGGTCGCTCAGCCCTGGGCCTCGAAGCTCCCAGCTGCTACCCATTGAAGCAGACTACAGCCCTCGCCACTTTAGCTAGAGGTGTGCCGAAACAGGTAGACACCCCGACGGTGTACTTCTGGTAGCCCCGAGGAAGATCACAAACACCCGGCTCTGGGATATCCAAGTTCAGCCTCTGGAGCTTCTCATAAACCTCCTCCACCTCCTTGGTGGCATCTCACACCGTGGGACCGATGACCGACACCTCTCCTCTCGTCGCAACGAGAGAGACCCCAACTGGTCGCGATGGACCCACATCTACACACAACACCAAGTTATCAGCACTACAAAAAAATCATAAGATATATAAAATGAAAAAACAAAAAAGTTGTTTTTCTTACCGATGTCACCCCATTGTGCTCCCTCGAGAAGCACCAGGTCGGGATCACCTCTGAAGTCCATCCCGCTGTACGGATAATCCTCAATCATGAGGAGTTGTCCCTCCAGCCAGGTGAAGAACCCTGTGCCATAACCTATGATGGGACCCCCGCCACCATGGCGGGCCATCACTTATGCCCATCGAATCATATGTGGATCCCTGGCATGCCGATCATCCAAGTCCACCTGTGGACGCAGATGAGGTACCCGCTCCAGTAGAAAAGATATCACCACGGACCCATATCCAAACTGCTTCAGCGCCCCACGCCGACATTTGGTAAGCTAACCTCAAAGGTTGGTAAGGAGTCCCTCGCACCAGTTGAATAGCCTGGGAGCCATGCACTCCTCCGCGTACATCAACTGTGTCTTTCTCGCATGGTGAGTAGACTGACTCCCCGCCACCCTCACCAAGGTGAAGAGCACGACACGTAAAGGACGGTCTCAAATCTCCTTAATGGGAATCTTCCTACTAGTAGCAGCAGTGCCTCTAGCGCAATTTGTGTAATCATGTCATCCACAGTCCGGTCACCTCCTCGTGAACTGGTAAGAGATACACGTTCTCCCCTCCGGGATAATCCTGTCAGAAAGTAGATGTCCTCGAAATCTATACTCAACGTATGCACCCCAATCTCGAAGTGTTATTACGTCGGATCCCAACATCGGATCATATGTGTCAGTAGCAAAACTTGGGCCCTCATGCCCGGCACTCGGAAGTATTTGAGTAACCCACGGTTCCTCAATGCAGCAATGCATTGAGGGTCATTTTCAAACTGAGCATCATCCAACTCATGTTCTCGTTCTCTCCACTCGATGACCATGGTTATCAACGTGAACCTGTTAAGAAGGACAAATAAGCACCATTATAACTCCCCCCATGCATTAAATCTTTTTCTTTTGGGTTGGGCAATGAGTTCTAGTTGAACGTGTCCGCTGTTGCAGGCCGTCCTTGCAGACAGTGCGACATCGTCGCAAACAACTCTTACGGGATTTGCGACGACGCATGGTCGTCGCAGTTCCCGTAAGTAGGGATTGTGCCGACTCGTGGGTGCATTTCCCCCAAGCAAAACAACTTAAAACCTTGAAAATTAAGCAAAAAACATAAAACTAATCCACTGGAAAGTTGCATAGATGAGTTTAGGCCTACCTGCTTCTGACGGCTCGCAAAATGGTGGACCGTAGCTCCCGGAATCAGCAGTTGAAATTTGGATCCAAATGGCTCTTCACACTCTCCAAACTTAGTAAAAAACAATTGTAATTTGTTTTCACTATTTCACCCATTTTATAACAAAAAATGGAATATTGCTTTTATAATTTGATGCTCTAGTGGGTTTTTTACTATAGTTTGGCTTATTTACTGCATTTAAACGCTTGGTTAACTGTTTTTGACTTAGTCTTTGAGTTGCAGGAGAACTTAAGTGCCTAATTAATGTCATTTTTTGCCGTGATGATCATCTCGTAAATATTATCAAGTATGAACAACTTCTTCAAGCGTCTTTTTGTTATTATTTTGCTCATTAAATTCAATTACTAATGACACCGAGCTTACTCGTTGTTCTTTCTCGTGCTCATAAAACGATGAGAATAAGTCACCAAGTTATAATTTATCACTTTTCGGGCTCGTTAAACTCCTACGAAAAAGGAACCCCCCCGGAGTCTCTTTAAGCTCTTTTCAGGCTCTCTAAATACGAAAATATCACTAAGCAAACTTGATGCATTCACACTTGTAAAAGTATTTGAATGATCGTCTTCCTAGTGATAGTTTACCCCTTTTTCAGACCAAGGGGCATTACTTACGAAAAAGGAATACTCCATCCAATCATGACTAGAAGAGTCCTCTCCCACGTTGTTTTACCATTTTTCGGGGCGAAGAGGCTAACTTTACGAAAAAGAACCTTTGGAGTCTTCTTTAGTTCTTTTCAGACTCTCTAAACATGAAATGACGTCAAGTTTACCTTCTATGGACTCGTTAGAATTCAACATTGAAGGGCTCATCATGGGATGAACTCCTCCTTTCCTAGGTTCGAAAAACATTTGGGATTGGACTCATCTATGAGATGAGCTATACCAAGCATCTGGTTACCCTCATCAAGCTCGTCAAAAACACATGAGGCACTCATCAGTCATGATGGGGAAAAATGAAAGTTTTTATGTTACACCTTTACCAGTGGCAGTACTTAGTGGTTCCTGAACATGGCACTCATTTGCATTTGCATACAGTACTTGGGTCATCCGTTTGTCCTCGAGTTTTTCCTACTTCCTGAGTCTTGTTACACATTTCGGTCATCCAAAGAATACTTCTATCATCAGTTGCATTAGGATTTGGTGTCATTCTCGTCATGTCAATACTGTCAAGTCATGACATGCCCATGTTCAAGAATACATTCATCACTCATCATTTATACTCAGTACACCTTCCATCATGTCGATCTACTATGAGTCAGTATTGCATGTTACTGTACCATCCGATCTACTCCAAACATCTATTTTCAAGTTTCGTGTCGTTGATGGGGGGATTCATCATGGCCCTCCTTCGATGGATTCATCCTTGTTGACCTCAACACATCATCCGAGGATTGAACTAGAAACCAACCAAGTACCTTGGGCCTGCA
Source organism: Larix kaempferi (assembly GCA_027924585.1). Lineage (NCBI taxonomy): Eukaryota > Viridiplantae > Streptophyta > Pinopsida > Pinales > Pinaceae > Larix > Larix kaempferi. The sequence goes on along the minus strand of BSBM01001530.1, from coordinate 48,181,691 downwards.
TGACTCTATGGAAAGTTACCTCGCTTTTGACATGAGTTTGCATCATTAATTCTTGATTGAAATATTTCATCCGGCGTTCGATTTCAACTCATTTATTCACGCTTGATTATATGTACTATGATACCTTGGGGATCATTGACATTAATGGTGATTTCCCTCACGCTTGTTAACAGTATACATCAATGACCGGTAATCAAGTTGTTTCTACCATGTTCGACGTCAAGACATTTGTAATCAGATGGATATATTCGTATAATTGCGGGTTCGTCTTAAAGACCCTGGGGAGTCATGTTTTACCCAGGTTGCGATGGATATTGTTTGAGTCATATTACACAGATCCACTTTTGTATTGGTCGTGGCTGTGTTATCATCTCATCATGGATCTACGTTTGTGTCTAGTAGCCATGATTGTGTTCAGTTGGTCATTACTACCATGGATCTGCAATGTATTGGTCAGCAACCATGTTGTGAGTCATGCGAGACTGTGTTCTCAAAGTCAATTGTATTGCAGCAGCATCCTTCGTCTAACAAGTCCTTGCCAATCCTTATGTCAAAGCATTTCACCTGTCAAGTTCCAACAGCTTCATGCTTTCGGGGCATTCTGTTACACCTAAATCTTGCCACCTTGAGACTCAGTGTAAACCTCCCTGAAGTCCCCATGACTAACACATCAAATTGGAAGAGATACTAACCTATTTCTATAGGGTTTAGTAAGGTCGTCGCAGGTCACCCTTGTGAAAACATGCAACGTCGCAGGTTGTCCTAATGCAGCCTGCGATGATGTCAGTTAAATGGATAAAAGGGCATCTTCGAGCCATTTCTCGAAGGTGTGTGATGTGGATCTCTATTCCTAACCTATAGGGGAGATGGCATTCAGGTCCCTAGCCCTTTGGGAGGATCCCTTAGCCCTCTCCCACTATATCTCAACCTACCCTATCCTCTTAGTCCTATATATATGAAGCTCATTCCCTTTCCAAGGGGAGGAAGTCTATAGTACTTGCATGCTAGTGAAATTATCTTAGGAGATCTCTACTCATCTCTTGGGAGACATATACGTTCTTTGGAGGCTTTGGCATTGGCTTGTTGGAGGAGGATTGCGACGTTAAGATTTGGTTGTAATCATCTCTCTACTTTGTACTCCTCTCTTTTAATACAGTAATATAAACTCTTTCCACCAAATGTTGTTTTGTTAATAATGTTTGTGTAGTTTACTTGCTTAACCATTTACTTAGATCTGTTACTGTTTAGATATTGTTTTACTACTTGCATTGTTCTGTATGTCTTGACAGGTCTTGCAGTTGAGATCTGACGACCGTGAAGCTTGGAGCAACATCAAGGAGAAAGGATCCACGATCTAAAAGGTAAGGCATCTAATCACTCAATCTTTAACTAGTTCTAGGAAAGCAATTTCATATTCTGTCCCACTTGTTCTAGATTCACGTTGAACTAGGGAGATCACGCCTTAAGTCCGCTTTTGATAGATTCTCCGGTAACAATGATCAAGCCGCAACATTTGAAAAAGACTACAGCAACGAGTCGAGTCATCGATCAATGCAGTTCTCGACAAAAGCAGCAGGTCGATCATATTCTCGATGAGTACCATAACCTCTTTCAAGCTCTAGACGGAGTACCTCAACGTTGTCAAGTAAAACACTCTATTGAACTTGTTCCTGGTTCTTCTTTGCCTAACGCATCTGTTTACAGAAGATCCATTCTCGAAAATGAATAGATTCGCAGACAGATCCAAGAATTGATCGACAAAGGTCATATCCGACCCAACTCCTCTCCTTGTGGAAGTCTAGTTGTTTTAGTTCCGAAAAAATATGGGACTTGGTGCATGTGCATCGACTACAGAGCTCTCAACAAAATATCGGTGAAGAATCGGTACCCTCTGCCGTGGATAGACGAGCTCATCGACTGTCTAAAAGGTGTTAAATTCTTTACTAAGATCGACCTAAAGTCGGGAAACCATCAGATTCCAATCGAGCTTTCAAATGTGTGGAAAACTGCTTTGAACACCAAGGAAGGATTGTTTGAATGGTTGGTCACACCTTTCGGCTTAACCAACGCACCTGCGACCTTCATGCGACATATGGATAACCTTCTTTGACCTTTCATCGGCAAAGGGGTTATTGTCTATCTCGACGACATATTGATATTCAGTCAATCATGGGAAGAACATGTCGGACATCTTTGACAAGTCCTCGACACTCTCCAGCAACATCGGCTTTATTTGAACATGGACAAGTTCTCTTTTGCGATGACCAGCATCAAATATTTGGGGTATGTAATTGACTCTGCAGGCATTCACGTCGACCCAGAAAAAGTACAGATCCTCAAAGATTGGCCCATTCCTGGAAGCATTCAAGAACTAAGAAGCTTTCTTGGTTTGGCGAATTTCTATCGGCGATTCATACTCGGCTTCAGTCACATAGCCTAGCCCTTGAATCAGTTGATGAAGGGAAGTGGGAAAATTGTCTTCCAGTGGACAGCAACACAACAAGCAGCTTTTGAACAGCTCAAACACAAGCTCTGCACTGCACCAGTACTTGTGTTACCTGATTTGCATCAACCCTTTGAGACTGAGACGGACGCATAGGACTATGCCTTGGGCGCAGTGATCACTTAGTCTGGTCACCCAGTCGCTTTTCATTCCGATACTTTTAACGACACAGTTAGAAGATAGTCGACGTACGAAAAAGAACTGTATGCCATTGTGCAAGCTCTCAAGCAATGGAGGAATTACATCCTTGGTAAGGAAACGGTCATTCTCACTGATCATAAGCCTCTACAGTTCGCTTCGACACAATCAAAGTTGTAGACAAACTGACAACTCAAGTATATTAATTACCTATAACAATTCCAGTTGGTGATTAAGTAACGGAAAGGTAAAGCTAACGCTATCGCAGATTGCCTCAGTCGACCACCCATTACTCTCCTTTTGACAGTGATGAGTATGCAGGGAAACGACAAGACCACTTGGCCACAGTTGTATGAGGATGACAGCGACTTCTCAGCAGTCTACCGACAGTTACAGACTAACAAGTCCTCGACCTCAACCTCCGACTATTTCCTAAAAGACACCTTGCTATACAAGCTTGGACAACTTTGTGTGTCGACCGGTGAGCATCGACAGCAGCTCATTTGGGACACGCACTACATCAAGACTGCAGGACACTTTGGAGTAGCAAAAACACTTGCTATTCTGCAGAAATATTTCTTTTGGCCTACACTTAAATCCGACGTCAACAAGTACATCCGATCATGCGTGGTTTGTGCCATTGCTAAGCCACCTAATCGACGACAGGGAATGTATACACCTCTACTAGTTCATAATCGACCATGGGAATCTATTTCTATGGACCACTTGACAGGTTATCCTACTACTAGACATCAACATGACGCGATAATAGTAGTAGTCGACTGATTTTCCAAGATGGCCATTCTCATACCATGTAAGAAGACCACGACAGCGCAGCAGACCGCTTAGCTCTTCTTTACACATGTTTGGAAACACTATGGTTTACCAACGACCATTACTTCCGACCGAGATGCCCGATTCGTCGACATCTTTTGGAATACCCTCTGGCAATTGTTAGACACGGGACTCTCATTGTCGACAGTTTTCCATCCTCAGACCAACGGACAGACGGAAGTTGTGAATCGCTTGGTAGTACAACTGCTTTGCATGTACAATCACCAACATCGATGCACATGGGATGAAAGTCTCCCATACATCCAGCGCAGCCACAATCGAGCTAAGTACAACTCTACAAGCAAGAGTCCATTTGAAGTCTGTTACGGATTTCAACCCTCAGCGCCTATCGAATTGGCCAACTCCTCGACATAGTTGAGCGACACCAACTATAGCCAGCAAGAAGTTGATAAAGCAGTCAAGTTCAAAGATCAGATATGCGACATCCAAAAGCAAGCACAGGAAATGTTGCACAGAGCAAGCGAGAAAGCTAAGGCCCGACACCACAAGCGTTGTTTTCCTCATTCATTTCAAATTGGGGATAAGGTCTAGTTACATCTCAAGGAGTGCTTCACAGGCCAATTCAAGAATTTGAAACCTTCGCGATATGGTCCGTACAGTATTCTTCGACAAATTAGCAAGAACATTTTCCAGCTCGACATTCCTGCATACCTGGGTCTGTACCCAGTATTCAATAAGGATCTACTTCGACCATACCATGCACCCTTGTTGGAACATAACAACTTACAGACAGTTGAACCCGAAGACATCCATCTAGATGTCCAGGAGCATCTTGCTTGCGACACCATTGTGAGACGATGAGTATGCCATACAAGGATGAATACAATTCCCTTGTTTCAAGTTGCCAAGGCTGGCTAGATCCCCTCTCAAGGAAAGTGGTACTCTGTTACTGAATTGACCGACAAGTTTCCTCACCTTCACGAGCAAACAATGGGGTCCATTGTTTCTTAAGGAAGGAGGTCTGTTTCCGCATCGCAGTTGGAAAATCATTGACGTTGATGCAACTTCGACAAGTTTCAACTTCAACACGACTTCAACTCAACAAGTTTCCAGTCCGACAGGTTTCGAATTCGACACAACTCTGACAAGTCTAGACTTCGACACACCTCGACACATTCGCACCTTCGAAATGTTCAACAAACTCACAATTCGCGACATCGACAAGCAGCATCGACATGCGACCAACGATTGCCGAACTTCGACAGATTGTCTGCCTTCCAATCAACTGTAACGGTCGAACTGTTGAACCTTTCTAACTTCTTTTGTAACTGAACATAACAGGCAGGCACCCAAGCGTCTCAGAATTCTATATAAACATGTATAATATTGTAACTTAGAGATCTTATCATGTCTTAGACTTGTTTACAGTAATAGAATATCAGTTCGCATTCCTGCATATTGTATGTGCGTATTTGTGGTTATCTGTGTAGTGTAATCTTGCTTTGTTCATTCTGCTTATTCTTAAATGCTTCCGCCATAACAGAGCCGACTCATTCAGTTGAACTGTTGTCCCCCTCATAATTCCTGGGCACGACACAAATCAATATGAGGACATAAAGATAGGCCCTTGCGGGCATCACAGAAGGAGTCATGGTGGCATTTCTAAAAGGCTCATGCGGGCATAATTTGAAGCCCGTGCGGGCATCATTGTTTGACAAGTAATGGCAAAGAAGGTTAAAATATTTGAAGAAGATGATGTGGAAATACTATAATGGTGTGGCCACCTTAAATAAATATAATGTGATTTATTTAATCATTTTAATGATAAAATAAAATAAACTTGACATGTCGACCTCTAGAAGTTATGGAGAAGAAAGGTATAAATAAAGAGGAAAAATGTTTATGGTCAGTGTGGATTTTGGGGAAGAACTTGATGAAGTGAGGATGTGAAAAGAACTCTGATTTTGGGTGTTTTCTGAGGTAGCAACAGAGCAGCAAAGGCAGCTGAAGATGGAAGATTGAGACAGCTTTGAATTTTCTTTTCTCCTTTTATTCTCTCTCTGAATTTGGGATGGCTAAAGACAATACTTAGTACATAGAATCATGATGACAGTTTGAATTGATAGAGACAGCTTGATGATATTCTAGGGAAACAGTAATGACAGGTTGTGGACATGTTCAAGACATGGACAACATGATGAAATATTGATGACATGTATGAAGTGTATCTGGACAGAATGAAGATATGTTTATGGACAAAATGATGATAGAGTGATGATGTACTTGTGGACAGAGTGATGATGTGCTGGACAGAATGATGATGATGTGTTCAGTTGATGACAGTGATGACATGTGACATGACTGTGTTGACAAGGGAAAATTGATGAGATGTAATGTGATTTGAATTTGTATCTAAATACAAGCTGGGCCTTGTACCATTTTTCTTAGTTGGATCTGAGAAAAAGACCAAGCTGAGCCTTGGAATAGTAGTTGGTGCTTCTCAATCAGTTGTAGCTAATAAAACCCCATGGTTGTAGCTGATTGAAGAAATATAAAAAGATTACAAAGCTTATCTTGTGTCTCTATTGTTGTGGACTGATGATGTGAATGACATGTATAATGATTATTGATGTATAGCTTAGTGTGAATGATGATCTCTTCCTAAGTGCTAAAGTGAAAAGATAAAATGATATATGTTTGAGTTTAGAAAAAGTTAAAATTGGTCTTAAGGGTTGGCCCACTGATTCACCCCCCCCTCTCAGTGTGCCATTGTGTCCAACAATGGCATCCTTACGGATTTTATAATAGGACTACCACGACATTATGCACTAAATTTCCTAAAATAACATAAGAAAAAAAGAAAGAAAGAGTAACCCAATTCCTTGAGAATGAAATAAAGAGATGAATAAGAAGCCTCTTTAAGAGGTCAACCTCCTTATACAATGTAAAAAATGCACAATACAATATGAGAGATCCAAGAACTAGGTCTCCTTGGTATATATATATATAGGAGAGAAAGGTTACAATTACAATTCTAGCAGACAATACAATTACAAATAAGGTCCTAGTCGACCAATAAAGACAATACTAATATAATAATATTAATGTAATGTCACAATATATAGGGATTAACAATCCCCTCCCCTCTAGACAAGTGTTGTCCTCAACACTTGATTAACTTTGGATGTTTTTGCATGAAGAACTAATATTCTTGTGTCACCTCTACTATTGGCAAATTCTTCCACTTGATGCAGTACTCAGTAATTGCTTGATTTTGCAGTTGCTTGATCCTTGTGTTAATGATTATTTCAGGTCAACTCAATTTTTGCAATTGCTTTCTTGATTTTTGCAGTTGCTTTCAGTGTCAACTCGAACCTATATTTCCTACCAATGGTCTAAGGAGGGATGGGAATCATCACAACACATACCCATGTTAGGCCCTTTGTGTCGAATAGGTGATTTGGTCGATTAAGGCTAAGGAATCTTGGAAAGTTGAGCTCAAAATTGTATTTTATCTAGTTCACATATGGAGAAAAAGTCTTAGAAGAGCCTCAGCCTTACAAACACTTATCATAAATCCAACCCAAGTTAAGATCAAGGGCACCTTTGGTGGCCCCTAAAAATGGAAGGCTTTGGAGGTAGTTAAGCTTCATCGTGTCTAGAGAGTCTCAAATCATGTTGCCATGGGGCCTATGGCTATGAAGACTAGGAGTTTCTAGTTTCTATGTGTGACAATACTAAATCCTTAAAAACCATGTTTGTTTTTTGGGTCTATGTTGAGTCTTCTTGAGATTGGGTATTTAAATGATGTATCAACTTCCTCCCACTAGTTATTTCCCAGAGCACACCATTAAATTATTGGATAAATTTATATGAGTTGTTGAGCTTAATACAAATTAGCAACACATCATAATAGAAGTTTTATTTCATCTATGGAAAAGAAAGAATTAATCTTTTTCATAAAACACATCCTAATAAAGTTTTACATGGAATAGCATTTATCTAATTTGTGAAAATCAACATTTTCATATAATTATTGGGTTAACAAGATCAACCTAGAGATCACACACCTGCGCTAGCCACTAGAGTTTTGGGGGAAGGCCCCATGTACCATGATCAAATAGCCTCTTGCTTAATCCCATGCTTGTTCTGAGCTTTCTTAACACTCTCATAGTTGGATAGGGCACAACATCAGCCAAGTAGTGCACAAAAGAAGAGAGTGTGCAACAAAGTGGCACAATTGGCCCCTTTTACCAACTTAGGATGGAAACTACCCTTGCCTATCTCTAACCATATCCGAATTTGAAAACCAACATTAGTCTAATCATGGGAAATTAAAGTTGAAATGCAACATTAGTCGAAACATGGGAATGATGGGTGGGAACCAATTGTCACAAACTTGGAGCTTGTTCACGATGATTGATGGCCACCCCCTAAAGACCATGATGACCCTCCACCTATTGTAGACATTATTCCTCTCGCGGTGTGCAAACTACCTTTATATATTGTTAATTTTCTTATGTGTACCCCTTGGTAAGAGATACTTTGCTTAATCTCTATGATTATATAGTTTATAAGCCCTCCTTAGTAGTTTTGGTTTTTTGACCTAGAGCAATTTCTTGTTTAGTCAAAGGACACTCAACTCGTGGATAATGGTTTGGAAACCCATTCTTTGGTATAAAATGACATGCAAGTATCTTGATCTTTTTGCTAGTTAAAGGAGGCATAATATTCCTAAATACAAAAAATAACTAGTCTCGAGATTTTGAAATTGAATCAAATTTACTAAATCTTGTGTCATCACAACCATCATTTACACCTAAAAATATTTAATAAATTGACCATAAAAACTAAAACTTGATATTTACAAATCTACATGCAATACTTTTTTAAATAATCTTTGACAAAAAAAATTTACAAAATGCTTCTTATATTTACATAAAATATTTACATCTATTGAAAACAAAAGGCGAGAGTGTATATACAATGGTATTTATATCCTCCTCCTTAAAGAAACATGAACATCATTAAAATTTGGATAGGCACCAGAATCAATTATGCATCCTTGATCAACATAAAATCTATGCTAGCAAATGCATACATACCTCCTCTCTCCACATAAGACAAAAGGTGGAGAAAGAGCTAACCTCATTCCCAAAAACATATTTGCACCAAAGCTTACAAAGAAAAAACAAGCTTGAAATTCTCAAACAATGCCTAATACCACTAAGAAAATATCAAACCAGGGCTCTAGAGTCACCCAACAACGTTGCACGCCAATGTAATTTCCCATAAAGAATAACTCATGAAACTCCCTCAACATACTCCCAACAAGACTTGGCCAAAGGTCAATCACATAATAAATGCTTCAACATTTCTGGTTTGAGATAGGAAGGGAAAATCCCATCTCAAAGGTCACTCTTAGCCAATCAAGCCTTGTGGGAAGGCCCTGATAGATCCCCAGTGAAGCAAACACTATGAGCTTATAGGTCACCCACACCAACCACAAACCATGCAATCTCCAAATTCAATGGCTCTTAGCATCAGAAGAAACCAACTGAACATTAAGCACAAGACTAAGCTTGTGACACTAATGAAGGATGGAGTACAATTTAAAAGAATCATACTTAACTAAGGGGCGTCCGAAACTCCACTCCTAATCACACAAAAAGGGCATCGATATATCTTTGTTCATCTTGAATAAATCCCCTTGTGGGATGAGTCTAATAATCTCCATAATAATGGGTCGATGAGA